>CM019823.1:51328837-51801897 GCA_009763385.1 Coix lacryma-jobi var. lacryma-jobi | reverse complement strand
AAACCGGACCTGTCCCGGCGTCTAGGAAGAGCCTAGGGTTGAACAGTGCGCGGCCAGGTCGAGCGAGAACAGGCGATGACGAGCCGTTCTGTGAGATCATATTCTGAAGAACGTTATATGTGAAGCTGTTTTGCCAAACGATTTAAAACGGCTTCATCTTCATGGAGCCAAAGTCTAAAATAATGGCTTCACTAGTGAAGTGAAGCCGTACCAAACGGGCCCTAAACAAGAAGAGGATTAAGAAATCTCATGCTCTTTAGGGACACGTGCTCCCTGGCGAATGAACACGTGCTCTTGCGTCGATCTGCATGCAGCTAGCGGTACGATTGACTGAGGATAACACTGAGACTGAGACATGGTCTCATGCATGCCACGCGATGCGACGTCGTCGACGAACGAAGAGGAATAAAATCACAGCGCATCCATTGCGCGAATCTGCGAGCGCGCGCGTAGATCTTCAGAGGACGACGACGTTAATGATGATGCGCAACACCACTGTTATTGCAGCCGATGATAGGTCGAGCTCCTTCCTGCACGCGCGTGCATGGCGACGATGGCGCAGGAGCTGCTGGACCACGACTCCACGAGCGCATCATGTACGAGTACCACGTCCACACGTTGCCGTTGGAGGACTACGACGACAGTGTGATGCTCACCGCGTTTCTGCATGGCAGCTGTAACGAGAGATCAGCATATATGTAGGATTCTACTCAGTCATAAATGGCCAAGAAAAAAACACTTCTTTTCCGACCGTCAAAAGAATTACTCCCCCGTTCCTAAATAAGTGTCGTCCGGAAAACGTGCCTGTGAGGGAAACACGGATTTCTAGAGACACTTATTTAGGGACGGAGAGAGTATAACACTACAACAGAAATGACCGTAGGACGATCTATCAATTGAGCTATAGTCTCGGCAACAAATTGCGTCCGGGACTAAAGACTTTTAGTCCCAGTGGGTAAAACCAACCGGGACTAAAGGTTCAGTTGGTATTACCAACCCGGACTAAAGGTCCCCCAACCTTTAGTCGCGGATGGTAATACCAACCGGGGCTAAAGGGTGAACCTTTAGCCCCGGTTGGTGTTACCAACCAGGACTAAAGGTCCTTTTAGCCCCGGTTGATGTTACCAACCGGGGCTAAAGGTCATTCCCGAGTGGATTCAAAAGAAAAACATCCAAAACTACATCACGTGGGTTGTGTAGCTCAGTTGGTAAGCATGCCTGAGGCGAGAGGTGTTGAGTTCGAATCTCACAAACGCAAATTTATTTTTTCTCGTGGAAGCCTTTAGCCCCGGTTCTGAGCAACCGAGGCTAAAGGTGGGAGCCTTTAGTCCCGGATTGGTAGTCCCGGTTGGGAAAACCAGGGCTAAACCCGTTCCCAACCGGGGCTAAACGCCTATTTCTATAGTAGTGTAAGGCCATCGTCGGTATTGAGTTCTGAAACTAACCAATCGGTCTCCGTTTGTAGATGACCGAAGAACCGAACTGATCAGTTCGGTCATGACCGAACACCCAAGCCTAAATATAGTGTCGTGTTAGCGTATTTAATATTTATAAAACTACTATTAAGGTTGGCCTAATGAGCAAAACAGGTGATAATAGGTGGCATATTTTCTAACCGTTTGTACGTCTTTCTCCAAACTCAGATATTCAGAGGATATTCAACGGATCCGAGGAGCCACTATTCAAGGTTACCATGGGGGGATGAACTAGATGCACTATTACATACAACGTTTTTAATAACTCGAGAATGTAGTTGTTCAAAGAAAAAACAAGCTAATGTAGTTTTCAGTGGCGGTTCTACTTCTACATACCACGAGCAATTAAGGCATCTGCCTCTATTAATTAATTATTTTTTTAAAAAAATGCTTCTTTAACCAATAATGTTGCATCCAGCGTTGCTTCTTCCCTTTGTGTTGTGATGCCTACAAAAGGCGGCAAAAAAGCACACGACAAAAAATTAGTCAGCAAAGGCTTTGCCGAGTGTCAAGATTGTACTTGGCAAAGAAAAAAAATACTCGGTAAAAATATAAATCAGAAAAAACATGAAAAATAGCAAACAAATTATTTGGGGGGAGTACACAACATTTTGTGTTGTGATGTGGAGACGTCTTAGTTTGTAAGTATCGTACGTGACAACATGCACCAAACCTTCTGAAATTTTTATGATAGCCTCCACATGTGATGTCATGACATCTTCACAAGTTTCGTGACTTTCGGACTTCATTTGAATTTTATAGTATCTAAAAACACTTTGCCCACAAGTTTCTGCTCATGTTTCGTGAACAAGATGTTTGAAATTTTCGGTCAATTCCTGGATACGGCCTCACACGACACTTAATAAAATGAATATCATTTTTTCAATTAATAGATTTCATTATTTGATGCACGTGCAGTTCAAATTTATATTTTCCAAAAAAATAATAAAATGAAATAAATTAAAAAAATATAGCAAAAAACCACAAAAGTGCACCAAAATTGGACATGTAGAGCCATAGAAAATTTATGGGGTAAAAAAATAAAAATAAAATTTTTTGCCAAGAGACGAGCATGGCAGTCGACAAATGGGGCCTTTGCCGAGTGCTTGGGCAAAGACACTTGACAAAGAAATTACAGAAAAAAATTAAAATATTTGTCGAGCGTCAAACTGTTGACACTCGACAAAGAGTGACAGTGGGTGGGCGTCATCAGCTACGGTCCTCTTTGCCGAGAGCTGGCCTTTGCCGAGGGCCCGACTCTCGACAAAGATAAGCTTTACCAAGTGTCAGTTTTTGTCGAGTGTAACACTCGGCAAAACCTTCTTTACCGAGCGTGTTTCTTTGTCGAGAGCGGCATTCGGCAAAGACCGCCTTTGTCAAGTGTCCAATATTTAGCCCTTGACAAACTCCGGGGCGCACTAGGCAAAATACCGGCCTGTGTTCCGGTAGTGTATAGTAATTATTATACTACAACGGAGTACGACTTTACGAGAGCGGATATAACCGTGGCGAATGAAACGAACACGTGCGCTCGCGCGCGTTTGCATGCAGGTCGCTAGCGATCATGCGTGGTTGACAGTGATGTCATAAATAAAACCAAGACACATCGACCATGTCGCCAGCCACACCGGCCGGCCGGAGACATGCATGCCACACGCGATGCGACATCGCTGAACGAAGGCGAATAAAATCACAGCGCATCCATTGCGAATCTCCGAGAGCGTACCTCGCTGTGGAGAAGACACTCCAAGGTCTAGCTTTCGAGGACGACGATAACGATGCGCAACACCATTGCTGACGCCGATAGCTACGTCGAGAGCTCCTTCCTGCGCGTGGCGAATTGAAGTGGCGACGATGGCGCAGGACAGGAGCCGTGGACCACGACTCCACGAGCGCATCATGTACGAGTACGACGTTGGAGAGGACGACGACAGCACCATTGCGCGCTGCGGATAGGCCGAGCCCGGCCTTTTCACCGTGTGGCGAATTGAGCGAGCCATGCATTATGAGTTGTCAATGGTGCAGTGGATCGAGAGAGGACCACACGAGCGGATCATGGTCGCGTACCACGTTCCCGGAATTTTCGTCCCGGGACGCGGTACGGGAACGCCACGGTACGGTCGCAGGTACGTGCCTGGGTCGTCAATGGGGACGGCGTCCCAAGCTAAACTGGATCGAAGAGCTAAATCGGAGAGGAAGAAGAAGGAACGGCGTACCGGTGGCAGCGCGGCCTCCCCGCCCCCACATCGGACTCGAACGGCGTAGCGTCGCAGCCCCTCCACGACGGACAACCGGGGCGGCGCGGCTTCTCCACGACGAACGGCGGCGGCGGCGCGGCCTCTCCACGACGGACGGCGCCGGCGGCCAGCGAGGCCTCTCCATGTCGGACTGCGGCGATGGCGCTCGGATCCACGACCGAAGGGCGGTGGCGGCGCACTGGGAGCGACCAAGCGAGTTGAAGCGACGGCGGTGCACTGGGAGCGAGTTGAAGGCTTGGAGCGGCGGCGGCGGCGCTCAGGTGCTGGGAGCGAACAGCGAAGGAAGCACCGAAGCACCCTCACCGAAGCACCCTAACGTTAATGGGCCTGAAGGTGCAGCCCAGTATGGAATAAACAAAAGATCTAAAAGTTTGACAAAAATGAAAAAAAAAGGTAAACATTGACAGCATATAAATGTACCGGGATCACGATCATCGTTCCATAGTTACGTTCCGGGTATATCGTCCCAATTATATAGGGATCGTGATCCCATTCTCGAATGAACCGTCCCGAAGAGGTATACCTCTACGAACCGGGAACTTAAAATGATCGATCCACGTACCACGTTGCATGTTGCTGGTTGCTACGTACCAGGAACTTTTGTTACTGTGATCATGGTTCGACGTAGGCGTCGTTTACTTTCTTGGGCCGTTTCTGCAGCATATTATTATATGTATTAGTAGGATCCTGCATGCTTAGTGATGACTGATCGATGAGGAGTCTCGATCTCTTTCAGCTCTAAGAAGGTAGTGCGCTAGTAAATAAATGACCAAAAAAACACAGGCATCTTCTTTTCTGACAGTCGAAGAATAATGGAGCAGATTGTAATGAGCTAGCAGAGGTGAAAATAGGGTGCATATTTTCCTACCCATCACCGTCCGTGTCTTTTTCTAAACTCAGATATTCTTCAGAGTGTAGTAGGAGGTCAGATATTCATGGCAGGAGCCGAGCCAACTATTTCGAGGGGTATTGTAGGGAAGAACTAGACACACACTATTGCACACAATGTTTTTAGAAACCGAGTGAATGTAGTGTGTCCAGAGGCGGTTTAAGGGGTGTTTGAATTGCAATTAGTTTCCCAAAATAAACTTTAGTTCATGTTACATCAGATGTTTGGACACTAATTTAGAGTATTAAATATAGACTAATTAAAAAAATAATAATTGGACAAATAAACACGAATCTGCGAGAAATATCTGATGTGACAACGACTAAAGTTTAGTGGGCTGAACCAAACAACCTCCTCGCCTCTATAAATTAATTATTAAAAAATAAATTTGCTTTTCGAGACCACTACCGTCGCATCCATGCCGCTTGTTTCCTTCCTTTGTGAGCGCAAAGGAGATGAGGGCTGACATAGAGAAGTCAGCCTCTAGGAGGCGGATCATCTCGAGGGCCACTAGGCATGGCAATTCTCAACGAGGGACCAGCCATGGGGAATGGAAGTAGAGGCACAGTATTCGCTACTAGAGAAGTGTGGGCATGATCGAGCACCACGAAGAAAGAAAAAAAAAACCCGGATGTTTGAAACTATGTGAAACCAAGGAGAACCAGAGGCGGCGATGAACAACAAACAGAACATGGTGGACTAAGGAGCAGCGTGAGATACACCATAACAATGTTGCCGTCTCGGGTTGCACACTACAGAACAGGGTCATAGGCCGATTCTCAAAATCGTCTTTAGTCTCGGTGTTTTTGCCGCCCGAGACTAATAGACCCTTTAGTCCCGGTCGGTTTCACGGACCGGGACTAAAGGGCCTGCCCCAACGGCTACTGCGCAGAGCTGTCGGGGCAGGGACCCTTTAGTCCCGGTCCGTGTTACCAACCGGGACTAAAGGGCACTCTTAAGTCCCGGTTGGTGCCACGGACCGGGACTAAAGATTTAGCCACGGTTTGTGGCTTACCCCGGGACAAATGATCACCTTTTAGCCCCAGTTTTTAATACAAACCGGGACTAAATAAAGCTCCCCGGTTTATAACCTGCCAACTTCTTCCTCCCCCGAGCCAGAGAGATTCAAATTCCAGTGAGCTTCTTGCTTGTTCTTGCTGTTGCTATTGCTTGTTCTTGCTTGTTCTTCATTGTTCTTCGTCTCCGGCGTCAATTGGTGATCTTCTTCGACTCCGTCATCGTCTCTTTGCGTTTAGAGGTAACTATTTTTATCTCCTACCATGTCTTTTGAATATGAGAGGAATTTAATTAAAATATATAGTTTGCAAGAACAAGCATAAAGAGTTGAGTAGTTTAAATTGGTTCATCACAATCACTTGATAGTTTTCTACTGTTAGGTAGTATCCATTCTATATTTCATACTTATGCAAGACGAGTAATATTGAATTTTATTGTCTTTTTAGTTTATTTTCAATAGAAAAATGTGGAATTTATAATAGTTTGCAACAATAAATATAGAGAGTAGATAATGTGGAAATTGGTATTGTTATATCATATTTTTCGATTATCTAAACAAATAGATAAATTTAGAGTCTTTTTTATTTATAATTGTTTAGAAAATTAGGAATTTGCATGTAATAGTTTAAAAAATGAGCATGGATATAGTAGATGGCAACCGTGACCGGGTCCTCAGCCTCTCATCATCGGCCGGATCTTCCTCTCATTGCTTACGGCGAGTGTAAGCAGAAGATTGTGAAGGAGTACCGAGTGAAAAAAGAGGGAATCAACAAGGGTCGTATATTTTACAAGTGTCCGCACCATGAGGTGGGTTATTATTTACCTACATTTGATTAATATGGTTCATTCGTATCGGTTTTGCTTGATGATGTTGTTTAAATTTCTTATTCTTTGTTCTAATTGCAGTGGGAGGGCACCGGCGGATGTAAAGGTTGGTACTGGGAGGAAGAGTACGTTCAGCACGTACGAAATTATGTTGCACAGGAGGTTGCCGCTGAAGGTGATGAGGCAGTGAGTCAGCGGCAGCAGCCCATCCATGCTGATGAAGCGAATGATCTGTCTATTTTAGTTGGGATCGGACGCGAACTAATTATGTTGCTTAAGTGCATTTTATTTTTAGTTTTTTTAGTGCTAGCTGCGATAGTCTTCGTTGTAGTCAAGCTTGTTTGAATTAATCAATCATGTGATGTCATGAGTGTTGTGCAATAACATGAGGAACTACTAAGTGCATGGTTGTAATATTTAATGCAGATGTTGTCACGCAATTGGATGTATAATATCGATCGCCGCTCCAAAGAGTTCATTGCTGGCGTGCACTATTTCTTAGGTGCGGCTAAGGCAAACAAGCAGGATGGTTTCATGTGTTGCCCATGCGCCGTCTGTAAGAATTTGAAGGAATATTCATGCCCAAGGACTCTCTTCATACGCATTTGTTGGGTTTCGTAACAAACTATATTTGTTGGACGGAGCATGGAGAAAGGGGTTGTAATGGATGATGGTGAAGAAGGTGAAGAAGAATTGGCCCACGCTGATATTATTGCTCAGTACGGTGCCTTTGATGATGATGCAGTGGGGGGAGATGGTGAAGAAGATGCGGCAGCAACAAAAGATGTGACAACTGATGTTGATGCTCTTGGTGATGCCATTCGTGATGCACAAAGAGAATGTGAAAGTGACAAGGAGAAGGTCAAGTTTGAGCGCATGCTAGAGGATCATAGGAAATTGCTATATCCCACTGCTGAAGATGGCCAAAAAAAAGTTCGGTACTACGCTGGAACTGCTGCAATGGAAGGCAAAGAATGGTACATCCGATAAGGCATTTGGGCAGTTATTGAAGATAATGAAAAAGATGCTTCCGAAAGCGAACGAATTGCCCACCACTACGTACGAAGCAAAACAGGTCGTCTGCCCTTTGGGATTAGAAATCCAGCAGATACACGTATATCCTAATGACTGCATCCTGTACCGTGGGGAGAAATTCGAGAATTTGGATGCATGCCCGGTATGTGAAGCATCACGGTATAAGATAAGGCGAGATGATCCTGGCGACGTAGAGGGTGAAGAACGTCCAAGCAGGAAGAAAATCCCTGCCAAGGTTATGTGGTATGCTCCTATAATACCACGCTTGAAACGTTTGTTCAGAAATGAGGACAATGCAAAGTTGTTGCGGTGGCATAAAGAAGACCGTAAGGTAGACAATATGCTGAGGCACCCAGCTGATAGATCCCAGTGGAGAGCGATAGACAGAGAATTCCCAGAGTTTGTAGATGAGGCTAGAAACTTGAGGTTCGCTTTAAGTACGGATGGTTTTAATCCTTTTGGGGAGCAAAGCAGTAGTCATAGCACTTGGCCAGTTACTATATGTATCTACAACCTTCCTCCGTGGTTATGCATGAAGCGGAAGTTTATTATGATGTCGTTGCTCATCCAAGGGCCGAAGCAACCTGGCAACGACATCGATGTCTACCTGAGGCCATTAGTTGAGGAACTTCTACTTCTATGGAGCAAACCAGGCATACGCGTGTGGGATGAGTACAAACAGGAACACTTTGACCTGCGAGCATTATTGTTCGTAACAATCAATGATTGGCCGGCTCTAAGTAATCTTTCAGGCCAGACAAACAAGGGGTATAATGCATGCACACACTGTTTTGAAGACCTTGACAGTTTATTTTTGAAAAACTGTCGGAAGGTCGTGTATGTTGGGCACCGTCGGTTTCTTCCTGTGGGCCACCCAGTAAGAAAGAAAGGCAAACATTTTAAAGGTAAGGCAGACCACCAAACCAAGCCTCGTAACCGAACCGGAGATGATATACTCAAAATGGTGAAGGATACGAAAGTAGTATTTGGAAAGGGACGGGGCAGCGAACCTGTTCCCAAAGGCGCTTAGGGACACGCACCCATGTGGAAGAAGAAGTCCATATTCTGGGAGCTACCCTACTGGCATGTCCTAGAGGTCCGCCATGCGATCGACGTGATGCACCTGACAAAGAACCTTTGTGTGAACCTGCTTGGATTCATGGGTGTCTACGGAAAGCCTAAGGACTCACTTGAAGCACGACAGGACTTGCAGCGCATGAAAGAACGAGACAACTTGCATCCGGAGAAGACAGATGACGGGCGCCAGTACTTAAGCCCTGCTAGCTACACTCTTAGCAGAGAAGAAAAGGAAAGCATGTTTGAATGCCTTAACAACATCAAGGTCCCATCTGGATTCTCCTCCAATATTAAGAGAATAATTAATGTGCTAGAGAAGAAGTTCCAAAACTTGAAGTCCCATGACTGCCATGTGCTTATGACCCAATTGCTTCCTGTTGCTCTAAGAGGAATTCTACCTCCACATGTACGTCTAGCCACCGTGAAGCTATGTGCATTCCTCAATTCAATTTCACAAAAGGCAATTAATCCAGAGGAACTTTCTACTTTGCAGAATGATGTCGTTCAATGTCTCGTCAGCTTTGAGTTGGTGTTCCCTCCATCCTTCTTTGATATCATGACACACCTCCTAGTTCACCTGGTCAAGGAGATCATTATTCTCGGTCCTGTGTTCCTACACACCATGTTCCCATTCGAGAGGTTCATGAGTGTCCTGAAAAAAATATGTTCATAACCGTTCTCGGCCTGAAGGAAGCATCGCCCAGGGCTACAGAACAGAGGAGGTCATAGAGTTTTGTGTGGACTTTATTCCAGACCTTGACCCGATTGGCGTTCCCGAATCGCGACACGAGGGCAGACTCAGTGGCAAGGGAACACTAGGGAAGAAAACATATATCGGTACAGGAGACGATTACTTCGATAAAGCACACTACACAGTTCTACAGAACTCCTCATTGGTCGATCCATATATCGAGGTACATAAGGATTTCCTTCGATCCAAGTGGCCCAGGAAGAGTGAATCTTGGATTACACGTCAGCACATGCAAACCTTCGGCGATTGGTTGCGAAAACAATGTCAGAGTGATGACAACATAGATGAGCAGCTTTATTTGTTGGCCAGACAACCATCGTGGCATATCAACACGTACAAAGGTTACGAGATCAATGGGAATACATTTTACACACTAGCCCAAGACGCAAGGAGCACCAACCAAAACAGTGGTGTACGCGTGGATGCCACGGATCCAAATGAGAACAAACAAACATATTATGGCCGCATACATGACATATGGGAACTAGACTACGCACCTAATTTTAAAGTCCCTTTGTTCCGGTGTAAATGGGTCAAGATCACCGGTACCGGAGGTGGGGTAACAGTTGACAAGGAGTATGAGATGACATCAGTGGACCTCAACAATATTGGGTACAAAGACGAACCATTTGTCCTTGCCGCAGATGTGAGTCAAGTGTTCTATGTGAAAGACATGTCTACAAAACCAAAAAGAGGGAAAAATGATAACAACTCGATCGTCAACGAGCCAAAGCGCCATATAGTTCTTTCAGGGAAAAGAAACATTGTCGGAATTGAGGACAAGTCAGACATGTCAGGTGATTATGAAAGAGATGATCGAATTCCGCCATTTAAAGTGAACAAAGACCCAAGCATTTTGTTAAACAATGAGGAAACTCCATGGTTAAGGAATGATCATAACCAAGGGACATATGTCAAGAGGAGGTTCGCAGTTGTGCCTGCTTAATAGTGGGTTGTAAATATATTATGTAATAATTAATTAATTAAGACTTCATTTATTTGATAATGAATTTATATATATATATAAGAAGATACTAAAATTTAATATTTTCTTCTGTAAACTAAAGCAAAAAGAATCTCATACTAATTTTTAAAAGAAAGTATATCAAATATTTAATTTTCTGTTCAATTAGAAAGATTTAAGATATATTTAAAAAAAATAAATTTAAAAATCTAAAACTACTGCATCTGTCGCGTAGAACGAAATTGGGCAATGATTTTTTAGGTTTTAAACAAAAGATTAACGTCCAATTGATATGAAAATAAATTATCTTTTGAAAGCCAACAATTTTTTAAATTTAAATTGAACATTACATTTTTGCATTAACCAAATATGAATGGTTATTTACATTTATATTCGTTATTATAAAAAAAGAAAAGAATTTATGCTACAAAATTTTTTTCTACTATACAATAAGGTTAAAGGATATACAACTATTATTTTTAAGTAATTTTATGCATACTGTTCAATTTACTATGCAACTAACAAGAATTACAATATATTTATATAGTGGAAACTTAATACAAAACCCAAAATACTGAAAACCCAAAACTGTGGCGGGAAAGAACCCTTTAGTCCCGGGCCGTCTTACGCACATAAGACGGCCCGGGACTAAACGTCGGGACTAAAGGGTCTTTAGTCCCGGTGCGTAATACGCCCCGGGACTAGAGGCCCTCCCGGGTATATAGGGCACAGGGCACAGTGCCCTCCAATCTTCCCCAGATCGACGCGCAGTTGCCCCGCGCCGCCGCGGTCGAGCTCACCTCGCCGTCGAGCCTCTGTCCGCGCCGTCGAGCTCCGCGCCGCCGTCCTCCTCGCCGTCAAGCTCCGCGCCGCCGTCCTCCTCGGCCTCACTGCCCTCCGCGCCGTACGGCGTCGTCCTCGCCGTCGTGTCCACGCTGCGCCGTCCTCCTCGCCGTCGTGTCCGCGTCGCCGTCCTCCGCGCCGCCGTCGTTCGTCCTGTGCGTGTGTGTGCGTGTGCAGTGTGCGTGGTGTGCGTGTGTACTGTCCAGTGTGTGTGTGAGAGTGTAAAAAAAAGAAATGAAAAAGAAATATATACCTATAAATAGATATATAGAAAAATAAATATATATGTATTTAGAAATAGAAAGTGATATATAAATAGATATATATAGAAAATAAATATATATGTATTTAGAAATAGAAAGTGATATATAAATAGATATATATAGAAAATAAATATATATGTATTTAGAAATAGAATGTGATATATATAAAATAAATATAAATAGATATATATATTTATAGATTATTTTCTATTTAACTTTTTCATTTCTTCTTTTATAGAAATAGATATATACAAATAATGAATATGAATAGATATATTTATAGAAAAAGGAAAATCATATATATGTTTTTTTAACCTAACAAATATGTGTTCGACCTGTAGTCCTGGTGACCGCTCCACCGACCTCGCCGCCGTCCACTGTCATCCGCACCGTCGTCATCCTTGCTGCTGTCCGCCGTCGTCGTTCTCGTCCACGGTGTGTAAATCACGTGACAAGGATATGTTTAAACATGTATTTATTACTCTTAGAAATATGTGTTCATATAAAATTATGTGTCATGTTGGAATGCCATAGAAAATCACTTGGATATGTTTAAACATGTATTTACACTTAGAAATATTTTGACAGATATGCTTCTTCGTATTATTTTTAATGTTGAATTGCCTCTTTTTAATGTTAGCGATTACATGTCACCTAAAACTCGAAACCCTAACCCTAAACCCTCAAACCCCTAAACCCCGAAACCCTGAACCCCGAAACCCCGAACCCCTAAACCCTGAAACCCTAAACCCTCAATCCTAAACCCCTAAACCCCGAAACCCTGAACCCTGAAACCCCGAACCCCTAAACCCTGAAACCCTAAACCCTCAAACCGAAACCCTAAACCCCGAAACCCCGAAACCCTAAACCCCGAAACCCGGCCCGAACGCCTAAACCCTTAAACCCCTAGTTTTCGGTTTTCATTTCACATACATGTATAAAGCTCCTCTAAGTGTTCGATCATATTGTATATATATTTTAATATTCGTAGAAATGGCCGACCCAAATGAGAACATGGAGGAGGAAATGATGAATATCATCGCCGGCGACGATGACGGGAGTCAATACTTATTGAATTACGAAGACATGACCATGCATGATGAAAATCCCCCTGAACAACAAGTTGAGATGGAAGAAGGCAATACAGACGAGGTATATATACAATATGTCAGGTTAGGGTTTACATTTACTTTATTACTTGATTAGGTTTTATCTCAACTTGTATTAGGGTTTCATCTTCGTGTCTTTACCTATATGTAGCCCTCTGGATCGACGTCTGCGACGGGGCAGAGCAGACCAAAACGAGGACCGAAGAGGCCGTTGAAGGGCCGTCATGTAATCTCCGAATTCGATACGGCTACAGGCCAACCACTAGGACCCCATGCACAGAAATATGTCTTTCACTGTGGGTTCCTTGTGAGAGATCGGATTCCAATAAGTGCCCGTGAATGGAAAGAGAGGCGAAGTGCTCCCGAGATCAGTTATGTCTCCGATCTTGACAAGCAGCTAGTCTAGGATGACATCCAAGCTCATTTCTCGTTCGACACGGAAGATGAGGAGCTGCTGAGGCGAATTCGGGAGTGGACAATGAAGAAGATGGCCACACTTTTTCAGGACTGGAAGAAGAAATTGTACCATAACTTTGTGCTGAAGAACGAGACGCCAGATTTCAACTCTAAGGCGTATGTCAAGATAAGGGCCGATTGGGATGAATTTGTACAGTACAAAAGATCACAAGAGAGCGAGGCCCGGGTCAGAGTAAACAAACAGAATGCAGCTCAGAAGAAATACCACCATCATTTAGGATCAGGTGGCTATAAGACTGCCCTTCCAAAGTGGGAGAAACAAGAACAGGAGATGCTTGTCAGGGGGTAGTCCCGGAGACAATAAGAAGAAATTGGAGTGAACGGTCCAGGAATTGGTTCTACGCTCATGGGGGAACCATAAACCCTAATGACGGGGAACTTGATTGGGGCCCGCAAATTTCAAGAGCAGCACAGAGGCTAGTTCAAGCACGAAGTGCGGTGTTGGCTGGCGAGTTCAAGCCCAACAGAGAGAAGGATGAACTCACGTACGCGCTGGAGAATCCTGAGCACGGTGGGCGTGCGAGAGGCTTTTGGGTCGTTTCGTGGCTGCATTCCTTCGAAGCGGAACGAGAAAGTTACAGAAGCCGCCAGAGAAAGAAGGACGAGGAGGCAGAGCGACTCTTCAAGTTGGAGGAGTATGTTCTTCAAACACAAGAGCGTGAGAAATCTCGTGAAGAATGGATGTAGGAGGAAATCAAAAGGCAAGTGCAAGCTGCACTTAGTCAAATGACGAGTGGGCAAGGTACATCATCACAACAGCCTCAAGCGAACATTAGCCCCCCAGGTCAGATGAAAAGCAGCTGCGCCTCCACGAAAGCACCAACCATTCAAGATGACTCCAAGCTACGCTTCCCCGTGGATGACGTTAAAGAACCTTTTACTACTTGTGAGCTGCACATTCCAGATGGAAATGCCACGAAAAAGGTGGCTGTCGGTGTTGTAAACCCTATCGACGGCACAAGAACACCAAGAATCCATGGTCAACCAGTGCCATCCGGATACGCTAGCGTCTTTGTGGATAGGGTTGAGACAGGTTGTGGCAGCGTGGCACTGGAAATCGAAGGGGAGATGGGGAGAAGACTTTAGGTGAAGCGGAGAAGACATTTATTTGCTGGCGCAAGCGCTTCATTATTATTCCTGGAGTGTCACCGCCGCAACCTCCTCCTACTGATCAAGATCCTCACCATAGGTAGTCTGCGCGTGAACGAGAAACAATTTTTATTACACTAACTTCCTATATGTATATATTAGTTGGATGCTCACATCATTTGTTGTTTTGCGTAGCAGGAACTATAGTCCAGTTCGTCATTATTCCCCAGCGCATCAGAGTGCTGCGGGTGGTGACGATGTGTTGGAGGACACGGCTTCAACCTCATCTCCTGCACAAAGATCTCCACCGGCCCCACCATCTCCTCCACCGTGGGCTCCAACGCCACAACCTCCACCGTAGGCTCCAACACCGCCACCGGGCCCACCATCTCCTCCACCACGGGCTCCAACGCCACAACCTCCACCGCGGGCTCCAACACCCCCGCCTCCACCGCGCGGCCCTAAAAAGCGGTCTGCCGCCACAGAACCAAAGGCCGCACCTCCAAAGAAGAAGGCTCCTGCATCAGGAAAAAAAGCCCAAGAGAAATTAGCTTATGAAAAGACTGATGAGGAGTTAGAAATTACGGTGAAAAAAGATGTGCGAAATTTTTTAGATGAATGTGACGCCGCTGCTAAAGCGAAGAGGAACCCGGAGAAGCCTTACCTCTTGTTAAACCCACAGGAGTTAAGGAAAAGGGTGGACCAACATAGTATCAAGATGCGTGAAGCCCGAAAGGCTCCGCGAAAATCAGGTTACGAACGTTCTCTTATGAAGTCCGCAAAAGAACAACAATCTAGCAAGAAGAAAGTGGGAAAGGGTGTTCCACAGCTCGGGGAAACATCAAGACCTTTGTCCCCGTTAGTTGTGCAAAATCAGTATTGTTCAAACATGGGCAGAGTACAGAGGAAATCTGGAGAGACCACTTTGTCTGAGATGGACTCAATGGAAAAAATTTTCATTGACAGCGGTCTCCCGTACGACACCATTAAAAATATTGCTACTGGGCTGGAGTTTCCACGAGCGGAAGTAGTTGATGAATGGAGGAGAAATTTTGCACCGGGCAGGAGTCTAATGAACCCCAATCACTTACATGTACTTGGTACGCAGATGTTTGCAATCAACAAATGGTGCATGGAGGCTTCTAAAGACGGTGATATCAATTGGATTTCTGTCCGAATTCGGAACCATCACTACTTCTGTGGCGATGACCTAATCTCAGTCCAGATGGAGGAATTACACCAGCTATGTCATATGGACGCACTGGACAAATCGCTCCTTAGCTGCTACTGTTTGTAAGTGTTTCTTTTATAGTTTTCATTGAACTCTCTGGTATGTGTATATAGTAGTATTCTTACACACATACTTGTGGATCGACTCGATATTTTGCAGGTATCAGATGACTCAGCTCAGAGATAAACACGACAATTCTGTTGGGTTTGTTGATCCATATGTTGTTTTCAAGGCTCCAAACCCTTCAGCGACTTGGAGCGATGAGTCGTGTACGAATCTCATGAGGTTCTTCGTGAACCAAAAAGATAGAGAAAGAATTCTCTTCCCATACAACTTTAAGTGCGTGAGACATATATAGTTAATAATAAGTATGTGCACATTTTATTTTACTTAACCCTAATAATATATATATGAATCATGTGTATGAACAGCTATCACTGGATATTGATGGTCATCGATCTCAAACAAAACAATGTGTTAATCTATGACTCGTTGAGCAAACCGCAAGCAGATTACCAAGATATGATAGACATCCTCCAAAGGTAATTTTTCGATCCCTAGCTTGCATGCTTAAAGTATAGACTAAGCTTGTATATATGTATACTAATTAAATAATGATCCAACTATTAATGTTTCATTGGCCGGATTAGGGTTTCGGAAAAATTCATTGCTCAGGAACATATGAGTCAGTGTAAGGCCCCACTTACAATAAAGTCACGACTATCAGTAAGTTTACACCTTCGTCAATGTACGTGTATCTTTAAATATCATGTCATATATCATATCTTTATTACGAGATGAATCTTTTCATTCTACAGTGGATTTTGAGACAAAAACAAGGCACCAACTTATGCGGATTCTATGTTTGCGAGTACATGTTGATAGAATCAAATAGAATTCCTGAAGAAATCATCAAAGTACTTTACATGTTTCTTTTCATTTTTTATAGACTTAATATTGATAATATAGATATAACTAATATCTTCTTTAATTCCAATTGAAGACTGACTGGTTGAAGCAAAAAGTGATGCTAGAAGGCCAATTGAAAGCAATACAAGAGACAATAGCAGGATTTCTTCGGGAACAAGTCATAAATCCAAACGGCGAGTTCTACTATAATACCAACGAGTCGTTGATTCCAAACAATAATGATCATTTGTATGCCCTGTAGATCTTTAGATGGAGTACAACTTGTAATAGGTTTACAGTACTAACTTTGGAGTACAACTTGTGTAGATAGATATTTGGACAACTTCTATATGTATATTGCTTGTAATTTTATGTACATATATTTATATATATATATGTAGTTCTATAGTTTAATTATATATGCATGCAATAAGCTTATTGTGTTATGCTGCTAATATATATAAATTATATATATTAGCAGCAAAGAATATATATCGGAAAACCTATTAAATAAATAAACAAAACTGAAAACAGAACTGAAATGAAAATAAAAAGGAAAAACCAGGAGACCCTTTAGTCCCGACTGGTAATACCAGCCGGGGCTAAAGGGTGCTGCTGCGGGACACCGCTGGCAGCACCCTTTAGTCCCGGCTGGTATTACCAACCGGGACTAAAGGGGGGCTTTAGCCCCGGTGGCCGGAGTCGGGACTAAAGGGGGGGCCTTTAGTGCCGGAAGCGTAGTCCCGGCTCGGCAACCGGGGCTAAAGGCCCTTGCCGACCGGGGCTAAAGGCATGTTTCTGTAGTAGTGTTGCCTCCCAGACCATGAACAAGAGTTGTCTTTGCCACTCAACTTGTAATAACTTGTAAAGACCTACCTCAAAGCTAAGTAACTTGTAAAGATCCCCTCGGATCTAATTAGATTTTCCTAGAACAAACTAGAAAATGTTATCTATAAGCTGATGGGAACTCCGTCTGTAACCCTATCCTCTTGACTATATAAAGAGAAGTACGAGACCCTGATCTAGAATCCTCAATACCTAACATAGAATCTCCCAATAAACATCATCGACAACCCTGTAATCCGAGCACATGATATATAAAGAAGCATTTTCAACCGAACATAGAATACCACCCTATATCTAAACTCATATAAATTTGTGCCTCGTATGGTATTGCTCTACCTATGCACAAAACATTGATCTTGTTGTTGGACAGAAAGTTCTCTATGTCACTTGGCCTCTCACTACCGGAGACGGGCTCTTTGCCGAGCGTCCGGCGCTTTGCCGAGGGCTAAAACACGGGCGCTCGGCAAAGAGCTCCAACCCTCAGCACCATACGAAACTCGGCGATAATTCCTACGCCGAGGGTCCGACTCTCGGCGATGTCTGGCTCTCGGCAAAGAAACCCTATGCCGAGAGCCGAACGCTCGGCGTAGAATGCACCTCGGCAAACGTAACCCTCGCAAACGGCTCCCCCTGCGCCGTTACCTTTGCAAGGCTTGTTTTTTTTTGGTAAACTCTATGCCGAGAGCCCTGGCCCTGGCTCTCGGCATAGGTGCTCTTTGCCAAGGGCTCTAGGAAGCTCTCGGCAAAGCATATATATTTTTTTTGTTTTTTTGCTCCTAATTTTTTCTGTGGCCTTGCTACAGTACTACAAGCCAAGATTTCAAATTTGAAGTGTTTTCCATAAATCTTGCTATATTTCGCGCATTTTCTTTAATTTGATGATTTTTTCCGCGGGACGCACGTTTGAACAGCAGGTGCATGAAATAATGAAACTCAGCGATTCGAAAAATGGTATTCATTCTTCAGAGGGTATTTCGACACCGTATCCAGGGACAGGCGCGGAGACTCGACCGTCTCGTGCACGAGAAACGGCGACCAAGTTGAGTGATATTGGATTTAAAATTATTAAAAATACAAACGAAGTCAGAAAATCATGGAAATGGACGAGTGAACTTGACATCGCATGTAGAGGCTCCGAAAAAAATTTAGGAATGTTTGGAGCATGTGGTGGCGCAAGATGGTTGAAACCCTGAGATCTCCGGATAGCCTCACATGCGATGATATGCGGAGATCTCAGGGTTTCAACCATCTTGCGCCACCACTTACTCGAAACATTCCCAAATTTTTTTCATAGCCTCTACATGTGATGTCAAGGTCACCCGTCTATTTTCATGATTTTCTGACTTCGTTTGTATTTTTAATAATTTTAAATCCAATATCACGCAACTTGGTCGTCGTTTCTCGTGCACGAGACGGTCGAGTCTCCGCGCCTGTCCCTGGATACGGTGTCGAAATACCCTCTGAAGAATGAATACCATTTTTTGAATCGCTGAGTTTCATTATTTCATGCACCAGCAGTTCAAACGTGCGTCCCGTAGAAAAAATCATCAAATTAAAGAAAATGCGCGAAATATAGCAAGATTTATGGAAAACACTTAAAATTTGAAATCTTGGCTTGTAGTACTGTAGCAAGGCCACAGAAAAAAATTAGGAGCAAAAAAACAAAAAAAAAATTATGCTTTGCCGAGAGCTTCCTAAAGCCCTCGGCAAAGAGCACCTATGCCGAGAGCCACGGCCAGGGCTCTCGGCATAGAGTTTACCAAAAAAAATTCAACCTTTGCCGAGAGCCGGGGCCAGGGTTCTCGGCATAGAGTACGCCTTTGCCGAGAGCCGCTCGATCCGGCTCTCGGCATAGACGGCGCCCTACAAAAATAAAAAACGCCGCTCTAATTTTTGCAAACACTACAAGTAATGAGGCTTTCTATGACAATTACAAGTGTATCTCTTGTCATAGAATCCCTATCACAAAGGACCTTCTGTGACATTTTTTGTGATATTTTTTGATCTGTGACATTTTTTGTGACAATTACAATTGTCATAGATCACAAATTGTCATAAAAATATCTTGTAATTGTCACAGAAGGTCCTTTGTGACAGACATTCTATGACAAGAGATACACTTCTAATTGTCATAGAAAGCCTCATTACTTGTAGTGAAATCAGAGCCACAATCGCAGTCCCGCCCCGCGCGCAGCCGCCGCCGCACCGGGCCGAGAGCCAGGGCCAGGGCTCTGGCATAGAGTACGCCTTTGCCGAGAGCCGCTCGATCCAGCTCTCAGCATAGACGGCGCCCTACAAAAATAAAAAACGCCGCTCTGATTTTTGCAAATCAGAGCCACAATCGCAGTCCCGCCCCGCGCGCAGCCGCCGCCGCGCCCCCGCCCCACCGCCGGCCGCGTCCCCACCCTCGCCCCGGGCGCCACCGCCGTCCACGCCCCCGCCCCGCCGCAGGTCTTCCTGGCCCGCGCGCCGCCTCCGGCCGCTCCCTCCCTCCCCGCCGGCCGCGCCCCCGCCTAGCGCGGCGCCGCCGCCGCGCCCCTACCCCGCTGCCGGCCGCGCCACCGGCCCGCACGCCGCCGCCGGCCGCTCCCTCCCTCCCCGCCAGCCGCGTCCCCACCCCCGCCCCGGGCGCCACCGCCGTCCACGCCCCCGCCCCGCCGCCGGTCTTCCTGGCCCGCGCGCCGCCTCCGGCCGCTCCCTCCCTCCCCGCCGTCCGCGCCCCCGCCTGGCGCGGCGCCGCCGCCGCGCCCCCACCCCGCTGCCGGCCGGTCCACCGGCCCGCACGCCGCCGCCGGCCGGTCCCTCCCTCCCCGCCGGCCGCGCCCCCGCCCCACGCGGCGCCGCCGCCGCGCCCCCACCCCGCCACCGGCCACGCCGCCGCCGGTTGTTCCCTCCCTCCCCACCGGCCACCCCCTCGCCCAGTCGCCGGCCGCGCCCCCGCCCCGCGCCCTGCGCCCTCGCCGGCCCCCCCGCTCCCTGTTGTCGGCCTAGGGGGAGGAGGAGGAGAAGCAGAGGTGGTGAGGAGGAGAAGAAAGGTTGAGGAGGAGGAGGAGACAGTTGCCCATCCTCATCCGCGAGTTCGTCCATTCCATCGTCATTAATCGACCCGCGGGGTAAGTAGTAGTTGATAGTAGTATGCATGTCAATGTACGTGGATGTCGGCCATCGTGTCGTATATATGTCGATGTCGGCCATCGTGCCGTATACATGTGGATATCGGCCATCGTGCCGTTGTTTCTTGCAGGTTTCGAAACCTCACTGTACAGGGGAGGTTCTGCCGAAATTTCTAATTGATACTATCTTTTTTGTCTTTTCTGTAGGAGGACCTGTCGGGGCCAAGCCGGAGATCCTCGGCGTTCTCGATCGTCTTCGTCGTCGTCGCGGGTCTGCCTGCACCGCTTCGCCTCACCACTGCACCGACTCGCCACTGCGTCGCTAGCCTGACTCCACCGACACCCTAGGTATAAATAACGTCTCCTCCCAGAAAAGGGTCGTAGGTCATTGAACCCAGTTAGGCGTCTCCCGTCCGAAAGAGATACGGCTGGAGGTATGCAGGTCTCTGCATATCGATAACCGTATCTGTTTCGGATTGTCCACGTTACTTGGACAGCCCGCAGATGCGTCGATGAGGCTAGTTCCCATGGTCTGGCCCGATTCGAGATGGAGTTTCTGCATCACCTCCCTGTTGTTCTCCGGATACACACTCTCCCTACAGGGACATGTATCTTGAGAACATCGGGGAGGTGCTGCCAAAATTCTGTCTCGGCTCGGGGCAGACAATGGGAACTGGCCTCATGTACGCATCCGCGGGTGGGATTAGGACCTATCCTCACCTATTAGATGATAGTAGGATGGAAGTACTCGGAGGTAGATATGTAAGTACTCAGATGGATGACAGTAGGATGGATGACCGTCAGTGGATGTACTCGGGCCGTAGAAGCAGAAGTGATTTCACCGATGAATGGTTGCGCAAGACAGATGCTTTCTTGAACAATGCATTTGGCGCGGCTCGGCGAGGAGAGATTAAAGTGTTGTGCCCATGCAGCAGATGTGGGAACCGGAGAAGGCAAGACAAGGAGAACATGGCTAAACATCTTGTGAACAATGGATTCACGCCGGACTACACCCGGTGGATCTACCATGGTGAAGCACATCGTTTGAGAGCGGAGGCAGTGCGACCACGTCTGGAGGACTTTGATGCTGATGCGGGGGTAGCAGACATGTTAGATGACTTCCAAGAAGCACAGTACGCTGAAGGACGTACGGAGGAGGAGATGGAGAAGACCGCAAAGGCGTTTTACGAGATGATGTCTTCGGCACAGAAACCCCTTCACGATCGGACAACGGTTTCTCAACTGGATGCCATTGGCCGTGTGATGGGGTTCAAGTCCCAGTTCAACCTGAGTCGAGATGCGTTCGATGGTATGTTGGCCCTATTTGGTAGCATGCTTCTGGACGGCCACATATTGCCAAAGAGACTGTACGAGTCACAGAAACTGCTTCGTGCCCTGAAGATGCCGTATGAGCAGATACATGCTTGTCCAAATGGGTGCGTCCTCTTCAGGAAAGATCTCACGGATGCAGGTTACTGTCCGAAGTGTAAAGCGTCGAGATACATGGAGGTAGACGATGGTGAAGGCCCGAAGAGGTAGCTTTCTATCCCCATGAAAGTCCTGCGTTACCTGCCGTTCACACCGAGGATCCAACGTCTCTACATGACCGAGGAATCCGTGAAACAGATGACATGACACAAACAGGGTACCCGATACAATCCTGAGAAGTTGGTACATCCCGCCGATGGTGAAGCATGGGCCCACTTCGATCGCATCCATCATGACAAAGCTAGAGAGGCTCGTAATGTTCGTGTTGCGTTTGCAACGGACGGTTTCAATCCCTATGGACTCATGGCTGTCCCGTACACCTGTTGGCCCATCTTCGTTATCCCCCTCAATCTCCCCCCCCCCCGGCGTCCTATTTCAACGTCATACTGTCTTCTTGTCGTTGATAATTCCTGGACACCCGGGGAATAACATGGGTGTGTACATGGAGCCTCTGATTGATGAATTGGAAACTGCTTGGAATGAAGGGGTATTGACATACGACCGAGCTTCAAGGTCTAACTTCACAATGCACATCTGGTACCAGTACTCACTGCATGACTACCTGACATATGGGATATTCTGTGCCTGGTGTGTCCATGGCAAGTTCTCATGCCCGGTTTGTAAGACAGCTACGAGATTTATCTGGTTGAAGAAGGGTGGCAAGTATTCGGCGTTCGACCAACATCGACAATTCCTGCCTCTTGACCATCCTTTCAGACGGGACACCAAGAACTTTACCAAAGGTGTCGTGGTGAGAGATCCTCCACCTCGGATGCTGACCGGTGCCGAGGTTCATGCTCAGATAGATGCTCTCCAGTTCAACGAAATAGACGATCGTTTTGCGGGGTATGGTCAGGAGCATATGTGGACTCATAAGTCAGGCTTGGAAAGACTCCCTTATTATGACGATCTTCTTCTGCCACATAACATTGATGTAATGCACACTGAAAAGAACATCGCTGAGTCGCTTTGGGGAACACTCATGGACACTGAAAAGTCCAAGGACAACCCTAAGGCTAGACTAGACCTGACACTGTTGTGCGATAGACCAAAGCAAGAGATGCTGCCTCCTGAGCTCGGCAGGAGATGGACACGGCCCAAGGTCGATTTCGTCTTGGGCAGGCCACAAAGGAAAGAAATACTTCAGTGGATCCAGACATTGACATTCCCTGATGGATATGCAGCGAATCTAACGAGAGGAGTCAACTTATCTACTCTGCGAGTCCTAGGGATGAAGAGTCATGACTTCCACGTATGGATCGAACGGCTTCTTCCGGCGATGGTTCGAGGCTATGTTCCTGAGCCTATGTGGGTTGTCCTGGCAGAGTTGAGCTATTTCTTCCACCAGCTATGTGCCAAGGAGATATCTCGGTCCGTCATTGATGACTTGGAGAAAGCTGCACCTGTGTTGCTCTGTAAGCTGGAGAAAATCTTTCCACCAGGCTTCTTCACTCCGATGCTTCATTTGATCGTACACCTCCCAAATGAGGTTCGAATGGGAGGGCCTGTGCAATGGCGTTGGTGCTTTCCAGTCGAGAGAAATATGAAGACTCTTCGCAAGAAATGTAGAAACAAAGCCAAAATTGAGGCTTCCATTGCAGAGGCATCCATTCTGGAGGAGGTGTCCAACTTCACTGAAGAATACTACTCTGAGAACCTTCCTAGCGTGCATAATCCACCCCCTCGTTACAATGCTGGAGAAAATGAATCGAGTCTTAGCCTTTTTCGAGGCCAACTCGGCACGGCAAGTGGATCCACAGTTAAGCAGTTGAACTATGAAGAGTGGCGAAAGATCATGCTATACGTGCTTACCAACCTTGATGAGCTGGACCCGTACATGGGGTAAGTTGTTATCTATCTTCATCCAATTCATCGTCACTTTCCAACACCATTCTTTTTGTTTCGTACAGTGAATTTCTTCATTTGTTCTCGAATGGACCAAGGCCTCTTTCTGATGCGGCAGCTGAAACCCTAATTGCAAATGGTGCGGGGCAAGGGAGGCCTGATTTCATTTCTTGGTTCCGACAAAAGGTACCGTCCTACCAAGGTCGTACTTAGTCTGACGTTCCAACTTGCTCTTACGTTCTGACCGTATAACGATATATCTTGCGTCGCCTTGCAGG
Organism: Coix lacryma-jobi var. lacryma-jobi; assembly: GCA_009763385.1. NCBI lineage: Eukaryota > Viridiplantae > Streptophyta > Magnoliopsida > Poales > Poaceae > Coix > Coix lacryma-jobi. The sequence goes on along the minus strand of CM019823.1, from coordinate 51,778,115 downwards.
CTCAAACCGATGCGTCTATGAGTCAAGAGCTGAGACAGGTTGCAAAAGGCTTTGACCGTAGGGTCAAGTCATTTAACGGTTACGACGTGAATGGATTTCGCTTCCACACATCAAGCTACGAGCAGAGTCGGCCCAATCGAAAAACCACAAATAGCGGAGTTTGTACTCCAGGCAATGACAACCGTGACTACTATGGAAGAATTGAAGAAATATACGAACTTTCATTTCACGGTGAAAAGCCTTTGAATCCTGTCATGTTCAAATGCCATTGGTTCGATCCTGGAAGAACGAGGCTGACACCTAATCTTGGGCTAGCCGAAATTCGACAGGATTCTGTCTATCCAGGCTCCGATGTGTATATTGTGGCTCAACAGGCCACGCAGGTTTATTACACGCCATACGCGTGCAAAAGCAAAGAGCATCTCTTGGGTTGGTATATTGTGCACAAGATATCACCACATGCTAAACTACCTCTCCCCAATGATGAGGATTATAACTTCAACACAAACACGTATGACGGTGAGTTCTTTCAAGAATCTGGGTTGCAAGGGACGTTCACGATAGACTTAACCTGAAGCGATGGAAATGGAAGTAGAGAATGATGACGAGGACGCTGGGGATGAGGTGGTAAATGCGAAGGACATAGAAATGCTAGAACGATTCCGTTTAGGCCAAGCAAATGAAGACGACGACCTGTCTTCGGATACTGAGGAGTACTTAGACATGGTTGACAGTGATGAGGAGACTCATGCTCCGGCTAATCCGGATGATCCAGATTATTTCTAATACATGTAATATTATGTTATATTTTTAGGATCTATTGTTTTATTTATATTGCATATATTTGGTTATGTTATTTCTAATACAACATTGTTTGTTCTTTTTAAATGCAGGAGGTCGAGGCAAGATGCCGGGAGGACGTCAGAGGCGGTTGAGTTGGTTGTACCGCAGCTCGCAGGCCGACGGGCCCTCGACGAGGAGTGGCCGCCGCCGGAGGGAGCCGTCTCCACAGGAGGAGGAGGAGGAGGAGGAGGAGGAGGAGGTCGAGGAGGAGGTGCCGGCCACGCCCGAGGCCCAGCGGCAGGAGGAGGCACCATTGGCCGAGGAGGCAGAGGAGGAGGACGAGCAGGAGGAGGACGAGGCGGACGGGTGTTCGGGTGCCTCAGGGGTGTCCACGCCCTACTTGAGAGGTCCCGCCAGCCTCCCAGGCGTTGCCGCCACGTGCCCGACGCCCAGTGATCACGCCCATCGGACAAAAGTACATGTTCTAACTACCTGTTCGTACGATGAGACTCAAAATAGAAATAGAAGCTAATAATCTTTTTTAATCACTTGTGCAGGGTCATGGGACTTTGTGGGGCCTAAAGGCCGCAAACCCAACGGCATCCTGGGTCTCCTGTGCCGCGAGCACTACCCCGGCATAGTACAGTATGCCGGGAGGCACGAGCCGACCTACACCTTTGACCACTACAGCGTCGCCCCAGACCCAGACTTCCCCAACAAGGCGGCGCGGGTTAGAGCGGAGCTGTGGGTAAGTCTTCGTCAAACAATATCAAATTCATCATATTTTTTCTTTAATTACTGTCTCGCCTCATATTGTGTCTGTATGCAGAACTACTTCAAGTGCGAGCCGGGAAGGAGGCAGTGGCGGAGGTGACGGCTACCCGGGCTTGTAGGAAGCTCGTCACCGACATGATCTACGAGGCGAGACTGCAGGCCATCATTACCTACAACGCCACGGTCTTGGCCACGAGGGTGACGAAGGCCCAGGCGAGAGGCATGACGTTGGGCCAGGGCGCAGTTCTTGCAGGTAAGTGATTTCTTTTGAGATTAAGCTTTTGGTACTTTTCATCTGACGCTTAGACGTGAAATACTTGATGATGTGCAGATGATCCCCCAATGGTGCCAGTCGTTTCCCGAGTGCTGGGAGATGATCGTGGACCGGTGGCTATCCGAAGAGTGGGCGGCCCACCACGCCGAGGCCCGGGAGGACGCGTCTGCAGATGCCAGGTGTACCACACCACCAGGGCAACCGCAACCTCGCCGAGTACGCACAAGCTTGGGTACGTGAAAGACTTTATCAATTCCTCGATCAAATGTTGCCTGATTGCTAATCATCTTGTTGTCTTCCTCGCAGTCGGAGGCACACGGTGGCCAGCCTTGCGGCACGGTGGCGGCATACGCCATGTCCCACAAGGGCAAGGCCACGGCAGCAGGAGACCTCCTACAACCCCGACGATCCCGCCGACGCGTACACCAACTCCAGCGTCCACTCCCGCCTCACTGACTACTCAGAGGCGGCAAGGGCGGTCCATGGGGACGACTTTGATCCCGCCACCGCGGACCTGGACGGGAGCATCGTCATGAGGATTGGAGGAGGGAAGAAGCACGGGCGGTTCTGGCTTGGCGACGGCGTCATCGACACGGCCTCCACTCCCACTCTGTCCCAGCTCCGAGCACAGAGCACGAGCGGGAGCGTCCCCATACGCCCACGCCCGTCGCCTGCGCAGTCGCGGGTCGCCGAGCTCGAGGTTATTTCTATTTAACTCATCGTACATTGATCTTTAAATGTTTGCATTGTTCTAACATTCACTTTGTATTATCGCAGGCCCGCTTGGAAAGAGAAAGGCAGGAGCGCCAGGTGTCTGAGAACCAGATGCGGTCACAGATGTCGGCCCAGATGGAGGCTCAAGCTAAGCAGATGGCGGACCTCATCGCCTTCATGGCCTCCCAGGGCATGGTCGTGCCCCAGACGCTCATGGCTCCTCCACCGCCGCCTCTGGACCCCGGAGCTGCTCCTGTGAGTATCAATACTTCAGTGTTTCATTTATTTCATTTCCTTGTCTGACATGACCTTTTGCAGCCTCCTCCGTCAGAAGGTTCGAACAACCGCCACGCTCCTGGATGGAACCGAACCGGGGGTCAAGCAGGCGGCAGTTCTAAGGGGTGGCTCGGTTGGCCGGGGGTTGTAGTAGATTGAACTTTGGACTATCCTCTCGTGTGTCACTGAAGTCTCATGAAGGTGAACTATGTGATTTGAGGACATATATGGTTATTGAACTATGGTGATGTGATATAGATATGGTTCTGTGACGTGGAAATGTGATATATATGTTGATTATGTGATGAATGTGATAATATCCTGTGTGATAGTGTCGGGAGAAAAGAAAAAACAGAACCTGGAGCATCAAAAATTGAACATTTTCCTAGCTTTGCCCGAGGGTTGCCCATCGGCAAAGAGGCCCTTTGTCGAGGGCGATGACTATAACCCTCGGCAAATCTGAACCAGAAAGCCATTCCCAGCTTTGCCGAGGGATTAATGACCAAAGCCCGCGGCAAAGCTGGGGAGACCTACCGTAAGTTCCAAGGCTTGCCGAGGGCTTGGGTCAATAGCCCCTCGGCAAAGTCCGAGGTTTGGCCGACGCCGGCTAAGCTAGCCCTCGGCGAAGAGGTCCCAAAAAAATAGTCTGAACTTCTTTGCCGAGAGCCGACCCCAGATAACCCTCGGCACAGGAAAATAATAATAAAAAAATTTACAGCTTTGCCGAGAGTCCGGCTCTCGGCAAACGTGACGTCTTTGCCGAGAGTCCGGTTAGCCCTCGGCAAACCTACCGTCAATAGGGACCGCCGTTAACGGCCACTTTTCTTTACCGAGGGCCGGTCGGGACCCTCGGTAAAAGGTTTGCCGAGAGCCCGATAAATGGCCCTCGGCAAAGGCTCCTTTGCCGTGAGGTTTTTTGCCGAGAACTCTATGCCGAGGGCTGCTCTCGGCATAGGCTTCGCCGAGTGCCAGATGGTCTTTGCCGAGTGCTACAGGCACTCGGCAAAGCCACCGTTTCCAGTAGTGATAAGGGCCTTTAGCCCCGGTTGCCGAGCCGGGACTAAGCTTCCGGGACTAAAGGCCCCCCCCTTTAGTCCCGGCTCCGGGCACCGGGGCTAAAGCCCCCCCTTTAGTCCCGGTTGGTGATACCAGCCGGGACTAAAGGGTCCCTGGTTTTTTCCTTTTTATTTTCATTTCAGTTCTGTTTTAGTTTTGTTTATTTATTTAATAGGTTTTCTAATATGTATTTTTTGCTGCTAATATATATAATTTATATATATTAGCAGCATAACACAATAAGCTTATTGCATGCATATATAATTGAACTATAGAACTACATATATATATATAAATATGTATATATAAAATTACAAGCAATATATATACATGTAGAAGTTATCCAAATATCTATCTACACAAGTTGTACTCTAAAGTTAGTACTATAAACCTACTACAAGTTGTACTCCATCTAAATATCTACAGGGCATACAAATGATCATCATTGTTTGGAATCAACGGGTCGTCGGTATTATAGTAGAACTCGCCGTTTGGACTTATGACTTGTTCCCGAAGAAATCCTGCTATTGTCTCTTGTATTGCTTTCAATTGGTCTTGTAGCATCACTTTTTGCTTCAACCAGTCAGTCTTCAATTTGAATTAGAGAAGATATTAGTAATATCTATATTATCAATATTAAGTCTATAAAAAATGAAAAGAAACATGTTACGTACGTTGATGATTTCTTCAGGAATTCTATTTGATTCTATCATCATGTACTCGCAAACATAGAATCCACATAAGTTGGTACCCTGTTTTTGTCTCAAAATCCACTATAGAATGAAAAGATTTATCTCGTAATAAAGTTATGATATATGACATGATATAATAAAGATACACGTACATTGACGAAGGTGTAAACTTACTGGTAGTCGTGGCTTTATTGTAAGTGGCGCCTTACACTGACTCATATGTTCCCGAGCAATGAATTTTTCTCAAACCCTAATCCGGCCAATGAAACATTAATAGTTGGATCATTATTTATTAATTAGTATATATATACAAGCTTAGTCTCTACTTTAAGCATGGAAGCTAGGGATCGAAAAATTACCTTTGGAGGATGTCTATCATATCTTGGTAATCTTCTTGCGGTTTGCTCAACGAGTCATAGATTAACACATTGCTTTGTTTGAGATCGATGACCATCAATATCCAGTGATAGCTGTTTATACACATGATTCATATATATATTATTAGGGTTAAGTAAAATAAAATGTGCATATACTTATTATTAACTATATATGTCTCACGCACTTAAAGTTGTATGGGAAGAGTATTTTTTCTCTATCTTTTTGGTTCACGAAGAACCTCATGAGATTCGTACACGACTCATCGCTCCAAGTCGCTGAACGGTTTGGAGCCTTGAAAACCACATATGGATCAACAAACCCAACAGAATTGTCATGTTTGTCTCTGAGCTGAGTCATCTGATACCTGCAATATCGAGTCGATCCATAAGTACGTGTGTAAGAATACTACATACTATATACATATACTAGAGAGTTCAATGAAAACTATAAAAGAAACACTTACAAACAATAGCAGCTAAGGAGCGATTTGTCTAGTGCGTCCATATGGCATAGCTGGTGTAATTCCTCCATCTGGACTAAGATTAGGTCATCGCCACGGAAGTAGTGATGGTTCCGAATTCGGACAGAAATCCAATTTATATCACCGTCTTTAGAAGCCTCCATGCACCATTTGTTGATTGCAAACATCTGCGTACCAAGTACATGCAAGTGATTGGGGTTCATTAGACTCCTGCCCGGTGCAAAATTTCTCCTCCATTCATCAACTACTTCCGCTCTTGGAAACTCCAGCCCAGTAGCAATATTTTGAATCGTCTCGTATGGGAGACCGCTGTCAATGAAATTTTTTTCCATTGAGTCCATCTCAGACAAAGTGGTCTCTCCAGATTTTCGCTGTACTCTGCCCATGTTTGAACCATACTGATTTTGCACAAATAACGAGGACAGAGGTCTTGATGTTTCCCCGAGCTGTGGAACACTCTTTCCCACTTTCTTCGTGCTTGATTGCTGTTCTTTTGCAGACTTGATTAGAGAGCGTTCGTAGTCTGATTTTCGCGGAGCCTTTCGGGCTTCACGCATCTTGATACCATGCTGGTCCACCCTTTTCCTTAACTCCTGTGGGTTTAACAGGAGATAAGGCTTCTCTGGGTTTCTCTTCGCTTTAGCCACGGCCGTTGATTCATCTAAAAATTTTTTCACATCTTTTTTCACCGAAATTTGTAACTCCTCATCAGTCATTTCATAAGCTAATTTCTCGTGTGCTTTTTTTCCTAATGCAGGAGCCTTCTTTTTTGGAGGTGGGGCCTTCGGTTCCGTGGCAGCGAACCGCTTCTTAGGGCCACGCGGTGGAGGCAGGGGTGTTGGAGCCCGTGGTGGAGGAGACGGTGGGGCCGGTGGCGGTGTTGGAGCCCGCGGTGGAGGAGATGGTGGGGCCGGTGGCGGCGTTGGAGCCCGCGGTGGAGGAGATGGTGGGGCCGGTGGCGGTGTTGGAGCCCGTGGTGGACGAGATGGGGTTGTAGCCATGTCCTCCAACACATCGTCACCACCCGCAGCACTATGATGCACTGGGGAATAATGACGAACTGGACTATAGTTCCTGCTACGCAAAACAACGAATGATGTGAGCATCCAATTAATATATACATATAGGAAGTTATTGTAATAAAAATTGTTTCTCGTTCACGCGCACTACCTATGGTGAGGATCTTGATCAGTAGGAGGAGGTTGCGGCGGTGACACTCCAGGAATAATAATAAAGCGCTTGCGCCAGCAAATAAATGTCTTCTCCGCTTCACCTAAAGTCTTCTCCCCATCTCCCCCTTCGATTTCTAGTGCCACGCTGCCACAACCTGTCTCAACCCTATCCACCGAGACGCTAGCGTATCCGGCTGGCACGGGCTGACCATGAATTCTTGGTGTTCTTGTGCGGTCGACAGGGTTTACAACACCAACAGCCACCTTTTTGGTGGCATTTCCATCTGGAATGTGCAGCTCACAAGTAGTAAAAGGTTCTTTAACGTCATCCACGGGGAAGCGTAGCTTGGAGTCATCTTGAATGGTTGGTACTTCTGTGGAGGCGCAGCTACTTTTCAACTGTCCTGGGGGGCTGATGTTCACTTGAGTTTGTTGTGATGATGTACCAGCTTGCCCACTCGTCATTTGACTAAGTGCCGCTTGCACTTGCCTTTTTATTTCCTGCTGCATCCATTCTTCACGAGATTTCTCACGCTCTTGTGTTTCAAGAACATACTCCTCCAACTTGTAGAGCCGCTCTGCCTCCCCGTCCTTCTTCCTCTGGCGGCTTCTGTAACTTTGTCGATCTGCTTCGAATGAATGCAGCCAGGAAACGGCCCCAAAGCCTCTCGTACGCCCACCGTGCTCAGGATTCTCCAGCGCGCACGTGAGTTCATCCTTCTCTCTGTTGCGCTTGAACTCCTCAGCCAACACCGCACTTCGTGCTTGAACTAGCCTCTGTGCTGCTCTTGAAATTTGTGGGCCCCAATCAAGCTCCCCGTCATTAGGGTTTATGGTTCCCCCATGAGCGTAGAACCAATTCCTGGACCGTTCACTCCAATTTCTTCTTAATGTCTCTGGGACTACCCCCTCGCAAGCATCTCATGTTCCTGTCTCTCCCACTTTGGAAGGGCAGTCTTATAGCCACCTGATCCTAAATGATGGTGGTATTTCTTCTGAGCTGCATTCTCTTTATTAACTCTGATACGAGCCTCACTCTCTTGTGATCTTTTATACTGTACAAATGCATCCCAATCGGGCCTTATCTTCAAATACGCTGGAGAGTTGAAATCTGGCGTCTCATTCTTCAGCACAAAGTTATGGTACAATTTCTTCTTCCAGTCCTGAAAAAGTGTGGCCATCTTCTTCATTGTCCACTCCCGAATTCGCCTCTGCAACTCCTCATCGTTCGTGTCGAACGAGAAATGAGCTCGGACGTCTTCCCAGACTAGCTGCTTGTCACGATTGGAGACATAACTGATCTCGGGAGCACTTCGCTTCTCTTTCCATTCACGGGCACTTATCGGAATCCGATCTCTCACAAGGAACCCACAGTGGAAGACATATTTCTGTGCATGGGGTCCTAGTGGTTGGCCTGTAGCCATATCGAATTCGGAGATTACATAACGGCCCTTCAACGGCCTCTTTGGCCCTCGTTTTGGTATGCTCCGCCCCGCCGCAGACGTTGATCCAGAGGGCTACATATAGGTAAAGACACGAAGATGAAACCCTAATACAAGTTAAAATAAAACCTAATCAAGTAGTAAATGTAAGCCCTAACATGACATATTGTACATATACCTCGCCTGTATTGCCTTCTTCCATCTCAACTTGTTGTTCACGGGGATTTCCATCATGCATGGTCATGTCTTCGTAATTCAATAAGTATTGACTCCCGTCATCGCCGCCGGCGATGATATTCATCATTTCCTCCTCCATGTTCTCATTTGGGTCGGCCATTTCTGCGAATATTAATATATATATATATCATGATTGAACACTTAGAGGAGCTTTATACATGTATGTATGTGAAACCAAAACCGAAACCCTAAAATAACATATGTTTAGGGTTAGGGGTTTAGGGTTTATGGGGTTTAGGGTTAGGGGTTTAGGGTTTAGGGTTTATGGGGTTTAGGGTTTATGGGGTTTAGGGGTTTAGGGTTATGGGGTTCAGGGGTTTAGGGTTAGGGGTTTAGGGGTTTAGGGTTTATGGGGTTTAGGGGTTTAGAGGTTAGGGTTTAGGGTTTATGGGGTTTAGGGTTTATGGGGTTTTGGGGTTTAGGGGTTTAGGATTAGGGGTTTAGGGTTTATGGGGTTTAGGGGTTTAGGGGTTTAGGGTTAGGGTTTATGGGGTTTATGGGGTTTAGGGTTTATGAGGTTTTGGGGTTTAGGGGTTTAGGGTTAGGGGTTTAGGGGTTTAGGGTTTAGGGTTTAGGGTTTAGGGTTTAGGGTTTAGGGTTTCGGGTTTTAGGTGACTTGTAATCGCAAACATTAAAAATAACATATATTCGTAAAGCGGCTGATTGTGTGATTTTGTATGGCATTCTAACATGACACATGATTTTCTATGAACATATATTTCCAAGTTGAAATACATGTTTAAACATATCTACATGTTTTTCTAAAGCATTCCAACATGATTTTCCTTGTCACGTAATTTACACACCGTGAACGAGGACGACGACGGATGGCGGCGAGGATGACGACGGTGAGGATGACGGTGACGGCGACGAGTTCGGTGGAGCGGACACCAGAACTACAGGTCGACACGATCAATATATAAGGTTTTATAAATATATATATCTATATATACGATTTTTCTTTTTCTATAAATATATATATCTATTGATATTCATTATCTATAAATATATATATTCATATTCATTATCTATAAATATATAAGGTTTTCTTTTTGTATAAATATACTCCCTCTGTATCCTATTTAGAAGTCGTTTTGGAAAAGGGTTCGGTCAAACATTGGGAATATAAATCATGAATAACTTTTAAATTATTGAGTTTATAGATATAAAAATCATATAGATCTATTTCTATTTGCGATACGGAGTAGTATATCTATTTCTATTCATTTTATATATATACATTTTCTTTTTCTAAATATATATATCTATTTATATATCTATGAATTTAACTTTATCTATGTATATATCTATATATATTATTTTCTATGTATATATATCATTTTCGTTTCTTTATTTTCTTTTTTACACTAACACTGCACACACACACCACGCACACACACACTGCACACACACACCACGCACACACACTAACACTGCACACACACACCACGCACACACACTGCACACACACCACGCACACACACTGCACACACACTGCTCGACGCGACGGCGCGGCGAGGACGGAGGCCGGCCGGCGTGGACAAACGACGGCGAGGAGGACGAGGGCGAGGACGAGGGAGGCCGACGGCGCGCGCAGCCGGCGTGGAGGGAGGCTCGACGGCGACGAGGACGGAGGACGGAGGACGGCGACGAGCTCGACGACGGCGCGCGGAGGTGCTCGACGGAGGGAGGCTGAGGGCGCGCAGCGAGGACGACGGCGAGGGAGGCCGAGGGCGGCGCGGAGCTCGACGGCGACACGGCGGGCGCGAGGGAGCGGCGAGGACAACGGCGATGAAGAGGCCGAGGGCGGTGCGGACGGAGGCGGCGGCGAAGTCTGAGCGTCGATCTGGGGAGGTTGGTGAGGCACTGTGCCCTATATACGTGTGCCCTATATACGCGGGGGGCCTTTAGTCCCGGGCCGTGTTACGCACCGGGACTAAAGGGTATTTAGTCCCGGTGCGTAACACGGCTCGGGACTAAAGGGTTGGACCTTTAGTCCCGGGCGGTCTTACGCACCGGGACTAAAGGGTCCTTTAGTCCCGGGTGGTGCCACCGCCCGGGACTAAAGGGTCCTTTCCCGCCACAGTTTTGGGTTTTCAGTATTTTGGGTTTTGTTTTAAGTTTTCACTATATAAATATGCTGTAATTCTTGTTAATTGCATAGTAAATTGAATAGTATGCATAAAATTACTTAAAGTAACAGTTATATTTCCTTTGACCTCATTGTATAGTAAAAAATTTTGTAGCATAAATTCTTTTCTTTTTTTATAATAACAAATATAAATATAAATAACCATTCATATTTTGTTAATGCAAAAATATAATGTTAAATTTAAATTTAAAAATTGTTGACTTTCAATAGAAGATTTATTTTTACATTATTTGAACGTTAATCTTTTGTTTATAACCTAAAAAATCATTGTCCAATTTCATTCTACCCGACAGATGCAGTAGTTTTAGATTTTTAAATTTAGTTTTCTTTGTAAATATATCTTAAATCTTTCTAATTTAACAGAAAATTAAATATTTGATATACTCTCTTTTAAAGATTAGTATGGGATCCTTTTTGCTTTAGTTTACAGAAGAAAATGCTATATTCTAGTATCTTTTTAATTTGATTTTTTTAAATATTAAATATAAATGTTACTAATATTTATAATTTTGTATATACTTTTTCTTCTTACATGTATTTTGATGATTCACATCTAGAGGAGCACATAAATGAATGATCACTACAAAATATATATATAAATTCATCATCAAATAAATGAAGTATTAACTAATTAATTATAACATAATATCTTTACAACTCACTATTTGGCGGGCACAACTGTGAACCTTCTCTTGACATATGTCCCTTGGTTATGATCATTCCTTAACCATGGAGTTTCCTCATTGTTTGCCAAAATGCTTGGGTCTTTGTTCACTTTGAATGGCGGAATTCGGTCATCCCTTTCATAATCACCTGACATGTCTGACTTGTCCTCAATTCCGACAATGTTTCTTTTCCCTGAAAGAACTATGTGGCGTTTGGGCTCGTTGACGATCGACTTGTTATCATTTTTCCCTCTCTTTGGTTTTGTAGACATGTCATTCACGTAGAATACCTGACTCACATCTGCGGCAAGGACAAATGGTTCATCATTGTACCCAATATTGTTGAGGTCTACTGATGTCATCCCATAGTCCTTGTCGACTGTTACCCCACCTCCGGTCATCTTGACCCATTTACACCGGAACAAAGGGACTTTAAAATTAGGTGCGTAGTCTAGTTCCCATATGTCATGTATGCGGCCATAATATGTTTGTTTGTTCCCATTTGGATCCGTGGCATCCATGCGTACACCACTGTTTTGGTTGGTGCTCCTTTTGTCTTGGGCTACTGTGTAAAATATATTCCCATTGATCTCGTACCCTTTGTACGTGCTGATATGCCACGATGGTTGTCTGGCCAACAAATAAAGCTACTCATCTATGTTATCACCCTGACATTGTTTTCGCAACCAATCGCCGAAGGTTTGCATGTGCTGACGTGTAATCCAAGCTTCACTCTTCCCAGGCCACTCGGATCGAAAAAAATCCTTATGTACCTCGATATATGGATCGACCAATGAGGAGTTCATAAGAACTGTGTAGTGTGCTTTATCGAAGTAATCGTCTCCTGTACCGATATATGTTTTCTTTCCTAGTGTTCCCTTGCCACTGAGTCTGCCCTCGTGTCGCGATTCAGGAACGCCAATCGGGTCAAGGTCTGGAATAAAGTCCACACAAAACTCTATGACCTCCTCTGTTCCGTAGCCCTGGGTGATGCTTCCTTCAGGCCGAGAACGGTTATGAACATATTTCTTCAGGACACTCATGAACCTCTCGAATGGGAACATGGTGTGTAGGAACACAGGACCGAGAATAATGATCTCCTTCACCAGGTGAACTAGGAGGTGTGTCATGATATCAAAGAAGGATGGAGGGAACACCAACTCAAAGCTGACGAGACATTGAACGACATCATTCTGCAAAGTAGAAAGTTCCTCTGGATTGATTGCCTTCTGTGAAATTGAATTGAGGAATGCACATAGCTTCACGGTGGCTAGACGTACATGTGGAGGTAGAATTCCTCTTAGAGCAACAGGAAGCAATTGGGTCATAAGCACATGGCAGTCATGAGACTTCAAGTTTTGGAACTTCTTCTCTGGCACATTAATTATTCTCTTTATATTGGAGGAGAATCCAGATGGGACCTTGATGTTGTTAAGGCATTCAAACATGCTTTCCCTTTCTTCTCTGCTAAGAGTGCAGCTAGCAGGGCTTAAGTACTGGCGCCCGTCATCTGTCTTCTCCGGATGCAGGTTGTCTCGTTCTTTCATGCGCTGCAAGTCCTGTCGTGCTTCAAGTGAATCCTTAGGCTTTCGGTAGACACCCATGAATCCAAGCAGGTTCACACAAAGGTTCTTTGTCAGGTGCATCACGTCGATCGCATGGCGGACCTCTAGGACATGCCAGTAGGGTAGCTCCCAGAATATGGACTTCTTCTTCCACATGGGTGCGTGTCCCAAAACGTCTTTGGGAACAGGTTCGCTGCCCCGCCCCTTTCCAAATACTACTTTCGTATCCTTCACCATTTCGAGTACATCATCTCCGGTTCGGTTACGAGGCTTGGTTTGGTGGTCTGCCTTACCTTTAAAATGTTTGCCTTTCTTTCTTACTGGGTGGCCCATGGGAAGAAACCGACGGTGCCCAACGTACATGACCTTCTGACACTTTTTCAAAAATAAACTATCAAGGTCTTCGAAACAGTGTGTGCATGCATTATATCCTTTGTTTGTCTGACCTGAAAGATTACTTAGAGCCGGCCAATCATTGATTGTTACGAACAATAATGCTCGCAGGTCAAAGTGTTCCTGTTTGTACTCATCCCACACGCGTACGCCTGGTTTGCTCCATAGAAGTAGAAGTTCCTCAACTAATGGCCCCAGATAGACATCGATGTCGTTGCCAGGTTGCATCGGCCCTTGGATGAGCAACGGCATCATAATGAACTTTCGCTTCATGCATAACCACGGAGGAAGATTGTAGATACATAGAGTAACTGGCCAAGTGCTATGACTACTGCTTTGCTCCCCAAAAGGATTAAAGCCATCCGTACTTAAAGCGAACCTCAAGTTTCTAGCCTCATCTGCAAACTCTGGGAATTCTCTGTCTATCGCTCTCCACTGGGATCCATCAGCTGGGTGCCTCAGCATATTGTCTACCTTACGGTCTTCTTTATGCCACCGCAATAACTTTGCATTGTCTTTATTTCTGAACAAACGTTTTAAGCGTGGTATTATAGGAGCATACCACATAACCTTGGCAGGGATTTTCTTCCTGCTGGGACGTTCTTCACCCTCTACGTCACCAGGATCATCTCGCCTTATCTTGTACCGCGATGCTTCACATACCGGGCATGCATCCAAATTCTCGTATTCCTCCCCACGGTACAGGATGCAGTCATTAGGACATGCGTGTATCTGCTGGATTTCTAATCCCAAAGGGCAGACGACCTGTTTTGCTTCGTACGTAGTGGTGGGCAATTCATTCGCTTTCGGAAGCATCTTTTTTATTATCTTCAATAACTGCCCAAATGCCTTGTCGAATGTACCATTCTGTGTCTTCCATTGCAGCAGTTCCAGTGTAGTACCTAGCTTTTTTTGGCCATCTTCAGCGGTGGGATATAGCAATTTCCTATGATCCTCTAGCATGCGCTCGAACTTGACCTTCTCCTTGTCACTTTCACATTCTCTTTGTGCATTACGAATGGCATCACCTAGAGCATCAACATCAGCTGCCACATCTTCTTCACCATCTCCGCCCACTGCATCATCGTCAAAGGCACCGAACTGAGCAATAATATCGGCGTGGGCCAATTCTTCTTCACCTTCTTCACCATCATCCATTACAACCCCCTTTCTCCATGCTTCGTCCAACAAATATAGTTTGTTACGAAACCCGACTTCAACAAATGCGTATGAAGAGTCCTTGAGCATGAATATTCCTTTAAATTCTTACAAACGGCGCATGGGCAGCACATGAAACCATCCTGCTTGTTTGCCTCAGCCACACCTAAGAAATAGTGCACGCCAGCAATGAACTCTTTGGAGCGGCGATCGACATTATACATCCAATTGCGTGACAACATCTGCATTAAATATTACAACCATGCACTTAGTAGTTTCTCATGTTATTGCACAACACTCAAGACATCACATGATTGATTAATTCAAGCAAACTTGACTACAACGAAGACTATCGCAGCTAGCACTAAAAAAACTAAAAATAAAATGCACTTAAGCAACATAATTAGTTTGCGTCCGATCCCAGCTAAAATAGACAGATCATTCGCTTCATCAGCATGGATGGGCTGCTGCCGCTGACTCACTGCCTCATCACCTTCAGCGGCAACCTCGTGTGCAACAGAATTTCGTACGTGCTGAACGTACTCTTCCTCCCAGTACCAACCTTTACATTCGCCGGTGCCCTCCCACTGCAATTAGAACAAAGAATAAAATTTAAACAACATCATCAAGCAAAACCGATATGAATGAACTATATTAATCAAATGCGAGTAAATAATAACTCACCTCATGGTCCGGACATTTGTAGAATATACGACCCTTGTTGATTCCCTCTTTTTTCACTTGGTACTCCTTCACAATCTTCTGCTTACACTCGCCGCAAGCAATGAGAGGAAGATCCGGCCGCAAACGCTTCGGATCCCAATGATGCGAGGCTGAGGACCTGGTCACAGTTGTCATCTACTATATCCATGCTCATTTTTAAACTATTACATGCAAATTCCTAATTTCTTAAACAATTATAAATAAAAAAGACTCTAAATTTACCTATTTGTTTAGATAATCGAAAAATATGATATAACAATACCAATTTTCACATTGTCTACTCTCTATATTTATTGTTGCAAACTATTATAAATTCCACATTTTTTAAAGAAAATAAACTAAAAAGACACTAAAATTCAATATTACTCGTCTTGCATAAGTATGAAATATAGAATGAATACTTCCTAGCAGTAGAAAACTATCAAGTGATTGTGATGAACCAATTTAAACTACTCAACTCTCCCTGTTTGTTCTTGCAAACTATATATTTTAATTAAATTCCTCTCATATTCAAAAGAAATGGTAGGAGATGAAAATAGTTAACTCTAAACGCGAAGAGACGATGACAGAGTCGAAGAAGATCACCAATTGACGCCGGAGACGAAGAACAATGAAGAACAAATGAAGAACAAGCAATAGCAACAGGCAAAAACAAGCAAGAAGCTCACTGAAATTTGAATGTCTCTGGCTCGGGGGAGGAAGAAGTTGGCAGGTTATAAGCCGGGGAGTTTTAGTCCCGGTTTGTATAAAAAACTGGGGCTAAAAGGTGAACATTTATCCCGGGGCAAGCCACAAACCGTGGCTAACTCTTTAGTCCCGGTCCGTGACACCAACCGGGACTAAAGAGTGTCCTTTAGTCCCGGTTGGTAACACGGACCGGGACTAAAGGGTCCCCGCCCCGACAGCTCTGCGCAGTAGCCGTTGGGGCAGTCCCTTTAGTCCCGGTCCGTGTTACCGACCGGGACTAAAGGGTCCATTAGTCCCGGGCGGCAAAAATACCGAGACTAAAGACGATTTTGAGAATCGGCCTATGACCCTGTTCTGTAGTAGTGTACTGACCTGCACACGATAATCGCTAAAACAAATCCGTATTCAGATTGAAAACTTAGGGTAAAGCACTAGATCGGTCCCGTGTGTTTAGCGGAATCCCTAGGCCCTAAATGGACGGTGTGCTTAATAATATAGACGCTTCTCTCTCTGTGTGTATCCGTAGATCGTGTACCACTCAGATCCATTGAGCTATGAGATCGGCGCCGGCTTGGCGGGTAATAAGGTCACGGGATGGCTATAGGTTTCCGGGATGTGCTGTATGTTTTGCATGTGTGTGTCCACAAGGGCGGCTCGTGCTACAGTTATCGGCAGCTCGCATGCTACATGGTAACATGGTGACAAGCAGGGTACCACACCAGGATATGATGCAGCTCTGGTTGGTCGCAGCAACCCATATCCTACACCTTGTCATTTTGCGTTTCAGAGCCACTTGTACATGTGCCGACATGGGCTGCTAGTAGTAAGTGATAATTGATGTGAGATTATGACCACTAGTAACCTTGTTTATTAGGTAAAACATTACAAAACGTGTAAGCGCCCCCCCCCCCCCCCCCTCCCCATTGTGCGTCCGCGTTATCTCAGTGTGTATTCTGCACAAGGTTTGTAAATCGTTCGCTTCTTTTTTAACTAGTAAAACATGCCTAGATCTGTGTCAAATGTCCTCACAACTCGGTTGGTGGTGGCCTAGAACAATCTTGATCGATTTACCTTTTGTCCCGAGCAGTTTTTCTGCTCTCTGTTCATCCGCGGACAGTCTGCGCCTCCAGCGGCGGACAGTCCGGGACTCGGGACTCGGCAAGTTCAGAACTACGAAGTGCGATACTATTCTCGGTCTCGTGACCGGCGGACAGTCCGCGGTACAAACCCGCGGACAGTCCGGGACCTGTACAGCAGACCAGCAACACTGTTTGATTTCTGCGTTTTGGCCGGCGGACAGTCCGGCTCCCAGTCGCGGACAGTCCGGGACTCTGACCCCGGACAGTCCGCGAATCTGCAGACTTTGCAGTTTTGCTCTGATCCTTTGGGAGTTTGTTTTGGGGTTTCTCCGAGAGTTCCGCCGTACCACTAGGACATCTCCTAGGGTATCCACCTACTCGTAGGTCGTGAACTCTTCGGTCGTTTCGAGTCTTAGCTTTTGCAGTGATTTTCTGGGACAAGGGCCATTCTATTCACGAGTTGAATTTGAGGCTCACATTCACCCCCCCTCTGGTCGCTAATCCGGTCCTTCAATTGGTATCAGAGCCGGTTAAGGATCTTCACTACCTTAATCGGTTTCGGATCCTAAGGGCGACATGGATCGAGGGAACGACAAGGCTCCTTGGTTCGATGGAACGAACTACTCCTATTGGAAGATTCGGATGCGTGCTTACCTCAACAGCATCGGATCTTCTGTCTGGGAGATATGTGAGAATGTTGAGTACGTAGTCCTTGCGGCTCGTGTGGTTCAGATCCAGATTGACCAGCACGAGGCCAACTCCAAGGCTCGTAATGCTCTTTTGGCTAGCATCTCCCTTTCTGAGTTTGAGCGTGTCTCTGAGCTTGAGACGGCACGAGAGATCTGGGTGAAGCTTCAGAGCTATCACGAGGGGACCGCTCAGGTCAAGACCAGACTCTTCGACACCTACCAGCGAGAGTACGAGAACTTTGTTCAGTTGGAGGGAGAGACGATTGACGCCATGCTCGCTCGTTTTCAAACGATTGTGAACAAGATGCGTGCCAATCGGGCCAACCTACCCTATGACGATCATGAGAGGGCTCTCAAGTTGTTATACGCCCTGGATTGGAGGGTATGAGCGGTGAAGGTGTCGACCATCATTGAGTCTCATGCTTACGAAACCCTCACCATGGACGAGCTGTTCAGCAAGCTCAAGTCCACCGAGATCGATCACTTGACTCAGGCCAAGCTGAAGAACCCATCTTCACATTCCATGGCTTTGGTCTCAGGCATGGGTGGATCGACTTTCTCTGCTGACGCTTCACCTCCTCTGTTTTCTTTGTCTTCTTTGCTTACAGTCATGGAGGAGCAGATGGAGGCGTTTGGAGACGACGAGCTCGCCCTCGTCATCACCCGGTTCTCGCGGTTTCAGAACAACCGCCTGAATCGTCGGCGTGGTGGCGCACGCGAGGGCTGCTACAAGTGTGGTGATCTAGACCACTTCATGGTGAACTGTCCCAAGAACAACAAGAAATCTTCCGGCAAGACTCGCAACTTCAGGCGCAAGGGCAAGCCGGAGTACTAGACCGAGAAGAAGAAGAACAAGGACAGTTTCCGCCGAGAGGACTTGGAGAGGGCTTTTGACGCCGGTCGGCGTGTGCTCTTCGCCAGCAAGGACGACACCGATAAGTCTTCCGACAATGACTCCAGTGACGACGGGTCCGAGCACAAGACGGAAGATCGCTTCAACGGACTCTGCTTCTTCGGCAACTCCTCCAAGGGCTTGTGCACCATGGCCCTGGACGAAGAGGACTCCAAGTGCCAGGCGAAGGACGCCGATGACGCCAACAGCGACGACGACGACGACAATGCCTCCAAGGTATCAAACTCCTCTATTGTCGATCGTCTCACTGATGAGCGCGATAGCTTTGTGGAGTTAGTCCTTGCTTTGGAGAAGAGACTCACGCAGGTGCTCCAAGAGCGCGGTGAGTTTAAGGCCAAGATGAAAGAGGCGCTTAAGGAGCTTGAGTTTGCCAAGTCCGAAGTGAGGGTGACTGATGAGGAGGAGTGCGATGAGTGCACCACACACATGGCAAACTTTTCCACCCTACAAACCAAGTATGCCTCTTTGATCGAGGTGTATGATGAGCTGAAGAGTAGGCTAGACTTGGTGGGTGAGTGTCATGAGTGTGCCTCCATGAAGAAGGAGCTAGAGGAAGTGAAGGCGAGGCCTTCTTTGCTGGGTGCGTGCAAGCTTTGTCCTAGCTTCCGAACTGAGTTGGCAGAAGTTACTGCCAAGCTTGCTGAAGCCACGAAGGCCAGCTGAGTTAGCACCTTGTCCGCTCCATGTGAGCGATGCGTGGGGTTGGAGCTTGAGATTGCCAACTGTCGGCATGACAGGATGCAAACCGGGGAGGAAAACACATACCTCCGGTCCATCCTGAGTTGGGTGTCATGCAGTGAGCCGCAGTTGGGCATGATGATCAGTCAGTTCAAGAGGGGGACTGATTGCTCGGGAGTAGGCTTTGCTTCAGGTGGGAAGGGCGCTAGTAGCTTTGGCAAGATCGGTGAGTTTAGTGGAGTGAGCCCTAGTGAGAAGCCATCCGCTATCCCTAAGCTTACCAAGATCACCCCACCTGAGCCCCCCAAGCCTATCACCAAGGATGGCATCCTTGATGAACCTCCCAAGGCTCCACCTCGCAAGCAAGTGTGGGTTCCCAAACCTAATTATCTAAGGAACACACTTGACACCCTTCCTGACATCTCTAGTGATCCCCTTCCGAAGGGCAAGCAACCAGCCAGAGTGAACAACCCTCACAACCATAGAAACCAACAACCCAAGAGAGTGGTGAGGTTCGAGTGCGAGTACTGTCACAGTGAGGGTCACCTAGCTGAGTTTTGCTTTCGGAGGAAGAGAGACGCTAGGAAGGAGTTGGAGCTGAACAACCAGGCCAGGCACCACCCTCTCCATGGTGTGCAAGGTCGGGGAGTTCAAAGGCAGGGGGCTAGGCCTGGAGGTGCACCCCCTCAGGTAGCTAGGCCCCAGGCAGTTAGACCACGGGGTGGTGGTCTTGCCCGTCGCGGTTCCGGTCGTCCTCAATACGATCGTGAGCCGAGTATAAGAGGCTTTGCTGCTCAGTCCCATAGCGGACCACCTTTTCAGTATGGTGGTGATCGCTTTGCTCAAATGGGACAAGTAGGTCAGTTTGGAGGTTTTCCGTTCCATAGCGGACCACCCTTTCAGGTTGGTGGCGATCGCTATCCACCCATGGGACGAGGACAACTTGGTGTTTCTACTAAAACTTTTTCTGGGCCTATGACACAGCACTGGTATCCTTCTCAGTATACTAACCCCAGTGTTGTGCCATATGCTCACTTCTTGCCTTTCTATTGATGCAGAAACTTCGGTTGGAGAACATGTGGCTCATGGATTCTGGGTGTTCGCGCCACATGACCGAAAAGAAGGAATGGTTCTCCAGCCTTAGCCCCGTGATGCACAAGGAGTACATCACTTTCAGGGACAATAGTAGAGGTAAGGTTGTTTCTCATGGAGCTATTCGGCTCAATGAGAACTTTATTCTCAAGGATGTTGCTTTGGTTTCTAACCTGCATTACAATTTGTTTTCTCTTTCGCAACTTCTTGAGGATGATTGTGAAGTGCATTTTAAGAAGGGTCTGAGTCGTGTTTTAGACCCTCGGGGAGATCTTGTTTGTCGGATCGTCCCTTTTGGCCGTGTTTTTAGAGCCGATTTTTCTCGTTCTTTCGGCTCTGCTAGATGTTTGATGGCCGGCCCTTCTTCTGATTTGTGGAAGTGGCCTAGGAGGCTCGGTCACTTGAGTTTTGACTTGCTTGCAAGACTTAGCTCACTTGGCCTAATCCAAGGATTGCCCAAGCTTAAGTTTCAGAAGGACCTTGTTTGCCATCCCTGTCGTCACGGGAAGATGGTTGCTGCTTCTCACCCACCTGTTAATTAGGTGATGACAAAGCGACCTGGCGAGCTTTTACACATGGACACAGTTGGTCCAGCTCGGGTTCGCTCAGCGGGTGGGAAGTGGTACGTTCTAGTGATCATGGACGATTTTTCGAGGTACTCTTGGGTGTTCTTTATGGAGGGTAAGGATGAAGCTTTTCCTTTTGCTCGTGATTTGTTTTTGAGGTTGAAAACTGAGTTTCCCCCTGATACCATTAGAGCTATTCGTAGCGATAATGGTACTGAGTTTGATAACTCACAGTTTGCCTCCTTCTGTTCTTCTAATGGAATCGAGCATCAGTTTTCTTCTCTTTATGTCCCCCAGCAGAACGGTGTTGTTGAGCGCAAGAATCGGACCCTTGTTGAGATGGCCAGGACGATGCTCGATGAGCATAGGACTCCTAGGCATTTTTGGGCCGAGGCGATCAACACCGCTTGCCATGTTTCAAATCGCATCTTTCTTCGGGCTTTCATGAAGAAAACGTCTTATGAGTTGCGCTTTGAACGGGTACCCAAGGTGTCTCATTTTCGGGTGTTTGGGTGTAAGTGTTTTATCCTGAAGCAAGGCAATTTGGACAAATTTGAATCTCGCTCTGCTGATGGCGTGTTTCTTGGTTATGCTTCGCATTCGCGCGCTTATCAAGTTCTTAACCTTGAAACTAATCGGATAGTGGAGACCTGCGAGGTCACATTCGATGAGACTATGCCTTGTGTTTCTTCTGCTTTTGATGTTGCAGGAGAACAGGAGCTGGGAGAGACCATCTTTGAGGAGGAGGAACAGGAGAATGCCGATTGGGGTGATCCCGAGCCAACTCCACTGGCTGCCCCCGTCGACCCTGCGACGACTACTTCACCTCGAGGACCCGATCCCACGACGTCTTCTTCTTGGGGTCCTCTAGAGCCACCTCTTCAGCGAGCACCTGCTGCACCTCAGGGAGCGACAGCATCTGGCGAGGGGGAGGCAACTTCGGCGAGGCAAGCGCCCCGGAGCGTTCAGCAAGTTCACCCCCGCGGCAGATGATCGGCGGCATCGACCAGCGAGTCACGCAGTTGCGAGCGTATGAAATCTCTCACTTTGCTCATTCTGCATTCGTTGCTTCTTTTGAGCCCAAAGATGTTGGACACGCACTTTCTAATCCTAACTGGGTCAATGCCATGCATGAGGAGCTAGAAAACTTTGAGCGAAACCAAGTTTGGACCCTAGTTCCACCTCCACCTGAATGCCACCCTATAGGTACCAAATGGGTTTTCAAAAACAAAGAGGGTGAGGATGGGATGGTAGTGAGGAACAAGGCTAGGCTAGTAGCCCAGGGTTTCTGCCAGAAAGAGGGGATAGACTATGAGGAAACCTTTGCCCCTGTAGCCCGTTTAGAAGCCATTAGAATCCTTCTAGCATTTGTTGCTTCGAAGGGTTTTAAGCTTTACCAGATGGATGTTAAGAGTGCCTTCTTAAATGGGTATATAGAGGAAGAGGTTTATGTTAGGCAACCCCCGGGTTTCGAGGATCCCAAGTTTCCAAACCATGTTTATAAACTTTCAAAAGCTTTGTATGGTTTGAAACAAGCCCCGAGAGCGTGGTATGATCGTTTGAAAACCTTTTTACTCTCCAAGAGTTTTAAAATGGGACGGGTCGATAGAACTTTGTTTCTCCTCAAGCAAGGCAACGATACCCTGTTAGTCCAGATTTACGTGGATGACATCATCTTTGGTGGCTCCTCTCACGCGCTTGTTGCCAAGTTTGCAGATACTATGAGCAGGGAGTTTGAGATGAGTATGATGGGCGAGTTGACTTTCTTCCTCGGGTTGCAAATTAAGCAAACCCGAGACGGGACGTTCGTGCATCAAGGAAAATACACGAAGGACATCCTGAAGAAATTCGACATAGGTGAGGCCAAGCCTCTTACGACGCCCATGCCGACGACTGCGGCGATGGACGCGGACCAGGACGGAGAGCCGGTTGACCAGAAGGAGTACAGAAGCATGATTGGCTCACTTCTGTACCTAACGGCGATGAGGCCGGATATACAGTTTTTTGGTGTCTGTGCGCTCGTTTTCAGGCGTCCCCTCGGACTTCTCACAAGCAAGCGGTCAAGCGCATCATGAGGTACCTCCGATACACTCCTGAGTTCGGTCTTTGGTACTCTTCTTCTTCGACCCTCTCGCTTTGTGGTTATTCCGATGCGGATTTTTCCGGCTGTCGGCTTGAGCGTAAGTCTACTTCTGGGATGTGTCAGTTTCTTGGCTCTTCTTTGGTTTCATGGTCTTCTCGTAAACAGTCGAACGTAGCTCAGTCTACTACAGAAGCCGAGTATGTTGCCGCTGCTTCTTGTGCTTCGCAGCTTTTATGGATGGTTGCTACATTGCGTGATTTTGGTATAGATTTCAGTCGGGTTCCTTTGCTTTGCGACAACACTTCAGCCATTAGTGTAGCAAGGAACCCTGTTCTTCACTCCAAAACCAAACACACCGATGTTCACTTTCACTTTCTTCGTGATCACTATGAGAAAGGCGACATTGATCTTAGGCATGTAGACACCCATAACCAGGTTGCGGATATTTTCACCAAGCCTTTGGATCTCTCAACTTTTGCTAGGTTGAGAGGTGAGCTTGGTGTATGTTTCCCCTTTTAGATGGGGAAGCATTTTGCTTGTTGTAAAATAGACTGACTTTCTGATCCTTTTTGTTTTTGGGTCTTGAGTCTTTCTGGTTTTGTTTTGGCTTCCGATTCTGACTTCATCATGCATACATTTTGCAGTTTCAAGCTTCATGTCTATATTCCTTAGAATGAATTTATGCTTTGATTAGTGTATGCTTCGATGATATATGATGATGCTTGTAGCTTAGCTCTTCTTGATCACTGCTACATTTTGTGAGCTAAGCTAATTTTTCAGAACGTTGAACATACTTAATGAACTTAAAACTTGATACATGTTCACCATTGAGATTAGCAACTAGCATGTGTAGGATGTGTTGAGGTTACATGTGCTATTTCATATATGCTAGGTTGCTATGTCTCTAGTTCTGAGTTTTTCACTTGCTTGGACTGTTCATATTCTACTTAAAATAAACCAAGTCTTAGTGAATTGAAAAGATCGAGATGGGATTGCTCTGTCAACACATCACGGTATCGAGACTATTTCTCATAGCACTTTGAGTTAAACTTGAGCCATGTAGTGTAAGACCGAAACCGATGCTTTAAGCTTCCGATTGCATATGCATAGGCTTAGCACGGTTGAAAAGTTAGGCAATGACAGGCTTTCAACCTCTCGCAATCACATGCTGAATTGAAACTTGTGTTAATAACCGCTGCAAATTCTCTGATAAAATCTGAAAACACAAGTCAATGCTTCATTCTATAGCATGTTGATTGAACTGTGCTAGGGGTAGTTCACCTTGTATACATGTTTAGCACTTGTTTGACTTCCTGTCTATACATGTTTAGTGCTATTTTGATGGTGAAACTCCTTTCTGAATGGTTTAAAACTGCTCTCTTGGCTTATGCACTCATATTTCGTATTTGGTGATCAGTTTGAGCCTTTGCTAGCACTTTTGTATGTTGCTTTGTAGTCGAATCAGCACTCTTTAGAGCATTCTTTCACTCTTTCGAGTATATACTTGAAGCTGCTAACATGCATTTTTGACTCATGTGCATTTGCTTGACTCCGATAGGCATGACCTAGCTCCGTTTGACTTACTTGAGCCCTTTTCCCATCTCTTGTGATTGCAATTTGCCCCCAAGGGGGAGAATGTTTCCGCAATGATGAGATTTTTAGACTCTCTGTGGTGACAATTTGCTATTTATGTTTCACTTGCTGAGGGGGAGTTTTTCTGCCTGCTCCGAGTCGGTTTTTATTTGATATCGATCGTTTCAGCTAGTCGTGTCGAGCCTCTGTGCCTCTGTCTTGAGGGACTAGCTGTTTTTACCCTATTTTGATGGTTCTTGATTGGTATCGGGCTTACTGCTAGTTGTGTTGAGCCTCTGTGCCTCTTTCTTGAGGGACTAGCAGTAGCTGCTTCTTATGCAGTCTTCATTTGGTATCGAGCTTTCAGCTAGTGGTGTTGAGCCCTTTTCTGCCTCCTCTTGAGGACTAGCTTTCTTTTGACTTGGTTGCGTCGAGTTGTTCCCCATGTCTTTGGGAACCAAGTTTTGTGCTCTAATTTTGATCGAGTTTTGCTCCTTGATGAGTTGTTGCTCCGATCTATTGCTTGGTTGTGTTGAACCGTTGCCCATATCTTTGGGGACCAAGCTTTCCTTATCTCGAGTTGTTCTTCTTCGGCCTTTTCTCTGGCTTTTGGACATCTCGAGTGAGTTTTCTCCTTCTACCCAATTCTGCTTCCTTTTATTTTGGTTACGGTTACTATGAGTTGACGATGCACTCATCAAGGGGGAGATTGCGAACACAAGGTTGATATGTGCCCTTGTGGTTCCCTTCCTGAGTGATGAGTGATCGATCAACGGGCAACATGTCTCTTGGCTATGTTGATGTGCAGGTGCGGAGCTCAGGCAATGGTTGAAGGTGAGGTGAAGGTCAAGTAGGGACGTGCCGTGCCGACGAACTGGGAGCGGTGAAGGGCGGACGTGGAGCTTGGACCGACGGACCTGGAGACCTGAGGACCGGCTATGGTAGCTGGCATGTGGCGTTGACAAGCAAGAGTACATGGGGATGTGTGGTGCATCGGTCGAGTCGGGAGGAAGGTGATGGCGTCGTGACACTTGGCGGGAGGCCGAGAAGGATGGCGAATGCACTGTGCCCGCCGTGGAGGCTGGACATGCTCCGACATCGGTGCTAGAACGCGGGGTGTGTGAACCACATCCCGTCTATGGCGCGGGTTCGGTAGCTGAGCCTCAAAAAGCTACCCTCGATGGTTTCCGAGTTTGGGCCTCAAAACTTGGGGAGGCCGGTTTCCGAGTTTGGGCCTCAAAACTCGGCGGGGACGGTTTCCAGGTTTGGGCCTCAAAACCTGGGCTCACGGGTTTCTGAGTTTGGGCTACAAAACTCAGCTGGAGGACAGGTTTCCCGGTTTCAGCCTCAAAACCGGGGGAAGGCCCAGGTTTCCCGGTTTTGGCCTTAAAACCGGGGGGAGGTCCGCAAAAAGGACGGTCGACGCGTGGCGGCGAAGCTATCCACGAGGAAGGCGCGGCGGCCGATAGGGCGGCACGTGGCGGCATCCTGAGGCTTGCGTCGAGGCGAAGCTAAGGGTGAGGAAGGCGCGTGGCCGTCGGATCGGCAATCAGCAGAGTTGGACCGGGATACCCCTAGGGTTGGCCACTTCGCTCTTGTATCTATGGGTAGAAAGAGGATTATTGTATTAGGCTATAAATAAGAGAGGCACCCCTCCTCTCCCTTCATCCTTGCAGTCATTTGTTCCTGAGCACTCTCTCTCTAGCCCCCGCTTAGGTTCTAATCATACCTCGCTGCAAGCGATCCGCAGAGACGGGAATCATACCTCTGTGTATTTGGATCTTTTGAGAAAACGAGACCGTATTCTCGTTGTCTCCTCGTGTGGAGGAATTTCGGCTGAAATCGAATTGATTCGCATTTGTGTTGGTGTTCTACACGTTTCGGTTTTTCATCTCCCGGAGATTTGCCTCGTTCTCCCTCTCCGTGAGATGATTTTCGATTCCACTTGAATCAATTCTTTCTTGGTCGTGAGCTCCTTCTTTCCACCGAAGGATTTCTCCCCTAACCTCATGAATCCATAGATCAGGTCGATTTTGCGTTCGTTCTTCGTTCTTCCCCCTTTTACGGTGATCCACGAATTACTCTTGATTGACTTGGTTTGGTGCGATGATTTCTTAGGATTAGCACCCCAATACATAGAGGAACACCTGGGAGGAGTTTGATCGAAGTCTCTTTTGATTTGATAAAGTTTTGATCGATTTACCTTTTGTCCTGAGCAGTTTTTCTGCTCTCTGTTCATCCGCGGACAGTCCGCGCCCCCAGCGGCGGACAGTCCGGGACTCGGGACTCGGCAGGTTCAGAATTGCACAGTGCGATACTGTTCTCGGTCTCGTGACCGGCGGACAGTCCGCGGTACAAACCCGCGGACAGTCCGGGACCTGTACAGCAGACCAGCAACACTGTTTGGTTTCTGCGTTTTGGCCAGCGGACAGTCCGGCTCCCAGTCGCGGACAGTCCGGGACTCAACGGCGGACAGTCCGGGACTCTGACCCCGGACAGTCCGCGAATCTACAGACTTAGCAGTTTTGCTCTGATCCTTTGGGAGTTTGTTTTGGGGTTTCTCCGAGAGTTCCGCTGTACCACTAGGACATCTCCTAGGGTATCCACCTACTCGTAGGTCGTGAACTCTTCGGTCGTTTCGAGTCTTAGCTTTTGGGGTGATTTTCTGGGATAAGGGCCATTCTATTCACGAGTTGAATTTGAGGCTCCCATTCACCCCCCCCCCCTCTGGTCGCTAATCCGGTCCTTCATGATCAGACGATTGTGTCCCACCGGGCGTGCCAAAAGAATGTGTTGACACAAAAATCCGGTTGGTAGCGCCAACACACTCGAATGCACGGTCCTCAGAGGGCGTACGGAGCAAGGTCGTGACCTCCTGAACCTTAAACAGGTGGTGATGCCAAATCTTGGTGAGATCGGCCTCGGACGTGCCATTCAATTTGACCTGCAACTGACAAGGAGAAGAAAAGTTGTCAAATTGTGGAACCTGCCGGTTTGGTGCCAGACAGTTCCAAGTTATACGGCTCTGATATAGCCATTATTAATAGGACATTGACTACAAAGTCAACTCCCAAAAGATTGCATGGAGCATTGATAAAGATATAAAGCAGAACGGCTATGGTATGTGTAAAGAGACGTTCGGGGCCGATGAGCAGCCGATAAGCTTAAACATACTAGGAGAATAAAGATCTATGTGTATGTCCAAACAGCGTGAAATCAACATATCGACTAATTGCACAAGCAGTTCTATCTGTTAACAGTGGGGTGTTTCATGCAGCCATAATAACAAATAGATCGATAAAATAGCTTAATCATCAACAGTGGGGTGTCTCCATGCAGCCATAATGACGATCAAACTAGATCACGTCCAATGCAACAAGCAGATACATTGATTCCAGGCAGCCTAGAAGCACACATTATGAAGAAAGCATAACTGGATCGACTATTTTAGCCGATACAGGGTCCATGAAGCACGAACAAGATCTATCCGTTAGAACCACGATTCGACTTAAGATCAAGCAATTCTAATCTACCATATATATCAGTGGATATCAGTGGTGTTCGAAAATACAACCATAATAGACATGCTAGATCAAATCTACTTGTTCTTAGATCAAAATCATAATTCTATTGGATATCTCGAACGCACAACATGTAACAATCAAGATTGACAAAATAGTCGATGAGAGGCTTGAATCGGCTATTTCCTTCATCATGAGCGTGCAAGACCTTAGGATAGCTGAATCTAAGCAACTTTTAAGCTTAAGCCACTTTGTCAATCTTGATTGGGCAAGATATTGTTTTAAAACATAAAAAGAACATTAAAACATAAACAACATCGATAACTTGATGAATCTTTTAGCTTGCCAAAACCAATAGAGCCGGTAACTAGTCAAGATCGACTAAAGCAAGAGATTGATCAAGGTCAAGACAGTCTTACAAAAGGTGATCTTAGACCGATAACTAGCCATGTCATAGCTTAACAAGAGTTTGATCGATGCCAAATACAGCCTTATTGTACAATGACATGAACCATTGGTGAAACTTACAAGCAAACCGGAGGTCGGTCGAAGCCGATGCAGCCCTGCCTGGTTGAAGGTTCCGCCGAAATCTACGTTACTCCTACTCCTAGGGTTTTGGCCAGTGGCCGATGTGTTGATTGATTGGATGTCTTGCAAATCGGGTTTTCTAGCTATTTATAACCCGTTTGACTCCTGCCCTAACACAGCTAAGTTACATAATAGGTAAAACAAAAGACGACACGGACTCAAACTCTTCGACCGAACCCAATATGTCTTTGAAGCTTGTCACGTCTGGTCCACATAAACTTTGGTTGTCCCCTTCTACCCCTACTGCTAATGAGCGAGCAGGCTAACCCTAAGGGTATTCCTGTCCAACTCGAAGTGTAGTAGATCCGACGGCCACGCCCGCACATCCGGTAGCTTCGCCTCGACGCGACCTCACCCGATGCCGCCACGTGCCGCCACACGCCGTCGGTCCTTTTTCCTGGACCTCCCCTGGTTTTGAGGCTGAAATCGGGAAACCTGTCATCCATCAGTTGAGTTTTGTGGCCCAAACTCAGAAACCCGCCATCACCCAGGTTTTGAGGCCCAAACCTGAAAACCGTCCCCAGCTTGAGTTTTAAGGCCCAAACTCGAAAACCGGCCAGCGCTCAGGTTTTGAGGCCCAAACCTAAAAACCATCCACCCGGTGGTTTTTCTGGGGCTCAACCACCAAACCGAAGCCAAAGAGAGATGCACCGCCCGTGCACCCCGTCCACCCGCAAGTCTTCACTTGTCGCTGTCCCAGGCTATCAGCCACCACAGCTGATCCTCAGGCCACCGGTCCATCAGTCCAAGCCTCACGTCCGCCCTTCACCGCTTTGGGTCCATCGGCACAGCACGTCTCTACTTGACCTTCACCTTGCCTTCGATCACCGTCTCCGAGCTCGACAACTACACAACACAAGCCAAGGAACATGCGCATCAAACCAGTTGACAATCACTCATCATCTCAAGATCCGGCATACACCCATGTATCCGCATTCTTGAGCATCTTTGTGAGCTTTGGCAACCTCCCCACTCATCTTTTGACTTGATTTATTGATTCCAAGTG
Source organism: Coix lacryma-jobi var. lacryma-jobi (assembly GCA_009763385.1). Classification (NCBI taxonomy): domain Eukaryota; kingdom Viridiplantae; phylum Streptophyta; class Magnoliopsida; order Poales; family Poaceae; genus Coix; species Coix lacryma-jobi. Next base: position 51,748,706 of record CM019823.1, on the reverse strand, counting down.
AGATTGAGTGATCTAGTGCTAAGATTTGATAATTCGATCTAGTGGCACTAGTTCTTCGCATCGGATGTGAATTTCTTGTTACTCTTGGTATTTGTCGATGCCTAGAAGGCTTGGTATCAAATCAAAAGAGACTTCGATCAAACTCCTCCCAGGTGTTCCTCTATGTATTGGGGTGCTAATCCTAAGACATCATCGCACCAAACCAAGTCAATCAAGAGTAATTCGTGGATCACCGTAAAAGGGGGAAGAACGAAGAACGAACGCGAAATCGACCCGATCTATGGATTCGTGAGGTTAGGGGAGAAATCCTTCGGTGGAAAAAAGGAGCTCACGACCAAGAAAGAATTGATTCAAGTGGAATCGAAAATCATCTCGCGGAGAGGGAGAACGAGGCAAATCTTTGGGAGATGAAAAACCGAAACGTGAAGAACACCAACACAAATGCGAATCAATTCGATTTCAGCCGAAATTCCTCCACACGAGGAGACAACGAGAATACAGTCTCGTTTCCTCAAAAGATCCAAATACACAGAGGTATGATTCCTGTCTCTGCGGATCGCTTGCAGCGAGGTATGATTAGAACCTAAGCGCGGGCTAGAGAGAGAGTGCTCAGGAACAAATGACTGCAAGGATGAAGGAGAGGAGGGGTGACTCTCTTATTGATAGCCTAATACAATAATCCCCTTTCTACCCCTAGATACAAGAGCGAAGCGGCCAACCCTAGGGGTATCCCGATCCAACTCTACTGATTGCCGATCCGACGGCCACGCGCCTTCCTCACCCTTAGCTTCGCCTCGACGCAAGCCTCAGGATGCCGCCACGTGCCGCCCTGTCGATCGCCGCGCCTTCCTAGTGGATAGCTTCGCCGCCGCGCCAGCCTCTCCACGCCGCCACGCGTCGACCGTCCTTTTTGCGGACCTCCCCCCGGTTTTGAGGCCGAAACCGGGAAACCTGGGCCTTCCCCCGGTTTTGAGGCTGAAACCGGGAAACCTGTCCTCCAGCTGAGTTTTGTGGCCCAAACTCAGAAACCCGTGAGCCCAGGTTTTGAGGCCCAAACCTGGAAACCGTCCCCGCCGAGTTTTGAGGCCCAAACTCCGAAACCGGCCTCCCCGAGTTTTGAGGCCCAAACTCGGAAACCGTCGAGGGTAGCTTTTTGAGGCTCAGCTACCGAACCCGCGCCGTAGACGGGATGTGGTTCACACACCCCGAGTTCCAGCACCGATGTCGGAGCATGTCCAGCCTCCACGTCGGGCACAGTGCATTCGCCATCCTTCTCGGCCTCCCGCCAAGTGTCACGACGCCATCACCTTCCTCCCGACTCGGCCGATGCACCGCACATCCCCATGTACTCTTGCTTGTCAACGCCACGTGCGAGCTACCACAGCTGGTCCTCAGGTCTCTAGGTCCGTTGGTCCAAGCTCCACGTCCGCCCTTCACCGCTCCCGGTCCGTTGGCACGGCATGTCCCTACTTGACCTTCACCTCACCTTCGACCACTGCCCGAGCTCCGCACCTGCACATCAACACAGCCAAGAGACATGTTGCCCGTTGATCGATCACTCATCACTCAAGAAGGGAACCACAAGGGCACATATCAACCTTGTGTTCGTAGATCATGACAATCAGCAACGAAGACGTGTTGAACGTGACAATGGAGGAACTTCCAGATGAGCTTCGATGCCTGATAGAAGAAACCGTTGAACAATATCGTTACATGTGTCTGTTGAGCTTCAGTAGAAGCAGGGACAAGAAGATTATCCAGAAGTCTCATCTTCCAAGGGTGGTTCTAGATGGACATGTTGATCCAATGGTCCAGATCCAACACAATACCATGCAAGAAGTGATTAACAAAGCCATGTCTGCTACTCTGATGAATCACAATGAAGTTTTTCTCAACAGTCTCACGAATGCCATTAAGGAGGCCTTCAACTTAGGCGATGATAGAAGAGGTCCAGCATATACCATTAGAAATAATCAAGGAGCTGGAACTTCTGGTGGACCACAGATCAATAGCCCTAATGGCAATGGAAACCAAATGATTGTCAGCCCCGGGGGCGTGACACCGCAGCCAATGCAACAGCCGAATGTGAGTAGTAACATATACTCATCGGCTACAAAAATAGCTCCCCATGCAAGACGCATTACCAGAGATTTCAATGCACCACCGTATCAATGGAATGTGGCACCTGGTGATATTCCTCCTAGATATCATTATGTTTCGGATTTTTATACCTTGGATGCTTAGGAGAACCCAGGATATCATGGCAATGCCTTCGTGGGGGGGGCAGAACATCGGCTATCAAGGGCTGGTGAATCAAATTGATCAGCTAATGAGTTGGGTCACTGACTTGGTTCAAAAACAATTTGGCTTGAAACCAAAGTCTACAATGACTGGCTACAAGAAGCCATATCCAGAGTGGTTTGATCAGGTTGTTTTTCCTCCAAGATATAGAATCCCCGATTTTACCAAATTCACAGGAACCAGTTCAGTGACGACCATGGAATATATAACTCAGTTTTTAGTCCAGCTCGGGGAAGTTGGTGATGAATCAGCACTTAAAGTCAGATTTTTTCTTTTATCTCTGTCTGGTTCAGCTTTTTCATGGTTTTCATCTCTGCCACCCAACTCCATTCAGAGCTAGGAGGATTTGGAAGACAAGTTCCATAAATATTTTGACTCTAGAGTATTGGAAAAAGGCCTTGTGGACTTAGTCGATATGAGGCAAGGAAATAATGAAACTGGATGCCACTATCTTCAAAGATTCAGAGAGGTTAAAAATCAATGATATACCTTATCATTGCCAGATTCAGAGGTTGTTAGCATTGCAATTCGAGGGCTAATACCTGCCATCAGAGAAAAAAATCGGCTTTGGTTGTAATAATATGGCCGATTTGACTAAGAAGGTGGCAAATATTGATGCTCAGAATCGATACAATCAAGTTTTCAAGCCCAAGAAAGCCTATAATGCAGAGAGTCATTTCTTCTTACAGGAAGAAGACAATAATTCAAGTGATGAAAGTGAAGATGAAGTGGCTGTTGTGGACTGGGCTTGGAAGAACAACGAGTACATGCCTTGGGCAAAGGCTAAGAGTACCAAGAAAGATGTAAAATATAGCTTTGACATCACTAAGGCCGACAAGATATTTGACTACTTGCTAGAGAAGGGTCAAATCAAGTTAACTGGGAATCACAATATCTCATCGGCTGAAGAGCTCAAAAATAAAAGGTACTGCAAATTTCATAACTCTGGTACTCATACTACTAACGATTGCCGAGTTTTCAGAGATATGATCCAGAGGGCTATCGTCAAAAGAAGGATTGTCCTAGTAAAGGCCAAAGGTATGAGCATCAATAGCCATCCTTTTCCACAGAACATGGTGGCTCTTGCACCTCAGAGTGAGATCAAAGTGTTGACTTCTGACAAAGCCAAGGCAGCTGGGACGGTCGATCCAAAGAAATAACTCACAGCCAAGGAGTATCAGGAGATGAAAGGAAAGAAAAATACTGATCAACATGATCAACCTGAAACTTCAAAGGCTGGTGAGGCAAGAAGACGTCCAACTGTCAGAATCTTGTTAAACAAGTGGCAACGTCAGAAAGAAAGAAACCAAATGCAAAGGAAAAAAGATGAGCAAGAATATCAAGAGTGGCTTGAAGAGAAGGAGTTTAAAAGATCTCGTGAAGAAGAAAGGCATGTTAGAGATGAAGAAAAGAGTCATTGGGACTGCCCTTTCTTCAGACATTGTTGGAATGAAGGCTTAAAACTCCCTACCCTCCATAATTGCCCAGAATGCAGTGACCAGTATTGGGAGTATAGGCAGTCGAGAGACAATCGCCGATCTGTACATGAAAGGTTAAGATTTGAAAAGACAGATCAGCGCATAAAAAATGAAAATGTTCATAATCGGCTTGGAGTGAGGCTAGCTGATCATGATCATCCTTGGCAAGAGGGACAATGGTGTCCTGGTGGCTTGACCAAAAGCCAGAAGCGACGGGTTCAAAGACTAAGGAATGATGAGATTCAGAAAAAGAAACCCAAAGTCTGGCAAGTGAAACAAGTAGCCGATAAGGGAGAGTCATCGGCTGATATAGCTGCTTTGTTCATGCTACCTACTGAGTTTAGATATTCTGACCATGAAGAAGAATCTGATGATGAAGAAGCAATTGCTCAGTGGATCTATCAAGCAGAAGAGACCACATTTCAAAAACCCGAGAGACATTCCCATCTAAAAGCTTTGTATTTGAAAGGGTTTGTCGATGGAAGGCCTCTGAACAGAATGTTAGTTGATGGAGGGGCAGCTGTTAATTTAATGTCATATGTCACTTTTAGGAAGCTTGGGAAGACTGTAGAATACTTGACTCAGACCGATATGAGGTTGACCAACTTTGCTGGCAACGTATGACGGTTGGCAACAAGAGTATGCCGACTACTTTCTTCGTAGTCGATGCGAAGGGATCATACAGTGTGCTTCTTGGAAGGGATTGGATCCACGCCAATTGTTGTGTTCCATCAACCATGCATCAGAATGTGATTCAATGGATCGGCGACGCTGTGGAAGTGGTACCAGCCGATTCAACTGTTAGTATTGCTTACTCTGGCCCTGATGTTTGGAATTTCGACAATGTGGAATGCTTCTCTGGGAAGATTCATGAAGAAGGCTTTCTCAAAACGTCTGGTGATAGTCAACAGCCGATCCAAGCAGTCGGCTTTAAAAAATATATTTAATGGATTGTACGATCAATGAAGATGAGAGTAAGATGGGTAAGGGTTTCACATCAGCTGATGAACTGGAAGAGTTGATATTGGAAACGGTGATAAGCCAAGGTTGACATACATCAGTGCCAAGTTGGATCCCAAGTTTAGGCAAGAGCTTATTACGTTGTTAAAAGAGTATAAAGAATGTTTTGCTTGGGATTATTCTGAAATGCCTGGTCTTGATCGATCGTTGGTTGAACATCGACTACCTATCAAACATGGGAGTCGGCCTGTAAAACAAGCTCTGAGGAGGATTAGAGCAGAAGTTATGGCTGATGTGAAAACGGAAATCACTCGGCTTTACGAGGCTAACTTCATTCGGCAATGTAGATATGCTAAGTGGATATCTAGTGTAGTCTCTGTGTATAAGAAAAATGGAAAAATGAGAGTTTGCATTGATTTCAGGGATTTGAATAAAGCTACTCCAATGGATGGCTACCCAATGCCAGTGGCAGACATGTTGGTCGATGCAGCAGCAGGACATAAGGTGATTAGTTTTATGGATGGCAATGCTAGTTATAACCAAATCTTTATGGCAGAGGAAGATATACATAAAACCGCATTCAGATGTCCGGGTGCTATAGGCTTATATGAATGGGTAGTCATGACTTTTGGGCTTAAGAATGCTGGTGCAACTTATCAAAGGGCTATGAATTATATCTTTCACGAGTTGATCGGCAGAATTGTGGAAATTTACATTGATGATGTGGTTGTAAAGTCCAGCGATTATCAAAAGCATCTTAAAGATCTTAGGGATACTCTTGAATGCGCAAGGAAGCATGGGTTAAGGATGAATCCCCACAAGTGTGCGTTTGGAGTATCAGCTGGACAATTTTTGGGGTTTATGGTACATGAGAAAGGGATTGAAGTTGGTCAAAAGAGTTATGATGCAATTGACAAAGCAGTACCACCAACTACAAAGACTCAACTCCAATCTTTGATCGGCAAAATCAATTTCATCGGGAGGTTTGTTTCGAATCTGTCGGCCAGGATTTTGTCGTTCTCAGTTTTGTTGAAATTAAAAGATGGCCAAGAATTTAAATGGGGAGATGAACAACAGAAGGCATTTGATGAAATCAAAGAGTATATGAAGTCTCCACCAGTTTTAATTCCTCCTCAGATGAACAAGCCTTTTAAGTTGTACGTATCGGCTAACGATCATACAATTGGGTCGGCCTTAATGCAAGAATTCAAAGGAAAGGAGATAGTAGTATTCTATCTCAGTAGGAGGTTACTTGATCCGGAAACAAGATATTCTCCTGTTGAAAAATTATGCTTGTGTTTGTAGTTTTCATGCACCAAGCTTCGGCATTACCTATTATCTTCTGAATGCACGGTGGTGTCAAAGTTTGATGTAATTAAGCATATGTTATCCATGCCCATTGTGAATGGGAGGATTGACAAATGGATTCTTGCATTATCAGAATTTGACTTGAAATATGAATCGGCTAAAGCGGTTAAAGGTCAGGTAATAGCTGATTTTGTTACTCATCATCATGAACAAGGGATTAAGACTTTAGATTTTACCCCATGAGCTTTGTTTTTCGATGGTTTCAATTGCAAGCAAGGTGGGGGCATTGGTATTGTTCTTGTTTCCCCTCAGGGGGGAAGTTTTGAATTTGCCGTTTTGATTGATCCAACCTCTACTAACAATCAAGCTGAGTATGAAGCACTTCTCAAGGGACTTCAGTTTTTATGTGAGGTAAGGGCCGAAACTGTTGAGATTTTTGGAGATTCTCAATTAGTGATTAATCAATTGCTCGGCCTATATAAGTGCAAAGATGAAATTTTAAGGAAGCATTATGAGAAGTGTCTTGAGTTACTTGATTCTTTCTCTTCTGTTGTCATAAAGCATATTCCTAGATGTCAGAATCAAGAGGCTAATCGGTTAGCTCAAAATGCTTCTGGATATCGGCAAATCGTTGAAATCTTAGCCGATGAGATAGCTGATAGTGATGATTGGAGGATTGAGATTATTGAATACTTAAAAGACCCATCACGACAGGTATCCAGAAAATGAGATATAAGGCTACGAAGTTTGTCCTTCTTGATGACTGTTGGTATAAATTAATGCATACTCTACTTTATCCGCAAGCGCACAGATAAGATCTACTGATGTAGCACTTCACCGGAGTAACCAAGTTTTAATATCGAACCCAAAGGAACGGATAGTGTTAAGTCTTTAAAGTCTATCCCCTGAGTAGCTAACAAGGACGAAGAATCTAGAAGTATAGAGGGGATCACTAAGGCTATCTAATTCCAATTTAAGAGTGATATGTTTATATTATTCTTAGTGGGGAAGTTGCCATAAAAGGTCACAAACAGAGTATGAGTCTTCTATGCAAATGTATAATCCTACCGAGCCTACACACGGGTAAGTGGACTATAGAAGAATCAACAAGGCTATAAGAGTCACCCTTGCGAACAACCACTACTACCGGCGTTATAGGAGGCATTTATGATGAGTTATCAAGTCTAAGCACCACGCTTACACTATCCAACTACTCTAACTCTAGAGCAACTTAGAATTAGAGTACTCAAAAGAGAGTCATAAACCTTAAGAATAATAAGAACAATGGCTCAAACTTAAATATAGACGTTGATTACCGAAACAATCGCTGAAGCAAGTTGATGATGAACTTGAATCCGCAGGTACAAGATGAAGAAGTTGATCTGACAGGCCAGAGCTCCTTCTTGATCTCTTCCTCTCTCTCTCTCTCTTCTAGTTCTAGTATAAGACTAGGTTCTAAACCTAACTAGAGGGGTAACTAGTCTTCTACTTGATAGCTGGCTCTTGATTACAACTAGATGAACTAGATCTAATTCTAGATGAACTAGAAGAGATTCATCTAGAGGGACCTCTATTTCTAATTGAAACCCTAGTTTCTGATGTGGAGATGAATAATGAAGATAGAGATGCCTGGAGAGGGGGGTCTGGGGCTGCTTATATAGCCCTGAGGGATCAACCGCGGCCGTTAGATCAAACCGACTTCACGTAGGGCTGAGATGCATCCTCAAAGGCGGTGGAGGTAGCTTGCAGAAGACGGAAGCCAACAGACTCGGGGGGAGACCGACCGGTCTCATGGTGGGACCGGTCGGTCCCACCTGGCAGAGTCCCGCGGTGCCCGACCTCCTGTCTTCTGGTGTCCTCTGGAGTCTTCTAGAATATTCCTGACGTGTCGGTTGCGTTATCTCCCGTCGGTTTCCTTCTAGGGGAAGCAATCAGCACTGGTTTCCTGGTTTAGTCCCTGCAGAATCACAATTCACCAAAACTCATGGAATATTATCAATTAAAACCCTAAACCTTTGTTGGTGATTGAATTCATGCCCTTTTCATATTTATTTATCCTTTAATTTTGATAGATAACCAGTGTCAACAATTCCCCCAAGCTTACCTTTTGCTAGTCCCTTAGCAAAACCAAAACTTAACAATGGATCAGGAGTTGCTATAATATCTTCACTTCCAACAAGTATACCTGCTGTTAAACAAAAATTCTCCAAAATATATTATGTCATTCTTCATGGGGTGTATTACTCTTACCTTAGATCTTGAGTAATTGAAAGATTGAACGATCAAATCAAGCACTATGTCTCTAGTTCTTTCACTTCACCTTTATCCCAGAGTTTTAATTAATTTTCAAAAGCTTCAATACATGTGTTGTCAAATTAAACAATGGATCCAAAGAGAAAGTCAACCAGCCATTGAATCAAGAAGTGCATGTGTATGAAAAAATGAAGTCGGATGCTCTTTTGAATATATTCACTCTCTTCTGTCTATCAGAGACATATGGCTATCAGGCTAATTCTACTGTCGGGCACGTGCCCATTTTTTTTAATATTTTTTTTTCTTTTCTTTTTTCGAGGTTCCGGACACTTGTCCCTTTTTATTTCCTCGGGATCTATCTTTTTGAGGTTTCGGACACTTGTCCCTTTTTATTTCCTCGGATCTTTCTCTCTTTCTTCTTTTTTTTAATAATAGCCACATGCTTCCAACAAACTTCTAAGAGGGTAGCAACAGATAATTATGAGCATTTATGCGGAAGATGGATGAAATGTCAAAGTGATCTCAATTCAATGGCATGATAAACTACTCACGGGGTCACAAAGCTTAATTTAACTCAATGCAATTATTAGCCATATTCATATTTAGAAATCTCCGAAACTTTAGTGTTGTTTAGAACAAGATAATAGCAGCTCAGATCATCACATGTCATATCCCAATTATCTAGACCTTAGATTAAGTATTAGTCATCCATGTATTTCATTTTATTTTAAGGCATCATTATTAATGAGGAGAACTCATGCTTTGAAGACTAGGTACTTGAAAGAAATTAGATAGAGCAACTATTCATCATTTCCATGCAAAAGATTAGAGAGAGAGGGTTCTTCTTTAGTCATCAACTTCTTAAAACAAACTAGACACACTATTTTATTTATTTAATCTAACACACTTTAAGATATAAAATAAAAGCTAATAATAGTAGTAGTAGTAATGATAATAAAGACATACCTGAATCGCGAAGATAACGGGGGTGCATCTCCCCCAAGCTGTTTCCCTTAATAGTGTTGAGCCTTCAGGTGCTCATATACTTTTGTCTCTTTTTTAATTAATGGTGAGCCTTCATGTGCCCACATATTTTTGTTCTTTTCTTTTTAGGGATGAGCCTTCATGTGCTCACATATTTTTGGTGTTTTCATTTTTAAGAGTGAACCTTCATGTGCTCATATATTTTTGGTGTTTTGAATTTGTTTATAGAATGAAAAACTTAAGAGGATAAAGATACTTACGTGGATACATGGGGGTGCCTTCCCCCAAGCTGAATGTTGACGTAGTCGTTCGATCTTGCAATGTAGTAGACTGGCAGTGGATATGTCCTTCCTCTATTAGAGCTTTGGTTGATGTTGATGTTTGTTGAGACAGTGCTCCAACAGTGGATGGAGCATTCACTTGCTAGTCAGCTTTTCTTGGCCTTTCAAACCCTGTGAAACTCAAATAGACAACAAAACTTGTGGAACAGATTAAGCATTAATGGTTGGCCACTCAAGCCTTAGTTGTCTAAAATTTCAGTAAGATCTCTTTCTCAAAATTTTTGTATTTTAATATTTTTATGATGCAAGAGAAAATGCACAAGATGAATGAATGCATATTTATTTTTATTATTATTTTTTATGCCACCACAGTGAACATTCCTGTGGGTTTTTACACGCCATAGAATTATTCACATGGGTCTTTATGATGCAGTGAAATATTTTTATTTTGTTTTCTAATGTAATGCAGAAATTAAAATGTGTTGTGAACTAAATATGATGATGCAAGAAATGGTTATGGATTAAATATGAGAAATATGCAGCAAAGTAAATATAAAGATAACTGCCGATTTTTACCTTTTGGCGAAGGTTCGGGTATTTAGGTCCGACGAACCGGACCTTCCCTTGGTTCAGACCTCCCAAGGTATGTCAGACGTTTGGAAAGTTGTTATTGATTGTACCTCTTAGGTGCAGACATTTTCTCCCATACTTTCTTGGTCTGAGTCTTCACTTCCTATGGTTCACTGTCTTGAGGTTTCTCTCCTTTCTTTTCTGGGACAGTGTCGATAGCTTCTTCGTCATGATTGGCCTCTCTATTCTTGATAGTTTGTCTTCTTTTGCGTTGAGAGCGGTGTCTTTCACTTCTATTCTTCTTGGGTGCTTTATTGGGCATGTAGTTAGTGAAGTTGCATTATGCCTTTTCTCCAGGAAAGTGAAAAATGGATTTCCTCTTGTAGATGATTGTACTTATGGTGTAGAGGAATGGTCTTCCTAGGATGAGGTGGATATCATCGTCTTCTCCCATGTCGAGGATCAAGAAGTCTGTGGAGACTTCATGACCTCTAATTCTGACTACAATGTCTTCCATCATTCCTTCTTGTTTATGCCTCTTGATATGGTGTCACTCTTGTTCTTCGTTCGTCCAGCAGTTTGAAGTGAAGCATTAATTATGGAAGCTGGCAGTATCTTGCTCAGTGTGCATGTTCTTGTAGATCTAGGACCTTCTCTCTGTAGAATTTAGGAGTGATAAACTTCTCCATGTTTGCTCAAGAGTGTGTCCTGTTCATAAAGACAAGGTAGAGATCAAGTGCATGGGCTCTGTTGGTGGAAAAACACCAACAAAACCAAAAGTTTTGTTTATTCTCCTCTAACCTTAGGCACATTGCACAAGACAAACTTGTTGTTTATGTGTTCTATTCAATCTTAACATGAGTGATAGGATCAGAGGATGAGCTCGAAAGTAGCATCTTAAAATATTTAATAGATCAAATTACTTAACCCAAGGAAGGATAATCTATGCATAAAGTGTCGATCTTTTCATGATTGAGATATATCATCTTCCAAAGGTTAGATGCACAATATTTTAGCTTATTTAGTTAAGACAGTGAGATTCAAGAGAGTAAAGCTAAGAACAAAGATTAAAGGACTGAACTTGTTGAGTTGATTATGTTGGATCAAGTAAGGTGCAACTTAAACATGTTTAGTTCTTTATTTATGTTGATACTAGAATCAAGAAGAAGCTTTTAAAGTGATGGTTACTTACCTTGAAATGTTACTTTGTCATTGGAAACTGATTATGCTGAACCACCTTGTGGAAGCTTCTCTTGTCTAGCTGGTTGTTGTTTATGAATGGCTTGTCTTCTCTTGTTTGTCTCACAATATGCTTGAGAGGAGGAAGATCACAGTGGAATCATCTTTATAGGTATCGACCTTCTATGTGTCGACTTATCAGTGAAGGCACATTGTTCCTCGAGTATGCTGACTAGGATCCTCTCTCTTTCTTGTATTAATTCTGTACTATGAGGATGTAGGGACAGTTTCGCATTCTTCTCCTGTCAACCTTTCTTGTTTTTCTTTAATTATTGGGTTGGCAAGAGACTTGAATTTAGAGCTGCTACTCGAGTGCCTCTATGAGAGTCTTTGTCTTGTAATGTCACAACTGAGACTTGTCCTCTCAACAGTGTCTAGATGATGGAGATCTTATCAGCTGTTCTTCTTGATTTGCTTGCTCAGGTACTATCTCTCCATCTTCTAATTCTTGTGGTGTAGTGGCTTCATCCTTCATGATGCCCTCCTCAATTCTTGGCAGTTGGTTCTCCCTTCGATGTCTTCTCTTGGTTCTCTTTGGCTACTCATGTGATGTAGTTGTTGAAGAATCAGCAAAAGATCCAAGAGTTGACTTCTCCAGGTCCGGCAAAGATGATAACATTGATGGTGTTCAAGAACGGTCTCCCAAGAATGAGTGGTGGATCATATTCTTCTTCTCGAATGGGATAACATCTAGTGGTTTGTATTGATCAAAGTGGTGGGTAGGAGGTTAATATGTCTTGAAGTGGTTTTCTCCTTCCTCCCTTTGATTGTGAAACACATCTAGACAACGGAATTGTCTCTCCCAGACTGGCTTGTGATGAAGATGGACTCCCAACAACATGTTCATGTGTTTGACTTGTAGATCTTGCTATTGTTGTAGTGGTACCATCTTGTCTCCCCAGCTAGCTCTTGATTAGAAAAGAGGATAACTTCCCACTTCTTGTCTTGATGTTTTGGACAATGATGGTTGCAGGCATAGGTTGTCTCATACGAGGTAAGTTGCATCTTGTTTGTCATCAGTGCCCAAGCAAGACTCAAAGCTAGGCTAGCACCATTTGTGATCTGAGAGTAGGTTTGTGTGTCTATGGTTTGGGTTATGGATCTTCAGTGTTCAGACCAAACCATGGATGAACAAAATCTCTCTCCTGCATAACGTTAGTGGATATATACCCGAAGGATTGCAAGAATTTAAAGCATGGGTTGTTGTCCACAACATATGTATTTTGCATCTATGCTAATAAAAAGATGATTTTAGGATTACTTTAGCATAGACTAGTATTTCATGTGTTGGCTGCACTTTAACATGATTCAAGGCAAAAGATAACTTGCAGTAGAAGACAAAATAAATAAACTTTGATACTCACAGTTCTTTCATCCATGATGAATGAGCTGAGTCTTCATTGTGCAAAGTTGTTGAAGTTCATTGTACGCCTTGCTTCATCTCCAGTGTGAGTTCATCTCCGGACTTTCCCAAATTGATATTGAAAGTTTTCCTGCAGGGGTTAGTCCAACAAAATATCCAATATCTACTATAGCATACTATCAGTTCAGAAATCAACCTAGACACCATGTCTAATTTGACTTAGGAAGGCATTTTAACCTAAGCACCATACTTAATTTAAAAGCCTTTAGAGGTAAAATCAGCACATCTTTTAGCTCAAGAATCAAACCAGACACCATGTCTTACTTTAATTCATGAAAACAGTTAAACTAAGCTCCATGCTTAATTTAAAAGGTGTATGATAATACTTCAAAATTAAAGAGAATACTATAGCAAATAAAGATAACATGAAAACATTGTAGAGATTTATTCATATGGTGATGAAAGAGTATGATTAGTATATGAGCATATCCTAAAGGTAGGGACAACCAACATAGCAACATGGCAAGAAATATTCTTAGAAAGCCTATTCCCCAAGCTTGGATTTTGCACAAATCAAGATTGGATGAATGTAATTCAATGTTGTTTGATGATTGATGGGACATACCTTGTGTTTGTTGTTCCTTCGTTCTTTTCTGCTCCAGACCTGGAAAGGTTAGTGACAAGAATACCCGAAGGAATATTTTCATAATTATATTTTTATGCTCATTACAAGGACAGTGCAGCAGAAAGTTAGGCATAGCTCATAACCAAGTATTATGATGGGGTATAAGGATTCTACTGGTTATAGCTTGCTCATGGGGTAGTGATAGATAAGAGTGGAATTCAAAAACAACATTCATAAGAATGAAAACAAAAATAATGAAAAGACTGGGACAAAAAGGAAAAAGATAAAAGTATGATTACAAGGTTAAACTAAGACTTAAGATGATCTACTGTTCCCCGGCAACGGCGCCAGAAATGCTTGTTGGTATAAATTAATGCACACTCTACTTTATCCGCAAGCGCACAGATAAGATCTACCGATGTAGCACTTCACCGGAGTAACCAAGTTTTAATATCGAACCCAAAGGAACGGATAGTGTTAAGTCTTTAAAGTCTATCCCCTGAGTAGCTAACAAGGACGGAGAATCTAGAAGTATAGAGGGGATCACTAAGGCTATCTAATTCCAATTTAAGAGTGATATGTTTATATTATTCTTAGTGGGGAAGTTGCCATAAAAGGTCACAAACAGAGTATGAGTCTTCTATGCAAATGTATAATCCTACCGAGCCTACACACGGGTAAGTGGACTATAGAAGAATCAACAAGGCTATAAGAGTCACCCTTGCGAACAACCACTACTACCGGCGTTATAGGAGGCATTTATGATGAGTTATCAAGTCTAAGCACCACGCTTACACTATCCAACTACTCTAACTCTAGAGCAACTTAGAATTAGAGTACTCAAAAGAGAGTCATAAACCTTAAGAATAATAAGAACAATGGCTCAAACTTAAATATAGACGTTGATTACCGAAACAATCGCTGAAGCAAGTTGATGATGAACTTGAATCCGCAGGTACAAGATGAAGAAGTTGATCTGACAGGCCAGAGCTCCTTCTTGATCTCTTCCTCTCTCTCTCTCTCTCTTCTAGTTCTAGTATAAGACTAGGTTCTAAACCTAACTAGAGGGGTAACTAGTCTTCTACTTGATAGCTGGCTCTTGATTACAACTAGATGAACTAGATCTAATTCTAGATGAACTAGAAGAGATTCATCTAGAGGGACCTCTATTTCTAATTGAAACCCTAGTTTCTGATGTGGAGATGAATAATGAAGATAGAGATGCCTGGAGAGGGGGGTCTGGGGCTGCTTATATAGCCCTGAGGGATCAACCGCGGCCGTTAGATCAAACCGACTTCACGTAGGGCTGAGATGCATCCTCAAAGGCGGTGGAGGTAGCTTGCAGAAGACGGAAGCCAACAGACTCGGGGGGAGACCGACCGGTCTCATGGTGGGACCGGTCGGTCCCACCTGGCAGAGTTCCGCGGTGCCCGACCTCCTGGTGTCTTCTGGTGTCCTCTGGAGTCTTCTAGAATATTCCTGACGTGTCGGTTGCGTTATCTCCCGTCGGTTTCCTTCTAGGGGAAGCAATCAGCACTGGTTTCCTGGTTTAGTCCCTGCAGAATCACAATTCACCAAAACTCATGGAATATTATCAATTAAAACCCTAAACCTTTGTTGGTGATTGAATTCATGCCCTTTTCATATTTATTTATCCTTTAATTTTGATAGATAACCAGTGTCAACAATTCCCCCAAGCTTACCTTTTGCTAGTCCCTTAGCAAAACCAAGACTTAACAATGGATCAGGAGTTGCTATAATATCTTCACTTCCAACAAGTATACCTGCTGTTAAACAAAAATTCTCCAAAATATATTATGTCATTCTTCATGGGGCGTATTACTCTTACCTTAGATCTTGAGTAATTGAAAGATTGAACGATCAAATCAAGCACTATGTCTCTAGTTCTTTCACTTCACCTTTATCCCAGAGTTTTAATTAATTTTCAAAAGCTTCAATACATGTGTTGTCAAATTAAACAATGGATCCAAAGAGAAAGTCAACCAGCCATTGAATCAAGAAGTGCATGTGTATGAAAAAATGAAGTCGGATGCTCTTTTGAATATATTCACTCTCTTCTGTCTATCAGAGACATATGGCTATCAGGCTAATTCTACTGTCGGGCATGTGCCCATTTTTTTTAATATTTTTTTTCTTTTCTTTTTTCGAGGTTCCGGACACTTGTCCCTTTTTATTTCCTCGGGATCTATCTTTTTGAGGTTTCGGACACTTGTCCCTTTTTATTTCCTCGGATCTTTCTCTCTTTCTTCTTTTTTTTAATAATAGCCACATGCTTCCAACAAACTTCTAAGAGGGTAGCAACAGATAATTATGAGCATTTATGCGGAAGATGGATGAAATGTCAAAGTGATCTCAATTCAATGGCATGATAAACTACTCACGGGTCACAAAGCTTAATTTAACTCAATGCAATTATTAGCCATATTCATATTTAGAAATCTCCGAAACTTTAGTGTTGTTTAGAACAAGATAATAGCAGCTCAGATCATCACATGTCATATCCCAATTATCTAGACCTTAGATTAAGTATTAGTCATCCATGTATTTCATTTTATTTTAAGGCATCATTATTAATGAGGAGAACTCATGCTTTGAAGACTAGGTACTTGAAAGAAATTAGATAGAGCAACTATTCATCATTTCCATGCAAAAGATTAGAGAGAGAGGGTTCTTCTTTAGTCATCAACTTCTTAAAACAAACTAGACACACTATTTTATTTATTTAATCTAACACACTTTAAGATATAAAATAAAAGCTAATAATAGTAGTAGTAGTAATGATAATAAAGACATACCTGAATCGCGAAGATAACGGGGGTGCATCTCCCCCAAGCTGTTTCCCTTAATAGTGTTGAGCCTTCAGGTGCTCATATACTTTTGTCTCTTTTTAATTAATGGTGAGCCTTCATGTGCCCACATATTTTTGTTCTTTTCTTTTTAGGGATGAGCCTTCATGTGCTCACATATTTTTGGTGTTTTCATTTTTAAGAGTGAACCTTCATGTGCTCATATATTTTTGGTGTTTTGAATTTGTTTATAGAATGAAAAACTTAAGAGGATAAAGATACTTACGTGGATACATGGGGGTGCCTTCCCCCAAGCTGAATGTTGACGTAGTCGTTCGATCTTGCAATGTAGTAGACTGGCAGTGGATATGTCCTTCCTCTATTAGAGCTTTGGTTGATGTTGATGTTTGTTGAGACAGTGCTCCAACAGTGGATGGAGCATTCACTTGCTAGTCAGCTTTTCTTGGCCTTTCAAACCCTGTGAAACTCAAATAGACAACAAAACTTGTGGAACAGATTAAGCATTAATGGTTGGCCACTCAAGCCTTAGTTGTCTAAAATTTCAGTAAGATCTCTTTCTCAAAATTTTTGTATTTTAATATTTTTATGATGCAAGAGAAAATGCACAAGATGAATGAATGCATATTTATTTTTATTATTATTTTTTATGCCACCACAGTGAACATTCCTGTGGGTTTTTACACGCCATAGAATTATTCACATGGGTCTTTATGATGCAGTGAAATATTTTTATTTTGTTTTCTAATGTAATGCAGAAATTAAAATGTGTTGTGAACTAAATATGATGATGCAAGAAATGGTTATGGATTAAATATGAGAAATATGCAGCAAAGTAAATATAAAGATAACTGCCGATTTTTACCTTTTGGCGAAGGTTCGGGTATTTAGGTCCGACGAACCGGACCTTCCCTTGGTTCAGACCTCCCAAGGTATGTCAGACGTTTGGAAAGTTGTTATTGATTGTACCTCTTAGGTGCAGACATTTTCTCCCATACTTTCTTGGTCTGAGTCTTCACTTCCTATGGTTCACTGTCTTGAGGTTTCTCTCCTTTCTTTTCTGGGACAGTGTCGATAGCTTCTTCGTCATGATTGGCCTCTCTATTCTTGATAGTTTGTCTTCTTTTGCGTTGAGAGCGGTGTCTTTCACTTCTATTCTTCTTGGGTGCTTTATTGGGCATGTAGTTAGTGAAGTTGCATCATGCCTTTTCTCCAGGAAAGTGAAAAATGGATTTCCTCTTGTAGATGATTGTACTTATGGTGTAGAGGAATGGTCTTCCTAGGATGAGGTGGATATCATCGTCTTCTCCCATGTCGAGGATCAAGAAGTCTGTGGAGACTTCATGACCTCTAATTCTGACTACAATGTCTTCCATCATTCCTTCTTGTTTATGCCTCTTGATATGGTGTCACTCTTGTTCTTCGTTCGTCCAGCAGTTTGAAGTGAAGCATTAATTATGGAAGCTGGCAGTATCTTGCTCAGTGTGCATGTTCTTGTAGATCTAGGACCTTCTCTCTGTAGAATTTAGGAGTGATAAACTTCTCCATGTTTGCTCAAGAGTGTGTCCTGTTCATAAAGACAAGGTAGAGATCAAGTGCATGGGCTCTGTTGGTGGAAAAACACCAACAAAACCAAAAGTTTTGTTTATTCTCCTCTAACCTTAGGCACATTGCACAAGACAAACTTGTTGTTTATGTGTTCTATTCAATCTTAACATGAGTGATAGGATCAGAGGATGAGCTCGAAAGTAGCATCTTAAAATATTTAATAGATCAAATTACTTAACCCAAGGAAGGATAATCTATGCATAAAGTGTCGATCTTTTCATGATTGAGATATATCATCTTCCAAAGGTTAGATGCACAATATTTTAGCTTATTTAGTTAAGACAGTGAGATTCAAGAGAGTAAAGCTAAGAACAAAGATTAAAGGACTGAACTTGTTGAGTTGATTATGTTGGATCAAGTAAGGTGCAACTTAAACATGTTTAGTTCTTTATTTATGTTGATACTAGAATCAAGAAGAAGCTTTTAAAGTGATGGTTACTTACCTTGAAATGTTACTTTGTCATTGGAAACTGATTATGCTGAACCACCTTGTGGAAGCTTCTCTTGTCTAGCTGGTTGTTGTTTATGAATGGCTTGTCTTCTCTTGTTTGTCTCACAATATGCTTGAGAGGAGGAAGATCACAGTGGAATCATCTTTATAGGTATCGACCTTCTATGTGTCGACTTATCAGTGAAGGCACATTGTTCCTCGAGTATGCTGACTAGGATCCTCTCTCTTTCTTGTATTAATTCTGTACTATGAGGATGTAGGGACAGTTTCGCATTCTTCTCCTGTCAACCTTTCTTGTTTTTCTTTAATTATTGGGTTGGCAAGAGACTTGAATTTAGAGCTGCTACTCGAGTGCCTCTATGAGAGTCTTTGTCTTGTAATGTCACAACTGAGACTTGTCCTCTCAACAGTGTCTAGATGATGGAGATCTTATCAGCTGTTCTTCTTGATTTGCTTGCTCAGGTACTATCTCTCCATCTTCTAATTCTTGTGGTGTAGTGGCTTCATCCTTCATGATGCCCTCCTCAATTCTTGGCAGTTGGTTCTCCCTTCGATGTCTTCTCTTGGTTCTCTTTGGCTACTCATGTGATGTAGTTGTTGAAGAATCAGCAAAAGATCCAAGAGTTGACTTCTCCAGGTCCGGCAAAGATGATAACATTGATGGTGTTCAAGAACGGTCTCCCAAGAATGAGTGGTGGATCATATTCTTCTTCTCGAATGGGATAACATCTAGTGGTTTGTATTGATCAAAGTGGTGGGTAGGAGGTTAATATGTCTTGAAGTGGTTTTCTCCTTCCTCCCTTTGATTGTGAAACACATCTAGACAACGGAATTGTCTCTCCCAGACTGGCTTGTGATGAAGATGGACTCCCAACAACATGTTCATGTGTTTGACTTGTAGATCTTGCTATTGTTGTAGTGGTACCATCTTGTCTCCCCAGCTAGCTCTTGATTAGAAAAGAGGATAACTTCCCACTTCTTGTCTTGATGTTTTGGACAATGATGGTTGCAGGCATAGGTTGTCTCATACGAGGTAAGTTGCATCTTGTTTGTCATCAGTGCCCAAGCAAGACTCAAAGCTAGGCTAGCACCATTTGTGATCTGAGAGTAGGTTTGTGTGTCTATGGTTTGGGTTATGGATCTTCAGTGTTCAGACCAAACCATGGATGAACAAAATCTCTCTCCTGCATAACGTTAGTGGATATATACCCGAAGGATTGCAAGAATTTAAAGCATGGGTTGTTGTCCACAACATATGTATTTTGCATCTATGCTAATAAAAAGATGATTTTAGGATTACTTTAGCATAGACTAGTATTTCATGTGTTGGCTGCACTTTAACATGATTCAAGGCAAAAGATAACTTGCAGTAGAAGACAAAATAAATAAACTTTGATACTCACAGTTCTTTCATCCATGATGAATGAGCTGAGTCTTCATTGTGCAAAGTTGTTGAAGTTCATTGTACGCCTTGCTTCATCTCCAGTGTGAGTTCATCTCCGGACTTTCCCAAATTGATATTGAAAGTTTTCCTGCAGGGGTTAGTCCAACAAAATATCCAATATCTACTATAGCATACTATTAGTTCAGAAATCAACCTAGACACCATGTCTAATTTGACTTAGGAAGGCATTTTAACCTAAGCACCATACTTAATTTAAAAGCCTTTAGAGGTAAAATCAGCACATCTTTTAGCTCAAGAATCAAACCAGACACCATGTCTTACTTTAATTCATGAAAACAGTTAAACTAAGCTCCATGCTTAATTTAAAAGGTGTATGATAATACTTCAAAATTAAAGAGAATACTATAGCAAATAAAGATAACATGAAAACATTGTAGAGATTTATTCATATGGTGATGAAAGAGTATGATTAGTATATGAGCATATCCTAAAGGTAGGGACAACCAACATAGCAACATGGCAAGAAATATTCTTAGAAAGCCTATTCCCCAAGCTTGGATTTTGCACAAATCAAGATTGGATGAATGTAATTCAATGTTGTTTGATGATTGATGGGACATACCTTGTGTTTGTTGTTCCTTCGTTCTTTTCTGCTCCAGACCTGGAAAGGTTAGTGACAAGAATACCCGAAGGAATATTTTCATAATTATATTTTTATGCTCATTACAAGGACAGTGCAGCAGAAAGTTAGGCATAGCTCATAACCAAGTATTATGATGGGGTATAAGGATTCTACTGGTTATAGCTTGCTCATGGGGTAGTGATAGATAAGAGTGGAATTCAAAAACAACATTCATAAGAATGAAAACAAAAATAATGAAAAGACTGGGACAAAAAGGAAAAAGATAAAAGTATGATTACAAGGTTAAACTAAGACTTAAGATGATCTACTGTTCCCCGGCAACGGCGCCAGAAATGCTTGTTGGTATAAATTAATGCACACTCTACTTTATCCGCAAGCGCACAGATAAGATCTACCGATGTAGCACTTCACCGGAGTAACCAAGTTTTAATATCGAACCCAAAGGAACGGATAGTGTTAAGTCTTTAAAGTCTATCCCCTGAGTAGCTAACAAGGACGGAGAATCTAGAAGTATAGAGGGGATCACTAAGGCTATCTAATTCCAATTTAAGAGTGATATGTTTATATTATTCTTAGTGGGGAAGTTGCCATAAAAGGTCACAAACAGAGTATGAGTCTTCTATGCAAATGTATAATCCTACCGAGCCTACACACGGGTAAGTGGACTATAGAAGAATCAACAAGGCTATAAGAGTCACCCTTGCGAACAACCACTACTACCGGCGTTATAGGAGGCATTTATGATGAGTTATCAAGTCTAAGCACCACGCTTACACTATCAAACTACTCTAACTCTAGAGCAACTTAGAATTAGAGTACTCAAAAGAGAGTCATAAACCTTAAGAATAATAAGAACAATGGCTCAAACTTAAATATAGACGTTGATTACCGAAACAATCGCTGAAGCAAGTTGATGATGAACTTGAATCCGCAGGTACAAGATGAAGAAGTTGATCTGACAGGCCAGAGCTCCTTCTTGATCTCTTCCTCTCTCTCTCTCTCTCTTCTAGTTCTAGTATAAGACTAGGTTCTAAACCTAACTAGAGGGGTAACTAGTCTTCTACTTGATAGCTGGCTCTTGATTACAACTAGATGAACTAGATCTAATTCTAGATGAACTAGAAGAGATTCATCTAGAGGGACCTCTATTTCTAATTGAAACCCTAGTTTCTGATGTGGAGATGAATAATGAAGATAGAGATGCCTGGAGAGGGGGGTCTGGGGCTGCTTATATAGCCCTGAGGGATCAACCGCGGCCGTTAGATCAAACCGACTTCACGTAGGGCTGAGATGCATCCTCAAAGGCGGTGGAGGTAGCTTGCAGAAGACGGAAGCCAACAGACTCGGGGGGAGACCGACCGGTCTCATGGTGGGACCGGTCGGTCCCACCTGGCAGAGTCCCGCGGTGCCCGACCTCCTGGTGTCTTCTGGTGTCCTCTGGAGTCTTCTAGAATATTCCTGACGTGTCGGTTGCGTTATCTCTCGTCGGTTTCCTTCTAGGGGAAGCAATCAGCACTGGTTTCCTGGTTTAGTCCCTGCAGAATCACAATTCACCAAAACTCATGGAATATTATCAATTAAAACCCTAAACCTTTGTTGGTGATTGAATTCATGCCCTTTTCATATTTATTTATCCTTTAATTTTGATAGATAACCAGTGTCAACAATTCCCCCAAGCTTACCTTTTGCTAGTCCCTTAGCAAAACCAAAACTTAACAATGGATCAGGAGTTGCTATAATATCTTCACTTCCAACAAGTATACCTGCTGTTAAACAAAAATTCTCCAAAATATATTATGTCATTCTTCATGGGGCGTATTACTCTTACCTTAGATCTTGAGTAATCGAAAGATTGAACGATCAAATCAAGCACTATGTCTCTAGTTCTTTCACTTCACCTTTATCCCAGAAAGATTGAAAGATTTGTAAGACATCCAATGAATCAACACATCGGCCACCGGCCAAAACCCTAGGAGTAGGAGTAACGTAGATCTCGGTGGAACCTTCAACCAGGCAGGGCTGCATCGGCTTCGACCGACCTCTGGTTTGCTTGTAAGTTTCACCAATGGTTCATGTCATTGTACAATAAGGCTGTATTTGGCATCGACCAAACTCTTGTTAAGCTATGACATGGCTAGTTATCGGTCTAAGATCACCTTTTGTAAGACTGCCTTGACCTTGATCAATCTCTTGCTTTAGTCGATCTTGACTAGTTACCGGCTCTATTGGTTTTGGCAAGCTAATAGATTCATCAAGTTATCGATGTTGTTTATGTTTTAACGTTCTTTTTATGTTTTAAAAAATATCTTGTCCAAACAAGATTGACAAAGTGGCTTAAGCTTAAAAGTTGCTTAGATTCGGCTATCCTAAGGTCTTGCACGCTCATGATGAAGGAAATAGCCGATTCAAGCCTCTCATCGACTATTTTGTCAATCTTGATTGTTACATGTTGTGCGTTCGAGATATCCGATAGAATTATGATTTTGATCTAAGAACAAGAAGATTTGATCTAGCATGTCTATTATGGTTGTATTTTCGAACCCCACTGATATATATGGTAGATTAGATTTGCTTGATCTTAAGTCGAATCGTGGTTCTAACGGATAGATCTTGTTCGTGCTTCATGGACCCTGTATCGGCTAAAATAGTCGATCCAATTATGCTTTCTTCATAATGTGTGCTTCTAGGCTGCCTGGAACCAATGTATCTGCTTGTTGCATTGAACGTGATCTAGTTTGGTCATCATTATGGCTGCATGGAGACACCCCACTGTTGATGATTAAGCTATTTTATCGATCTATTTGTTATTATGGCTGCATGAAACACCCCACTGTTAACAGATAGAACTGCTTGTGCAATTAGTCGATATATTGATTTGACGTTGTTTGGACGTACACATAGATCTTTATTCTGCTAATATGTTTAAGCTTATCGGCTGCTCATCGGTCCCGAACGTCTCTTTACACATACCATAGTCGTTCTGCTTTATATCTTTATCAATGCTCCATGCAATCTTTTGGGAGTTGACTTTGTAGTCAATGTCCTATTAACAATGGCTATATCAGAGCCGTATAACTTGGAATTGTCTGGCACCAAACCGGCAGGTTTCACAATTTGACAACTTTTCTTCTCCTTGTTAGTTGCAGGTCAAATTGAATGGCACGTCCGAGACCGATCTCACCAAGATTTGGCATCACCACCTGTTGAAGGTTCAGGAGGTCAGGACCTTGCTCCGTACGCCCTCTGAGGACCGTGCATTCGAGTGTGTTGGCGCTACCGACCGGATTTTTGTATCAACACATACCATCATAAATGCACCGTGCATTATTTAATTACTTTTCTGCATCACACCTAGGATCAGTAGCTTAGGAGATCGACACCGAGCCGGAAGCAAACGCAGAGCCAGAAATCCAAGAGGTGCCTCGAAGCGAGGAGGCCGAGCCAGCCGAACTTGAAGCTAACCTGCCTGAGTGCCCCACTCACGAGGTCTCAGTCTTTTCCCAAGGCAAGCCCCGGAGCATTCTAAGTCTCCCAGTATTTACAATTAATTTAATTGAGTATTTTTATATTGTGCTGCATTAGGTATAGAAGTTGTTTGAATCCTACTTGATGTATTATCCTACCTTGATTATTGATTATACCTGCCTTGTTATCCTGTTATTTATTTAAAATATAGAATTGCTTAGTCTGCTTAAATAAAAGTAGTAATTTGAGGATGTTCCTGTAATGCCCCTGGTGGGTAATTACCGGATCACGGTTGGCTATATTTGCTATCGTGGAAAAGAACCTGAGTAGTAATGAAATACGGTCATCTGGAAGGCAAGACACCAAGTTTGGAAACTTGGGGGCAGTTCGTCCGTTGGATCATGTAGGTTTGTATCGATGTTGGCCCTCATTCATTTTTGAAAGCGCCCTTTTACTTAGGGTTGTCGATGTCATAATCGCCAACCCCGAAGCCGGTTAGACGCTGTTCGGGCCGGTCTCAACCTGTGTCGCACCCTCTAGTATGGAAACGCGATCTGCCTCGAAATGGCCATCGTATAGTTCCAATTGGGTGGTCCGTGTTGTGAGCCGTGATGATTACCACCTCGGACAGTATCGAGCGTTGACCCAATGCATGAACCCGACGGGGAAAGTGTGGGTTTGTATTAAAGGTTTCTCGCCAGCTGGTTTGTAATTCGATTCGAGTCGTCGTCTCCCCCGGTTAGTGGGAAACTATGTCGAGCTTCACCACGATACAACTCCATGTGATGCATAAAGGTTCAACTAAAATGTGGATAAGTTAACATGATATGGTTTATATTATGGTTTGCTAGATTCAAGTGAGTGCTTTAGTTCAGATGCAAACTTAGACTCGGAGATAGGCTTAAAATTGGACTGATCATTCATCAACTAAATGTTACTCTCCTTAATTTGAGCTTTTCTGCAAATAAATACCTAGCTCCACCAGAAGGCTTTGCATACCTGAAAGGTCCAAATCGGCTAGAGGGGGGGTGAATAGCCTAATTAAAAATCTACAAAATCACTTAGGCAAACACTATTAGTACAACAAATGGCGAAGCTCTTTGCACTAGCCTAATAGTGTGTTGCAAGCCACCTATCCATCAATTCTACCTAATATTTCTATGTCACACAATCAACTAGTGCTAATATCTAGAGCTGAATAAAGCTATCTAGCTCTAGTACAAGTATGATATACAAAGAATGTAAATAAGACAAGTGTGTACAATAGATAGACTAAGCAAGCTAATCACAACTAGCTACACAAGGTATATAACAAAGATATACAACAAGTGATAGTATCTATACAAAAGGAATAGCTTAAAGTAAATGCACAAAGTAAA
Organism: Coix lacryma-jobi var. lacryma-jobi; assembly: GCA_009763385.1. NCBI lineage: Eukaryota > Viridiplantae > Streptophyta > Magnoliopsida > Poales > Poaceae > Coix > Coix lacryma-jobi. The sequence goes on along the minus strand of CM019823.1, from coordinate 51,723,568 downwards.
CAAGCTAGATAGAAGTGATTTCACCGAGCCTTCGGGATCGTCTAGTACAAAGTCAATCACTGGTGAAATCCACTTGTGATGCCAATCACCAAGAATGTGAATATGAAGACCAATCACCAAGATGTGGAAGCAATCACAATGAGCACATGGGACACCAAGATTTATCCCAAGGTTCACGTGCTTGCCGGCACGCTACTCCCATTGTGTCGACCAACACTAGGTGCCCCGGTGGCTAATTGGCACAAAGCCAAGCTCACAAAGAGCACCACAAGAATCTACCACTAACGCGGTAGCTCAATGACACGAGCAATCCACTAAGGATGCCTCTTGTCGCTCCGGCGAGGTGAGGCTCCAAAACCTCCCACAATCTCGAACGGTGGTGGCCAAGAACAATCACCAATCTTGCCAATCAACCACCTCAACGCCTCCAAGCCGTCTAGGCACCGGCAAATGCCAAGAGTAATAATAAAACTCAATGTCGATGCGAAGAACTAGTGCCACTGGATTGAACTCTTTCAAATCACGCACTAGCTCACTCAATCTCACTTGGTTTGATCAAATCAACTTGGGAGATGAGTTGGGAGGCTTGCCAAAGCTCACTAGTATGCTTAGGAATCAGAATGTGCAAGAGAGAACCCATGTGAGCCGGACAAGCCACTTATATAGCCCCCTTAAAATGGCCTAGTCGTTGGGCTGAAAACGCAAGCATCGGACGCGCCGGTGTCTGGGCCATCGGACGCTCCCCCAGCGTCTGATGCTCTGATGAGCACCACGTGTCCCCCTGCTATGAATTCAGTCCGTCAGATCCCAACGGTCATAACTCTTCGCGCCTTGGTTAAAGTGACATCGGATGCGCCGATGCCAGGCATCGGACGCTCCGATGACACTGCTCTTTTCAGCTTTTTTCAACGCCACATCGGACGCTTTAGCACCCTTACATCAGACGCTCAGCCTCTGCGTCCAATGACCATGCAGAGAGGTTCCAGATTGCTCCCAAACACATTGAACGCGACCGATGGTTTGGCATCGGACGTAGGCCAGCGTCTGATGCTCCCTGCAAAGCTCGCTCGCGCCATGTCATCTCCATCGAACTCTGCAATAGTGTTTCCTCAGCGTCCGTTGCCAACGTCTGATGCTTCTTCAGCATCAGACTATAGCTAGGGTTAGCCATCGGACGCTTGGCCCAGCGTCCGATGCTGCCGCCTCCAGTGTCTGATGCTGATAACTCCGCACCTTCCGCTTTCTAATTTCTACCCTTGCCCCCATGTGCCAACACCAAAGTGTTTTAACACTTGTGCACGTGTGTTAGCATTTTTCAAAGCATTTTCCAAGGGTTTAGTTAGACTCTCACTAGGTCTAAAGTATCAATATGTTAGAGAACTCCTAGTGGCACTTGGACACCGCATAAGTCGTGAATTAACTCCTCTTAATAGTACGGCTATGTATCCTAAACGTGATCACACTCGCTAAGTGTCTCGATCACCAAAACAAAGAGCCCTATAGGTTATACCTTTGCCTTCGGGCCTCTTTGCTCCTTCTCTTCTCTTCTCTTCTTCTCTCAATTCACCAATGGTAGAGCACTTGATCTCTTGGTTGCATATGGCCATCACCATCCTCCATGGTTGCCACCTTGCTAGCTCCACCACTTGGCTTGGTCCCTATTCCTTTATTATAAGCTACACACATGCTTAGCAATAGGATTAGACCAAATAGGTTTCATCAATTAGCCAAAACCAAACTAGGGCTTTCAATGCCCTTGGCGTCTTTATTTTTAGTTAGACGGGTAAGTCTAGCTGAGTACATTCCCGTACTCAGGGTTTATCCCGTTGTTGCAGATGGATAGGTTTACTTTGGCTATTGTAAGCACTGCCTCTACCGCGTGGAGGGTGATGAGGAGTAGGCCCAGGGCAGGGTCATCTAGAAGCTTCTCCTTTGCTTTTGCAGGACTAAGACTAATGGTGGCACGGTATTTGAAAAAGGAGGAGTGAGTTATCAAAATGATGTTTTATTTGGACCACATGTGTGGTGGTCGTATTTCCAGACTTATTAAAGCTTCCGCTATTTGAACTCCGTTTGTAATAACTTTGAGTCTTCGCACTTTGATGTTAATTTTCAATTTCGATTATCAAATGTTGTATCCTCGCGAATGTGGTACTTGAACAATGTGATCATGTATGTTGTAAAGTTGTTTGAAATCCTTTGAGATTTCCGGACTACCAGAGTTATATGGGTTCAAGTATGGGTCGGAGTCAGCTTAATTTGGCTAAGACGATACTTGAGATCTTATAATTTGGACGGTTCCACCACAAGAAGGGCATCAGACACTGCCCCTGCTAGCATCGGATGCGCATCCGATGCCAACAGGAAGTGCACAATGTATTTACCTGTGCATCGAACGCACCGAGGGGGTGTCGTGGGACGCACAGGTGACATTGTTCACTTGGTGAGCGGATCAGCATCACATCGGAAAGCTGACATTGGACGCACCGGGGGGAGGGGGGTGCGTCTGATGTCCATGCAGAGAGTTAAGCTTCTCGAGAGGGCAATTTGCCATCGGACGCGTATGATGAGGTGGCATCGAACGATGCCAACATCTGATGCCACTGTGACGTGTGTTGTGAGAGATAGTACACGTTATCGTTGCCAGGGCATAGGATGCGTTCGATGCCCGCATTGGACGCGTCCAATGCTCCTTTTTTTTGCAGTGCTTTGCCCCTTCGTGGAGGTCTGGTGTGTGGGGGTATTTATAGCCCATCACCTTCTCCATTTGGGGTCTCTTGCTCATTTGAACAACAACCAACATCCTTGAGTGTGCAAGGGAGTGCAAGAGCCCTAGTCAGGTTGCGAGATTTGATAATTGTCAGATTAACATTTTTCAAAGCATTTTCCAAGGGTTTAGTTAGTCACTCACTAGGTCGAATGTATCAACATATTAGCGAACACCTAGTGGCACTTGAACACCGCATAAGCCATGAATATTCTCCTCTTAATAGTACGACTATCTATCCTAAATGTGATCACACTCGCTAAGTGTCTTGATCACCAAAACAAAGAGCCCTATAGGTTATACCTTTGCCTTCAGGCCTCTTTGCTCCTCCTCTTCTCTTCTTCTCTCCATTTCACCAAATGTGGAGCACTTAATCACTTTGATTGCTTGTAGCCATCATCATCTTCTCCATGGTTACCACCTTCCTAGTAGCTCCACCACTTGGCTTGATCATAATCCCTTATTATATGCTACACACATGCTTAGGCATAGGATTAGACCAAATAGGTTTCATCAATTATCAAAATAAACCAAACTAGGGCTTTCACTAGCCCAGTTTGAAGTTTGACCCATAGTGGCTCATGTGTATGTCAATGAGATATCGTGAGAGATTTAGTCTCACCTTGATTGTTTAGGGTGGGTTAGACCAACAAATAAGACTTCTAGAGTTTATCCCATCTTCTCCGGGTTAATTCTTTTACGTGAAGCGAGCACGAAAGCGTTAGTGCGATGGTGGAAGGTGTGATTCACTCAGTATGCAGAGTGAATCTGAGCCGTTTGGACTCTGTGATGCTACAAATGGTATCAGAGCGGAACTTCACAGCCACGGTCGCATGTGGGTCAGGGGCGCGGATATTGGGTTCATTACGTGTGTAGACCTCGCGAGATGCACGAGATAACACATGTGTTCATGAGATATTGTTGGGAGGGTAGTCCCACCTTAAATGTTTAGGGTGGGATAGACCAACATATATGGCTTCTAGAGTCTATCCCACCATCCTAATATTAATATTTTATGTGAAACGAGAATGAAAGCACACTACAAGAAACATGCTAATCCGTGACGAATTTTTGGTAACGAATTTACATATCGTCACTGACAAACGCAACCCATGACGATAATTTTTATTTCGTCATGGATATGCCCAATGGATATTTCCAGCCCACTATCTCATGACGATTTTATCAGAATCGTCACGGTGTATAATTTTATATTCGTCATACTCTAGTTAGCCCAAAACAATAGGCCCGCTATCATTTGTTTATGGCAGAGAAAAATAAAAATGTGTTTGCAAAAAAAAAATCAAACCCAAAAGATGATTTGTTAAATTATTTGAACTAAATAATTTTGTTATTTTGTTGCATGTATATGGTGCATATATTAAACCTAAAAATATGTTGCATATATAGGATATGGGCATGATGCGATTTTAGTTCCATTTTATTTGTTTTCTGATATTCTGTGATCACTGCGTGGCCCAACAACCGTATGCAGCGGAGCGGCATGTCCCATTCAGCTAATTCAATCTACGGCCCATTCAATTGTGGTAAAAAAGACTAAAAACAATCATGGTCAATAAATAATACTAAAAAAAGTTGGGCCTGATGGGGATCGAACCCATTTAAAAATACATAAAATCGAACAGACTTACCACCATACTACTCATTTACTTGTATTTGAGTAAGATATATATCCTATTTTAGTTTTCTTCATCACCGCAAGGGGCAAGTAGGCAGAGTCCAGTGGCCCTTCCTCTCTGTTCGGTCTTAGGCTGGTTTTGGCCTTAGGCCTCAGATCGACTGGTTCTGGGCCGAGCATCAATACGACTGGGCCAAGCATCAGTACGACTGGGCTGCAGACACCGTTGCCTCCCTTGCTAGCATCGCATCGTGTCTCCTATAGTCCTATCTCTCGCTCGCATCTGAAGGACGGAAGTGGCGGCGGCCAGCGGCACAGGCACGCAGCAGCACGGCAGCCTCCCCTCGGCCCTCCTCCGGCTCTCCCCCTCGGTCCTGCGCCCTCCGTGGCTGCGCAACCAGCGCCCAGCGTTGGCTGGTAGCGGCGAGCAGCAGCACTGGCCCTCCCCATCGGCCCCTTCCGACCCACCCAGTCCTAGGCTCCCAGCTCGAGCTCCAGCTAAGGCTTTAGCAAGGTGAGCTGTGAGTACCATTTTGCTCAGCCTCAGCTCGTGCTTCCCCTCTCGATTCCCAATCCAGCAACTCTGAATCTCATCTCTTCGTTCTTGCTCAGCCCCAGCGAGCGGTGGAGCTCGACTGTCGACGAGTCGCAGCAGCCGCCAGGGTGGGCGGACGGCGACCGGGGCAGGGCCTCCTGCTGGGCGGTTGCAGGAGCGGCGGCGTGGCGGCAGCGGTTACAACCTGCTAGGCCGGCCGAATGGTGATAAGTAGAATGCTGATAAGTGTGGTTCACTCAGCGTACAGAATGGACCTGAGCCACTTGGACTCTAGACGTTACACTGAATAAAGTCAAAGCCTGGCAAAACATACATACACTAGTAGAGAGATGGACTTTCGTCCCGGTTGGGAAGGGCTTTAGTCCCAGTTTTCCCATCCGCGGGTACACAACCGGGACTAGCCCATCCTCAGGAGAAAAAATAAATGAAATCCTAAAGAGACCTCTCTTGCGGTGTATGAGATTCGAACTCAGTACCTCTTGCCACGCGCATAAACTCTTTACTAACTCAGTTATACACCACATGTGACAGACTCTTGTACACTCTTCTTTTGAATTGATCCATGGAGACGTTTTAATTCCGGATGAGAGACCTTTAGTCCGGGTTGGTAACACTAACCGGAACTAAAGATTGGAGGACCTTTAGTCCAAGTTGGTAACACCAACTGGGACTAAAGGTCGACCTTTAGTCCTGGTTTTAGGCTTCAATCGGGACTAAAGGACCTTTATTCCCGAACGAAAAAACACCGAGACTATATCTAAATTTGGGTATGGTTCAAAACACCGAGACTAGCAGTGATACTTCACCTTATTAATTATGGATTAGAGGTTTCTAACAGAGTCTTCACATTGTGGTTCAAAAAAAAATCAGTCAGCGTCTTCACATTGGTTCCAAAAAAGTAGTATTCACATGAAATCTACCTGAGACTCGGTAGAGAAAAAAGGATAAACTCAAAAAAAAAAATCTTACAATAACAGTCATGGCATCTACTCCTCCGTCGCTTCACGTTAGTTCTCACGTACTCCTTTGTCTTAAAATAAATACACATATCATACTTTGAGGAGTCGATAAATCTTAAGTTTATTAGGTTTATAGAAAATAGTATTAATATTTATATCTATAGATAGGATTAATGTGAAATATATGATGTGATTAATCAAATTATGAGTATTGGACATTATATGAATCTTGGTATTTTCATATGGATTTAGTCAAACCTAGGTTTATTTGATTCCTCAAAGTGCATGACGTGTACTTATTTTGGGACAGGGGAAATAAATCCTAGAAATTCTCGTAACAATCCTAGGAATTTTATAAAATCCAGTCATCATTAGCACTAATAGACATTTGTTTATGTTTTCTAAAGAATTACCTACATGTTACATCTTTCAAAAGGGTATATGTATCATAAATATTAATAACTTTAATATATAATTTGTTAAAATTTAAAAAGTTAACTTATTAGAAAGAGAAATGAGGATAATAATTATTTTGGAATGGATATTTTGAGACGAAGGGAGTAGATGAGAGCACCACGAGCAAGTATATAAAGTTTAATAGTCTATGATTATATTAAAAAATATAATAAACTAAATCTTGTTATATATATACTTTAATGTTTAATATCTCTACATAACAAGTATAATATCTCTACATAACAAGTACTTGACTAACAATAATAATTCGGTGATCATCTCTTTTTACTATAAATTACATTATAAATGTATTATAAATGTATACAGTCACATACGTACATGTATACTTACTTCTACAAATAAATGCATGTCCTACTTCACTATGAGAACTTTTGAAATACTAAGACGCTAGATTTTAAAATTCATAAGTCATCATAAATCAACGCATTATCGACAGAACGGTCACCTGCCACGGATATGAGCACCTCCAAAATACTAAGCCGATAGATTTTTAGTATTCATAGGTCATTATATATGTTCCAATGTCAACAAACATGGTCGTCTATCACCGAAAAATGACAAACATGTTAAATCATCAAATATTAGAATAAATTCAAGAAAATAGATTTTGATCACAGAGTAAAAATATAAATAATTAAGCTATATTTAATTCTCATACATTGAAACTGTTTGATCCACACCTTTATTTGTAATTTCTGGCTTCGCTATTGGACGAGAGAGCACCAGTGAACCACATTGCTTTGCGGAAGTATGCAGCACGGAAGAAACGAAAAGGTCATTTCCAAGTAATAAGAACCTCGAAAATGCTACCATTAAGACGTCTGATAAGCGTCTAGTTTTTCCGGACGGACGTGGCGTACGTCCATCGTGCCTCCCGCTCCTCTTATCCCTATCGCACACATTATTCATTCTGCATCTTCTCTCGGTCTCTCACCTTGGCTCGTCCTCTCCTATCTCAGTTTCTTCTCCCCAGATTTGAACACGACCATGGCTGCCTCCCTACTGCCACCGGCGGCTACCAGCGCATCCTGCCCCCCTCCCCCCACCCCACCTAGACGATGGCTCCTTCCTCACCATGAGGACGCCGTCCATCCACCCCAACAAAGTTCGAGCCCGAGGTGCCTTCTCTACCATGGTGTGCCTCCTCGAACTCGACGACGGCGACCATGGCGGCCTCCCCGTGACAGATCTATGAGAGCACTGGTCTTCCCGTGGTGGATCCATAGACTACGAGCAGATCCAGCGGCGAAGGTGACCTATCGTCCCATCCCATCCATGGAGGTGGCTTAATCTGCACCCCTGATGACGCCCCATCTCATATGCCTCCCTTTTTCCCCTTATCTCGTGGCTGCAGTGGTTTTTGTGGTGTTTTATTAGTCATTTTGAGGATGTTGCAATGTGTTTTTCTAGATGTTGTAGCTATCGTTTTTAGATGTTGCACTATGTGTTTTTTAATGTTTGAAATAATTATTTTTTGAGATGTTGCTACATGTTTAATTCAATGTTGAAACTTTTCAATATGAAATGTTGCAACATGTGTTTCCTCGATATTGCAGTCGATTTCAATATGTTGCAACATGTTTTTTCGATGTTGGAACTGTCAATTTTGAAATGTTGCAACATGTTTTCCAGATGTTTGCAACATGTATTTTAAGATATTGCAACAGTTGATTTTAAGATATTGCAATAGTCAAATTTTAAGATATTGCAAGTGTTGACTTAACGTTGCATATCGTGGCGTCCTGCACAACCTCAGAGTGGCGTCCCACCCCGACCCCGTAGCAACGACGCTTTTTCCCCTAACCCAGCGGGACGCCATTTTTTCTTCTCTGTGCTCAACGTGTACAGAACACAGGCACACGTGCTGGGGCGGGACGCGGATGCAGAGAGAAATAGGTAGGCAGATGGAGCGCCCACAATAGATAGGGCGGGCAGCCGTTTGGACGGTCAGGACGGAGGTACGCTTTGGAGAGGGACAGAGACGTTTAGACAAGCGAGGGTTGTCTAATGGATGGATCTTATCCCATCGGACGTCTGAGTGCTGGCACTTCTGTAAAAACCTTCGCCCAGCGCATAATTCCAGTTCAAAGTTCAAACTCCCGACGCCGTTCTCAAGCCGCACGCCACGAAGGCAGGGACCGGGCGGGGTCCAGGACTCCAGGGACCAGGGAGGAGGAACTTCGCCCAGCGCGCGGCCGCGGCCGCACCTCGCCGACAGCCGAGGCAGCGATGCACCACCTCACCAGTCCGCGACCGCGAGCGCGAGGAGTCAACAAAACGAGCCCAAGGCAGACCTGAACGCAAAAGGGAGCTCGGATGCGGCGGCGCGCGGAGGTGGCCGTGGTGGGCGCGGGACCGGCGGGGCTGGTGGCCGCGCGCGAGCTGCTCCGCGAGGGCCACGCCGTGGCCGTCTTCGAGAAGTCAGGCCGCGTGGGGGGCACCTGGGCGTACGACCCGCGCGCGGACGCGGACGCGGACGCGGACCCGCTGGCGCTGGGCCGCGACCCGGGCGCCCCCGGCGCCGTGCACAGCAGCGTCTACGCGTCGCTGCGCACCAACCTGCCGCGCGAGCTCATGGCCTTCTCGGGCTTCCCGCTGGCCGGCCGGGTGTTCGCCGGCGACCCGCGCACGTTCCCGGGCCACCGGGAGGTGCTCGCCTACCTCGGCGCCTTCGCCGCGGATTCCGGCGTCGCCGGGCACGTCAGGCTCGGAGCCGAAGTGCTGCGGGTGCGGCCGCTCCGTCGCGGGCAGGGGGAGGAGCAGTGGACGGTGGCGTGGCGCGGGGAGGACGGCGGGGTGACGGAGGAGGCATTCGACGCGGTCGTCGTCTGCATCGGCCACTGCTCGGTGCCTCTGCTGCCCAAGATCCGAGGTGCCTTCTTCTACCTTGCCTTTTCCTCCTCCCTCCTAATTAAGAAGTGATAACAAGAGAATCTAGCGATGTTTGTGTATTACAGGAATTAACAAGTGGCGGGGGAAGCAAATGCACAGCCACAATTATCGCACCCCAGAACCATTTCAAGATCAGGTACTTGTCCTCTGTCTCCTGTTCTTGCAGGTTGTCCCTCGTCACCAGTTCCAGTCTGATACACTCCCTTTGGCCTTTGCAGAGTGTCGTAGTTGTAGGATTGGGAGCCAGCGGAATTGACATTGCTAGAGAAATCTCACATGTAGCCAAGGAAGTGCACATCGCAGCTAGATACTCTGAGCACAGGCTTGGAAAGATTGAACTCTACCATAACGCTTGGATGCACGGCGAGGTTCAACTCTGAACTTTCTTACCTCCTCTGCTTCATATGAACTTTCTTCAAGCCAAGGTAACATGCGCATATGGCAGTCTCTGTTAATCATGGACCTAATATGAATTTATGATAAGCAGATAGAGTGCATCCAAGATGACGGCCAGGTGCGCTTTGCCGAAGGTTCATCTGTAGCGGCAGATACCATTCTTTACTGCACAGGGTACGATTGCACACAAAATCGTGCTCTATCTTTTCTCCTTTGTAAGTAGCACTCCTGAAACTGCAAGTACATTGAAATCACCTTCAGGTACCGCTACCATTTCCCGTTCCTCGACCTTGACGGGTTCACCATTGACGACAACCGCGTCGGGCCACTGTACAAGCACGTCTTCCCACCGAAGTATGCACCCAATCTCTCTTTCGTTGGGGTGCCATACAAGGTACAAAACCTAAATGGATATGCAAATTCAAATACTATCTTTTAAGAGCATATCACGCTGATTACATATAGCACATCGAACATCGAAGTCATCTCTAGTCGACTATTCCCACAAAACTTCTGCGCATGTATCTATCTCAAAGCATATGGATTGAAGTGTAACTTAGTTCAAATACACTCCAATACACATGGATTTAGCTAAATACATGTGCATCCAAACAAGCCCTACATGTGTTTTTCAGAGCACCATCTTCACGGCACTAGAGCTGGAATCCAAGTGGGTCGCCGCCGTCCTGTCAAGGCGTGCCGCGCTGCCGAGCGAAGAGGACATGATGGCCGACGTGCAGGAGGAGTACCGGCGCATGGAGGACGCCGGGAAGCCGAAGCGCCACACCCACACACTGTGGCCTCGATGGGTAAGAAGAGTCCGCTCAGTAAACTCACAGCCTAAAATACCTCGAGTCCGCAGTGGCTGAGAGACTGCGTTGGCTTATGCTACGGCCAGGTGGAGTACCTGAACTGGCTGGCGGACCAGGTCGGCGAGGCGCACCTGGAGCCGCGGAGGTGCGACATGTACGAGAAGGCGCTCAAGTGCATCTGGTCCCTGGACGAGGGCTACCGTGATGGATGGGAAGAAGAAAACATTTGCAGCGCCTCACCCTAGGATCAACGAAGGTCTACTTTGTTAGTATTTGATCTCCCCTAGTTACTGGGCCCAACGGCCCAGATCTAACTTGATCCGCTCCTGATCGGGGAGCCCAACCCACTAATGGTTGGAGGGCCCCTGTCACACTGCGGGATATAAAGGGAGGTGGGGGCCAGGGCACTCAACACGAGGTTCGTCTGAGCCGTCAGAGACCCCACCGATATTCCCCAACCCTAATCCGATCTAGGGTCTCGCAGCCAGTGACGGGAAGCCCTCCCCGCCGCCGCTGCGTCGACTTCAACCGGCGCGACCTTCACTGCACCGAGCTCTTCCCCACGCCCTCATCCGGATCCGCAAGACCGACGACAGAGACCTATGGCGGACGCCGGATCAAGTTCCAAACCCACCGGAGATGGTCGATTCTCTAACCCTATTGTTCTTTACTTTCACTGTCTAGCACATTAAGCTTTTGTTCATCCATTGTTTAACCTAATCCCGAGCCTATTAACACTAAGTGATCCGATTGGATTTAACATTGGTATCGGAGGACTAAGACTCTAAGTAAATAGATCGGGATTTCTAAGAAAACCACATCGGTTTTGGCCGCCGAGCGACATACCATGAGTATCGTCCCGGGCCAGGGGAGGGAACCGCATCCCCAACTCAGATCAGCGACCCAAATGGCGTTTCCCCAAACCCTAAGAACTCAGAAATCCGATCCGGTTCTGGATCGGGAGCAGAAAGGGGAAGAATCGATTTACCCTAACCCTAAGAATCAGAAAGGGGAAGAATCGGTTTCACCCAAATCCCTAACCCTAAGGATCAGAAGGGGAGAAGTGGTTTCGCCCAAACCTACCTGAGATCAGACGGCGTGCTCCACCGCCGTCGTGCTCGCAACCCGCGGCGTGGCACAGGCAGCCGCCGGGTTCGTCCTAAGGGTGCCGACACGAAACCACTCGACGGCAACGCGCTCAACCTAACGGGCGAGCGCGTGCACCGGCGAGGGGCTCCGCGGCGGCACCAGCTCCTCTCCTGCGCCGTCGTCGTGTCCGGCGGCGGCGCCCCCGTTTTCTTCTGCTCCGCGTAGAGAAGGCGAGAGGGAGAGGGAGAGAGAGCAAATGAGTTTAGGGTTTGGGGGAGGAGCCGCCGGGACCGGTTTTTGTTCGCGCGACATGCGCGCCTGGCCGTCCGATGGCGATGGACGGCCAGGGTTGGTTGGGCCCGATCTGGCCCATGCGGGCGTCCGCGCTCGCGCTGGCGAAGCGGGCCGCGACGGCCCAGGCGAAGGGGTCGCCTCCGTGCGCGCGCGAGGCAGGCCGTGGGCCATTTTCCTCTCTGGTGGCCCATTAGAATTAAGAAAAGGTTTTCCAATTTCAGAGAAATTTTAAGTTAAAATCTCTGTAAATTTTGAACCAACGGAATAAATTTTCAGAGAACATCAGAAAATAAGTATAAGTTTATTCAGTCACGTTTTCCGCTGCAAAGTTTATTTTTGTTCTTTAATTAAATTCGAACCAACGGGAGAATTTAATTGTTAGAACAATTATTAAAATAAGATATTCAGAAAATTTGTAATATTGTTATATATTCTGACCAACGTTGATTATATCAATATTATAAATGTTTTAGCTTCATCAGTTTTATGCATTATTTTTATTTTCTGCCCAACGGTGATATAGAAATAATGCAGAAGGAATTGTATGTTTTAATACTGACCAACGTTGTTTTAAAACATGCAATTTTTTTATGGATAAGATATTATTTGTGTTAAAGTATCTCACTATTCTGTCAATGGTTTTCAGGAATCAACTGGATCGCTCAGATTCCACCTCTGACTGGGAACAACTATAAGAAGTGGCGCGAGCAGCTTGAGTTAGCCTTGGTCATGACGAACAATGACCTTGCTCTCTCATCACCGTGTCCCGTTGCTCCAGAGGAGCCCGTGAGAGAGGAGAATGAGGAAGATGCCGCTTTTGCGACACGCAAAAGGGATCATGCTGATAAGAGGATGTCCTATGACCTTGAGAAAAGGCAATGGGATAGTTCCAATAAGAAATGTCTCACTTTAGCTAAGGCTACTATTTCAGAGCCTATCAGAGGGTCCATCCCTGAGACACCCACCATTGCTGAGTATTTAGATCATGTTAAGAATCAGTTCTATGCAACTACTAAGTCTCAGGCAAGTGCTCTTATCAAAGAGCTTTGCAATAAGAAATACAATGGTGGTGGCGTTAGAGACCACATACTAAGAATGAGCACCATAGCTGCTAAGCTTGAGTCCATGAAAATTAAGTTACCTGATCCTTTTGTCATTCACATGATCTTTGCCTCACTGCCAAGTGAGTTTGACACTTTTAGTGTCAACTATGACATGTTGCCTGATGACTGGAACATGGACAAGCTCATTAGTATGTGCGTTCAAGAGGAAGAGCGCATTAAGGATTCACGTGGGGACTCTGCTCTCTATGTGAAGGATAATAAGAGAAAGTTTTTTAATAAGAATGCTAAACCACAAGGGAAACCAAAGTGGGATGGCAGCTCATCCTCTAATACTAATGCCAAGGGAAAGGCACCTCAGTTCCAACCTCAGCCTCAGTTCCCTCCTCAGCCTCAGTTCCCAGCTCAGTCTCAGTCCCAGCAGGGAAAGAAGATCACTGTAGACAAAGATCAGTGCATGTATTGCAAGGAAAGGGGCCATTGGATGAAAGATTGTCCTGGATTCCTGAAGTTCCTGAGTAAGAATGGTGAGGATATTATTACATTTGTAGATGAATCCTTGTTTCTAAGTTATGACAAATCCACTTGGTGGGTTGATTCAGGTGCAACTACTCATGTTGCTAATTCTTTTCAGGGATTCGCTACGAGGAAGATCCTGCAAAGAGGAGAAAGAACCATTAAGGTGGCTAATGGAGTACAAGCCGACGTCCAAGCCATTGGAGACGTATCATTAGAATTAGTAAATGGTTTTGTACTTAGGCTTCATGATGTACTCTATGTTCCTTCTTTGCATCGAAACTTAATAAGTGTGTCTAAGTTAGATGATGATGGATTGGCTTGTCATTTTGGAGATGGCAAGTGTAAGATATTTTTTAATAATCAGTGTGTTGGTCTTGCCTTCCGACAAGACAAACTTTATTTGTTATCCATCTCTGAGAATGTTAATGTTATAAGTTCTGAGAATAAGATTGCTTCCTCGTCTATGAATGTAAGTAAAAAGCGTAAGAATATTCAGATTGACTCTTCGAAATTGTGGCATTGTAGATTAGGCCACATTTCGAGGGGGAGAATTGATAGATTAGTCAAAACTGAAATTCTTCCGCCATTAGAACTATCAGAATTAGACCAATGTGTTGATTGCATTAAAGGTAAGTACGTTAAGAAAATTAAGAAAAATGCCAAACGAAGTGCGGGGATTTTAGAAATAATTCACACCGACATATGTGGACCGTTTCCCGTCATGAGTGTGGATGGTTATGACTCGTTTATAACATTCACTGATGACTACTCACGTTATGGCTACATCTATCCGATTAAAGAAAGATCAGAAGCTTTAGATAAGTTTAAGATATTTAAGGCAGAAGTAGAAAATCAACACAATAAGAAAATTAAGATAGTAAGATCAGATCGTGGTGGAGAATACTATGGGCGACATACCCCGTATGGTCAAGTTCCAGGACCTTTTGCAAAGTTCCTTCAGGAGCATGGCATAGTTGCTCAGTATTCAATGCCAGGAGAACCTCAGCAAAATGGAGTGGCTGAAAGAAGAAACCGTACCCTGATGGATATGGTAAGAAGCATGGTCAGTTACTCCACTTTACCGATAAGTCTGTGGATGGAGGCGTTAAAAACCGCCATTCATATCCTTAATCGTGTACCCAGTAAGTCGGTGCCTAAAACACCGTATGAGTTATGGACAGACAGAGTACCCTCACTTAAGCATTTAAGGGTGTGGGGCTGTCCAGCTGAGGCTAAAGTCTTTAACCCAAATTCAGGAAAATTAGATCCTAAGACTGTTAGTTGCCATTTTATTGGCTACCCAGACAGATCAAAAGGCTACCGCTTTTATTGCCCTGACAGGCATACAAAGTTTGTAGAGACAAGACATGCTGAGTTTTTAGAACATGATGTGATCAGGGGGAGCAAGGTGGTTCAAGAAGTTAACTTAGAGGAGAAACGGGTTCACGCCCCTACTCCAATGTTTCAGGAACCATACTTCATGCTACCTGTTGTTGCTGTGCCAACAGTGTCAAGCACTGTAGTGTCAGTGCCTGTTGTTGAGCCTCCCTTGCCGACAGAAAATCTGGAACCTGTCCTTCAGGAGCCATTAGAACCACCTGTCGTGCATGGGGAAGAACAACAACAGCCCCAAATGGCGCCAAATAATGAGAACATTAGAAGGTCACATAGAGTTCGAAGATCAGCTATCTCAGATGATTATGAAGTCTATGAGGCCGAAGAGTTTCATATGGAGGATGATCCCACTACATATGAACAAGCCATGAGCAGCGAGCACTCAGATAAGTGGTTAGAAGCCATGAAAGATGAGCTAAGATCCATGGATTCCAACAATGTTTGGGATTTAGTGGAAATTCCTAAAGGAGCCAAAACAGTAGGCTGTAAATGGGTCTACAAAACCAAATGTGACTCCCAAGGGAACATTGAGAGATATAAGGCGCGACTTGTGGCAAAGGGTTTTACCCAAAGAGAAGGAATTGATTACAATGAGACCTTTTCTCCTGTCTCATGTAAGGATTCTTTTAGAATTATAATGGCGCTAGTGGCACATTATGACTTAGAGTTACATCAAATGGATGTTAAGACGGCATTCCTTAATGGGGATCTAGAAGAAGATGTTTACATGGCACAACCGAAAGGTTTTGTTGTGGAAGGAAAAGAAAAGATGGGATGTCGACTAAGAAAGTCCATTTATGGGTTAAAACAAGCTTCGAGACAGTGGTACTTGAAGTTTGATAACACCATAAGACGTTTTGGGTTTAAGGCTAATGTTGAGGACAATTGTGTGTATGCAAAGTTTAAGAATAGTAAGTTCATCTTTTTGGTTCTATATGTGGACGATATTTTGCTGGCAAGCAATGATGTCGGTCTGCTGATGGAAACAAAGAAGTTCTTGTCCTCGCATTTTGATATGAAGGATCTCGGTGAAGCCTCTTTTGTTCTGGGGATAGAGATTCACCGTGATAGAAGCAAAGGGGTATTAGGTTTGTCTCAGAATGCATACATAGATAAGATTCTTAAGAAATATAGTATGCATAAATGCAGTCCATCACCTGCACCCATAGTCAAGGGCGATAAGTATGGGGAACATCAGTGTCCCAAGAATCAGATAGAGCTCGAGCAAATGAGATCAGTTCCTTATGCATCCGCTGTCGGAAGTTTACAATATGCTCAAATTTGTACTCGCCCTGACATAGCTTTTGTTACCGGGTTACTTGGCAGATATCAGAAAAAACCAGGCATAGAGCACTGGAAATTAGTAAAGAAAGTCTTGCGTTATTTGCAGGGCACAAAAGGCTTCATGCTAACCTATAAGAGATCAGATTCCCTTGAGATAGTAGGGTTCTCAGATTCAGATTATGCGGGGGAGGAAAGAAAATCCACTTCGGGTTATATTTTCACCCTTGCAGGTGGGGCTATATCGTGGAAAAGCTCCAAACAAACTCTCGTTACATCATCCACAATGTATGCGGAGTTTGTAGCATGTTATGAGGCCTCGGGGCAGGTGAACTGGCTTAAGAAGTTCTTACCCGGATTAGCAGTGGTAGACAGCATTCAGAAACCACTTAAGTTATACTGCGATAATAATCCTGCAGTTGAATATGCTCACAACAATAGGTCAAGTGGTGCTGCCAAACACATTGACATTAAGTACTATGTTGTGAAAGATAAAGTTCGGGATCATGTCATTAGTCTTGAGCATATAAGTACAGATAAGATGTTAGCGGATCCGTTGACAAAAGGCTTACCACCCAACGTGTTTAGAAGACACGTAGCCGGCATGGGGTTAAGGGAAAGCCTATGATTCCTGAACACTTAGGGCCCAAGTTAGAACTCTGTTTCAAATTAGGGAGATATATTGTAGCCGTCAAGTCCAACAACGCTTGGTTGTGACGACGAGACGCGCTCGACGCATTTCTCTATAATGAGATAGAGCTAAATAAGTTGAGTATTTAAGTTAAGCGTAAGATAAGAAATTAGGAGATCAAGGGGGAGAATGTTAGTATTTGATCTCCCCTAGTTACTGGGCCCAACGGCCCAGATCTAACTTGATCCGCTCCTGATCGGGGAGCCCAACCCACTAATGGTTGGAGGGCCCCTGTCACACTGCGGGATATAAAGGGAGGTGGGGGCCAGGGCACTCAACACGAGGTTCGTCTGAGCCGTCAGAGACCCCACCGATATTCCCCAACCCTAATCCGATCTAGGGTCTCGCAGCCAGTGACGGGAAGCCCTCCCCGCCGCCGCTGCGTCGACTTCAACCGGCGCGACCTTCACTGCACCGAGCTCTTCCCCACGCCCTCATCCGGATCCGCAAGACCGACGACAGAGACCTATGGCGGACGCCGGATCAAGTTCCAAACCCACCGGAGATGGTCGATTCTCTAACCCTATTGTTCTTTACTTTCACTGTCTAGCACATTAAGCTTTTGTTCATCCATTGTTTAACCTAATCCCGAGCCTATTAACACTAAGTGATCCGATTGGATTTAACATACTTGACCAAAGTCTGATCCCATCATTATTCTAGATGATTACTTAACTGTAAAATTATCATTTCCCAGTTGCTTAAGTTCTTTTTGGAAACAATTTGACAGACTTTATTCATTCAAGATAGTTACATCATTCGCTAAAAAATTAAGGATAAAATTAGGGAGCTCATCGTTCCAAGTACAATTCTATTTTGTCTGCATTGCTCTCCTTAAGATATATAAATATATCTGTTCTGTCTGCATTGCTCTCCTTAACAGCACTGCTCTGTACTCCCTGTAATGTTGACTGGTTTTTTACATTAATTCATTTTCAGCACGGTGTGCTTAACAATATGGGGTCAAAAATCCAAAAATTATAAGTGGTTCACTCTTAGCCCTTATAAATGTTCTTCGTCTAGAAGACTGTTTACAAATGCACGCATGTGGAGTCACCATATTCGTCAATACAGTATAAAAATATATTTACAGAAATATATAGATGCTAGATATAGATAGTAGAGATAATAAATATAAGATTGATAAAATTCAGGTGCCTGAAATTTAGTTTTTTCAAGAGATGGTTATTGCATATATTTTATATTAAAATTACAGATTTTGTTCATTACAAATTTTTCTATGTGCAATTTATAATTTTTAGTACCAAGAATAAAAAAATAATGTTAGACAAAACCACAAATTCGTCAAAATCATATTTGTGTTGGCGCAAAGATAATTAACAATTTACAGTTATTTCTATAGGAAGGCAAGGACAAATTTAATATGTTATGACACAAACGAATAACAAATAACAAAATAGTTAATGGTAAAAGAGTGTTGCCTAAAATCATCTTAAAATTCAGGCACCTAAAATATATCAAAAGTATATAAATATAGATAATTGTGAACCTACATGGATTTATTTTCCATTTGGATGTCGGAGCTTAAGGATACAACCAAAACTCTTGATATATCTCTAATCTATATATACCTAATAATAAAGAAGCAAAATTTCTCGCATTTTCTTTCATCTGGACTCCCTTGACTGTTCCTGCGCTCTTCGGTCATGGTAGATGCAAAATTTTGACTCCTCGTTACCAGTGTCCCACCCATCACCCAAACTATCCTGCCAAAACAAGTTGTCCAATAATAAGGATCCACCTTAAAAAATCTACTTTCCATATGTTGCCTTCTTAGAATCAAGATCTCGATATCTCAATTTAAATAGAAATTCACCTGAGACTCCACCAGTTGGTCGAATCCAAATCGAAGTTAAAACACCTAGATATTGTACTATATGTATCACTCCATCGCTCAATGGCTACTGAACATCCACGCTTCACACAGATCATGGACCATTCTAAAACTCTTTAAGCTTCGTCTAGATCCACCTTTTGCTAGATCTGACGAAAACACCTGGAAGGTGACGATTTCTTTTGAGCCGTAACCTGAGCTAGATGGCTGCTTCTCGATTTGGGAAGAATCCCCCAACTCGATGGTCTGGAGGCCTTGCGCGCAGCGATGGTGGCGCTTGGCCTGACATGTAGGCAAAATGGACTTTGCTAAGGCCAACTGCAGCAAGAAGCTGTGTTCGAGTGGATAAGACTGTGTGAAGATTTTTTTTAAAAGGAATCCGTGGACAATAAAGGAAGCAAAGATACGAAGGAGAGAAAAAAGTAAAATAAGTGTGTAATAAGAAAATAAAGGAAGCAAAGAAAAGAAAAAAAACAAAAAGGGTATTAGAGATTTGTTAAAAACTACACTCCAACAACTAAATAGTTATCAAAATATAGTCATTTTTATTCTGCATTTTTTGCTATCCATAAATAAAAAACGAGAATGACTCTTTAGAGTACGTATTAAATATAAAAAACTCCTCAAGAGTGAAAAAATATAAAAGGTGATCTTTATGCAAATGACTCTCCAAATGATAATTTAGAAAATAAGATTTGAAAAGGTTCCTAGAGATGCTCCTCTAGACATTTTAGTGTTTTTAACAAGCAAGAGAATATTTTACCTAAGGTTTTTGTAAAATAGCTTTAACACTACCGATAAAATTGCTTCACGAGACAAAGCTAGAAAAGACGATTCATCAATGAAGCAGAGTTGTACCAAATAGACCTTTAGTTTCAATATGGATGTAGAAATAGATCAAGTTTAGACTTGGATATAAGAGAGACAAATGATGATTTGCAGCTACACTCCATCCATTTGCACACCACCATTGGTCCCGTCTTACTCTCGTTCAGCACTACCGTTCAAATAGGAAGTCAAGCACCCCTTGAATCCCAAGGCGAGGAAGGCATGAAAAAGATCATCAGCCTAGCAAGAAAAGCTCCCAAGATACACATGTGGCCGACACGAGTAAGAGTGATCTGTTTTCTATGTCGCAGTGGCTGTTACAGAGAGCGCGGAGTCGATTGCGATGTTTAGGATATAATGCTTGCATGACCGGTTCACACCACCTCCTACCAGGGTAGCGCCACCGTCGCAACCATTGCTACTACTTTTCCCGAGAAGCCATTGTTTTAGTGGATTCAGTCTTTAATTCACTGCCTATAGGAGGCTAATACTTTACCCCACCTACATTATTATAGACCTTGATATTTAATTGAAATAAGTAAGGTTGATCCAGTTAAAATCAAACAAACATGGCTAGCTTTAGACGACCGTACAACAATACGTCATATTACGACAACATATGGATATCTTTGTTATTGAAACGACTACCGCTCGGTGCAACACACATGCATATTTTACTAGTATATATGTATTAAAGAGCCAAATGTTTTCTTTCATCATTTATTGTCCACACAATTGTCCAATGGGGACGAATAGATTCAATTCTTCCCAGCGTCCGTATAAATCAGAGTATATAGCGTGTCAAAGCATGATGTAGAGTTTGATACCAAAACAAATTAGAAACAAATGTTTCATGGTCCATCACCCTTTCCCGGTCATGATGGTGTGGAGTTTGATCTCAAAACAATTAGAACGTAAAACATGATCGTTGATAAATCTTTAAATCTCTTGTGACTATAAAATTGACAAATCTCTAAACCTCTTTTGTAACTATAAAATTAGAGTAGCATGCGTCCATATCTGGTACTACTACAGAGTTTGATTTTTTCGATGAATTAAAACGCACGACCTCATCGGTGAATAAACCACCAAGCCACGAATCATTTTTGGATGAATTAAAACATATATCCTGATTGGTGAATAAACCTCTGATCCATAAATCATCTAGGTAAGGTAACTACATAATAAGCTGAAAGTTTCGTTATAACACAGGTATATTTGCTAGTCCCAGGTAAAAAAAAACCCACTAATGCAAATGCTTTTTTTTAGTAAACTAATGCAGATGCTAGTACGTCACGCACACAAACAAGTTGGAGTCCGACAGTTTTTTGTTTTTTCGAGGGAAAGTCGGACAGTTTTGTTGTCCGTCATCCTTATCTTGTGGGCCATAACCTTGAGCACTCGTGGGCTTGCATGGCCTGCCACTGCGCTGATACCGCTTGGCCCGCGTTGCTCGCTTCGTACCCCGCTCATATCGTTCGGCCTTGCGTGTAAGACCAAACATGCTGGATACAGCACTTTGCTGCAGCCGGAGGATTGCTCCACTCGATTTTTTTTCTATTTTTTTTAAATATGTTAACTTTATATACGTAATCTGTTTTTGGCTTTGAGTTTATTTTTTACATTTTGTTTTTCGGTTTTTATTTATCAATTTCAGCAAGCTTTTATTTTTTATTTGTCAATTTCATTTTAATCCTTTTGTTGTTAATTTGAGTTTTTTTTGCTAATTTTAGTTTTATATTTTCTATTTTAATTTCATTTTTGCTAATTTCATTTTTAATTTTTTAGTATCAATTATAAGTCTTGTTTTAAAAAGTTTTTTATTTTGAAGTTTCGGTTTTGAGTGACCTTTTTAGGTTCGAATGCTATTTTTATTTTTTAGGTTTTAGTTGAGTTTTTTATTGTTTTTTATTTCAGTTTTCAGTCTAGTTTTTGTAATGTCTTTTTAGTATTAGTTATTAGTTTTCCTTTTATATTTCGGGCTATATAATAGGTTATATAACAACTTGTTCTTTTAGTTGATAGCTTATGTAATGTTTGTTGTAATAATTTACCTCTAGGTCGTAAATTTTATCTGTTTTAGATTTTATTTACTGTTTGTGAATTTTAATTTTATTTTATGACTGTCAATTTCAGTTTTTAGTTTCTAATAGCTATTTTAGTGTTTTAGTTTCCATTTTAGGTTTAAATGTATGTTTTAGTTTTTAGTTTATGTTTTAGTATTTTGTTTTTATTATGTGTACTTTAGTTTTAAATTTTTATTTGTCCATTTTTAGCAGCAAGTTATTTTTTCTGGCTTTTCTAATAAATGCTTCTAGTTAACAACAAATCATGTTTTCTAACTTTCATAATGTGTTATATAATAATTTCTCCCCTAGTTTGCAGCTAATACAATGCTCGTTTTAATAATTTATCCCTCTGGGTACCATAACTGGAATAGAAAAAGTGGTGGCAGAGTAGCAGAGCTGGTTGGAGCATGCACCGTTGGTCGCGCGCTCACAAAATAGCACGAGGGGTTGCAATTTTAACCCTACTAATAATCAATATGCATATACTATCTAAACACTTTAGCATGTTTTTGGAGTAGCAACTTTAATATTACATGGAAGTAATTATTTTATAAATCTTCTAACATATATTTATACTTAAATTGCTACTACTACAATATTTTTTTTTTTGAAACATAGTCTAGTTTTATTTACCTCGTCACATGGAACACACCAATGCAGACAGAATCAAAAAAACCCATACAACATTCAAAAATTATAGCCACTCAAATAAAATATTTTTCTTTTTTGTGCCATCATGACATTTCTCACATGCGGGGATCTTGGTTAAGGAGGCTCACTCCAGGGCTAAAAAATAAATAATTGTGGGTATAGCGGCCATATGTTGGGTGCTATGGTTGAATAGAAATGATGCGGTGTTCCAAAATTTAGTTACTAATTCATACTTGCAGGTAATTTTGAGGAAAACTTTTTGGATCAGGCAATGGTCCATGCTGTCTAAAGAGGAAGAGAGAAGAAATATGAAAGAAGGCTGCAGATGTGTAGAAGGTATAGCGCTACAACTTTTTGGAACCTGTGTGTGGAAGAACCAGAAAAGGATAGGACTCTAGAGTCTAGAGTCCAGTCTTCTTTCGCTTTGCATGAAGTCCGGAGTTTAGAGATGGTTTGAGATCAGTGGAGTGTTTAGTGATTTAGTAGCAGTTGACCTTTTCATTTGGGTATGTTATCTCTTGATGTAAGGTCTTTGGTTTCTGTTATCCTGAAGTATCCGGCTTGCGGAAAATTAGGCTAAGTTTCCTTCTTGTACTGTTAAGCTCTAAGCATTCACTTGTGAATGTGAAGTCTGGAATATTTTGTTCCGTAATTAAAAAAAATGACATCAGAATAGCAGGCTAGTAGTGCTTATTTATATCAGAGTAGCAACCTAGCAGTGCTCATTCAATCATTCATTCGTATCATGCAAGTGTAGTGAGGAACGCCGAACGCGTGTGAAAACAAAGCGTGAGGCTCGATTAATTGCACGCACTGACGCACCAGACATAGAACTTAGGGTCGCGCGCGCTACGTGAGAGAGCGACGGCTCCTAACA
The DNA here is from genome assembly GCA_009763385.1 of Coix lacryma-jobi var. lacryma-jobi. Classification (NCBI taxonomy): domain Eukaryota; kingdom Viridiplantae; phylum Streptophyta; class Magnoliopsida; order Poales; family Poaceae; genus Coix; species Coix lacryma-jobi. Next base: position 51,700,460 of record CM019823.1, on the reverse strand, counting down.
TATCGGCATCCTATCTCCAAGTCTTGTGGTTCTCTCTAGGACCACGAACCACTGGATCATTTCACTTTTGTGGGCCTCTGAACTAGAAGAAAACACTTTTGCACTCAACTTTGTTAAGAAATAAAAAAAAACTGCACTCAACTTTTTCCCACCATTATATATATATAAAAGGATTTGCTATATTTCATACGCCTGAAATATAACATCTTTTTAGACGACGACTAATAACTTTTAGATCTTCATCCAATAATCTAAATTTATTAGCACAAATCACAATAAATAAATAATAATATTTTTCTATGGAAGGACAAAGACAAAATTGTTCAGATGTCTGAAATATAGAAAATATGTATAAAAAACTCCTTCCCGCCTCTGGGAACATAAATTTGTTTGGAGACCAACTCTATCCGGTAAGATATAGGTTTTGCCTTTTCTTAGGGCAGCCGCACGAGAACCACGCTTCTGCTTAGTTTATTATTTATTACTGTATATACAAAACCTATTTTTGTCCGGTCAACAGGAACAACGGCCATTGCCAGCATTTTCATTTAAAAAAATATTTATATGAGTTGAGTCAAACTAATATTTTACCTTTTTATATAAATATACTAATAATAATCAAAGCTTGGATTAGCCAGCTCTTCATTGTAAGCACGTCATGATCCTCCTCGTCTCATCATCATGACATGGAAATACCACCGTTGCATCCAATCAAACACCAACAAGGCAACAACTCAAGACGGCAACGTACGTGTATGTTGTATATAAGGTCTCGTTTAGTTTTCATTGTAAAAACTTTTCACTCATCATATCAACTATTTGAATACATACATGAAGTAGTAAACATAGACTAAAAAATAACTAATTGCATGTAATTTGCAAGATGATTTTTTAAGACTAATAAGTTTATATTTTGACAGTGTTGTGCTACAGTAAATATGTGTTAATGATAGATTAATTAATCTTAATAAATTCGTCTCATGGTTTTCAGATAGAATATGTAATTTGTTTTCTTATTAGTTTATTTTTAATAGACTAAATGAGTGCAGGAACATCGGATATGATACGCAAAAACTTTTCACCATCCCAACTAAACAGGGCCTAAGCCCAGTGAATTGATCCTCTTAACTAAGAAGTTGTTTCCATGGTCATGGATGTGTCGGACGGTCTTGTACAAGTTCGTCTCCTTCCTATTCTATTTATAAACTAAGAGTATCTCCAACAGTGTTATCCAAATCAGACTACCTATCTGACTGTTTGGGTAGGCACCTATTTTCATATTACTTAAAATTTGCTCCTAATTCTAGCAATACTGCCTAAAAACTGGCTACCCAAACTAATCCAGTAAAGATGATGTATGGGTCCCAAATATCATATTATGTGGAGTTCGTATTGCAGCAGAGATAGCGCTAGGTCAGGCCTCCACGCCAGATACAGGCCACCATGGTGGGTCAGGGTGTTGTGTCGGTGCTAGGCCGCCATTCTGGATCAAGGAGGTTTGCTGGGGGCAGGGCGCTGCGCCGGTGGTAGCTCGCCATGCTGAGACTGGGCAGGCCACTACACGGGTGGCAGCCCGCCGCACCCGAGCTGAGGGTAGGCCACTATGCCGGTGGCAGCTCCCCGCACCTAGTTAGACCGTCGAGCCGGGAGCAGGCTGAGGGCGTCGGCTAGGCTAAGGAGGGCCGACATCGGTGGTGGAGGACCAGATCCTGCGGTCCGGAGGTCTGGGGGCATCGACAGGGAGGTCCTACGGAGGATGGCACAAGTCATGGCCGAGTTGACGCAAGGAAGACGGTCGCACCTCTAGGATTAGGGTTTAGGGTAGTCCCTCCTGGCCCAATAAGAATGGGTAGTGGAAGAGGAGATTTGGGTAGCCAACAACTCTGGGGGGTCTAGTAGGTAGCCTGCTTGAGTGAATTTTTTGCTCTCCACTAGCTAAATTAGGGACAAATAGTGTGATAGGTAGTGTTGGTGGAGATGCTCTAATGCAGGTAAGCGGGACAAAGAAGAAAAGAAGTGGATCTGCTTGGAACAAAGGGATGAAAAATATAGAAATAAGAAAAAAATGTACAAAAGGAAGGTGACTGTAGTGGTAAGACTAAGGAAAGAAAAAACATCAGAGTTCTTTGGAATAAAGAAATTTGTAACACATGAATTCTAAAACATATGACTGGTAAAAGGTACTTATAACACATAATGATAAATCTTTGTAAAATAAAAAGTGTGATTGATTGCTTCTTATTTTAACTGTGGGACCTGCTACCATGAGCTACAAGTGGCCGGTCTGGCACCGTGGAGTTAAGCTCGAAGTGTGTCGGTGGCAGCACGCTGGATGCCTCATCGGCTTCCGCGAAGAGAAGAAAAACCTAGCATAAAGTGGAGTTTTTCATTCCTACAAAATGTCGAAGAAGCTACAGTATTCATAGGAAAGGAAAGTGAACGCATCTTGGCCCCTAGTGGTGTCGGGGGAACGCCAAAGGGGTACCCCCAATCAACGCATAACAAATAAGTTAAATCTAGAACACCAATTAATAAACCCAACAAGTCTAACCTCCCAAGAAACCAGCCCCTCGGAGCCTGCAACGCTGGCCCACCGCCAGGGAGCTTAGACTTGCCAAAACCTTACCGACCGCCTCCTGGTAGCCTACCCCTCGAACCCGCTACAGTTGTGCACCGCTCCTCGGGACCCCACGCGGGGACCTCGAGCCCCTCCAGCACGATGGCCTACCCCTCGAGGCTCATCACGCCCAAGGCCTCGAGCTGGAGCTCGTTCCGAGCCAGGCCTCGGGCGAACGCTCAATTTCCGTCTCGCCCGAGCCCTCCAAGCCTCCGTCCCGCCCGAGCCCTCCAAGCCAGGCCTCGGGCGAACGCTCAATCTCCGTCTCGCCCGAGCCCTCCAAGCCTCCGTCTCGCCCGAGCCCTCCAAACCAGGCCTCGGGCGAACGCTCAATCTCCGTCTCGCCCGAGCCCTCCAAGCCAGGCCTCGGGCGAACGCTCAATCTCTGTCTCGCCCGAGCCCTCCAAGCCAGGCCTCGGGCGAACGCTCAATCTCCGTCTCGCCCGAGCCCTCCAAGCCGGGCCTCGGGCGAACGCTCGTTCTCCGTCTCGCCCGAGCCCTCCAAGCCGGGCCTCGGGCGAACGCTCGTTCTCCGTCTCGCCCGAGCCCTCCAAGCCGGGCCTCGGGCGAACGCTCGTTCTCCGTCTCGCCCGAGCCCTCCAAGCCACCGGGTTCACTCCGTTCTTCCTAACCTACGGCGCCGAGGCTGTCTTGCCTACAGACCTCGAGTACGGCTCCCCTCGACTTCGAGCCTACAACGAGCAAACCAACGATGAAAGGCTCGCCAACGCCAAGGACCAGCTCGAGGAGGCCCGAGACGTGGCGCTCATCAACTCCGCGCGCTACCAGCAAACACTTCGACGCTACCACGACAAGCACGTGCGCAAGAGGGACCTGGCGGTGGGCGACCTCGTGCTTCGACGGCTGCAAGACAATCGAGGGTGCAATAAGCTCACCCCTCCATGGGAGGGCCCATACACCGTAGTTGAGGTGCTCAAGCCAGGGACATACAAGCTCTACGACGATCAAGGCAGAATCCTGGCGAACGCGTGGAACATCTCTCAGCTACGTCGCTTCTACCCTTAAGGGCCTCGAGACCCAGCATACTCTGTTGCTTTGTACAAACATGTCAAAATGAATGAACAAACTCGTGCATTGTCTTTCATTTTGCTTAGCATCTTAAGCTAGCCTCGACCCTGCTTTTCTCAGGGTCGAGCCTCCCTCGGGGGCTGACAAGGGGGTAACCGCCCCCCAGACTCCGGAAAAAATGCGCATTTTCTTTTCAAAAATCTGACCCTCATCTCGACTCGTGCCTCGAGTGAACTAGCGACGCCTAAATCCTAAAATACCTCGAGCCTCCAAGGGTCGGGAGGCGTCGACGTAGATGGCCACCTACGCCCCCGGGCTACGGTGCCCTACCTACGCCTCCCGGGCTCGCGACGTATCGAAGGAACACAGACTAAGTTAGCAGAAACTCGAGCTTGCAACAAAGAGAAGTGGTCAAACGCATTTGAAAAGAAAACAACTCCTTTAAACAAACAAGTCGTATATACGTACGGGTCTCGACGGACCCTCATCCATGTCATAAAATTCTTACAGGGGCCTCGATGCCCAAATTTGGCACGCAGGCCCTAATCTTCGTCGGTGTGGTACTCCTCCCCGAGGTCTTCCACGGCGGGCTCAGCCTCGACACCCGAACTAGAAGGAGGGGGGCCCTCGACACCGCTGCTGGCGTCAGGAGGCAGCACGTCCTCCTCGAAAATCTTGGCGAGCGATGTCCCCGGCCTCTCCATCTTCTCCAAAATTTTGTCGACACGGCGGTTGTTCCACTCCTCGTCCTTCCCCTCGATCTCGATGAAGCCGTTGGCGACAACGTGGACCGGGAAGCGGAAACCGGAGCGAACGACCGCGAGCGTCTGCTTGATGCCATGATAGAGAGCTTGCCGGACACGGTCCCGCGCCGCTGCGTCGAGGAAGCACAAGGCGTCGACCAAGGCGTCGCCTCGGTCCACCGCACCTTCTGCCGCAGCCACTGGAGGAGCACCCCACATGGGGCCGAGCCGGTCGAGGGAGGTGCGAGCCCGCTCCACCACCATTGTCTCGTCTTGGAGTTGTTCCAAGAGAGCGTGGTTCGTCCTGCGGAGCTCCTCGACCGTCTTCTCGACGCAAACAAAAAACTTCGAGACCCAAACAAGAACAAGGTGTAAGCCTCACCATCGCAATGTTGCCCCAGTGCGGCGAGGTCGCCGGTAAGGCCCTTAGCGCGCTGCTCGAGCCTGCGCTTCTCGGCCAGCATGAGGAGCCTCTCGGACCTAAGCTCCTCGATCAGCCGGCCCGCCTCCGCAAGGGCCAGATCCTTTCGGATCACCTCCTGCCGCGCCGCCCCCTCGGCAGCTCGGGCGGTGGCGACACCACTCTCGGCGTCTTTGGCCTCTTTTCTCGCCGCCTCCGCTGCGGTTCGGGCGGTGGCGGCCTCGCCACGGGCGTCAGCGACCTCCTGCTTCGCCGCCTCGGCTTCAACCCGGGCGGAGGTGGCCTCGCTTCGGGCGTCCGCGGCCTCCTTCCTCGATGCCTCGAGAGCGGCGGCGGCCTCCTCCTTGGATCGAGCGACCTCACCTCGAGCCGCCCGGACCTCCGCCTCCGCCTCGTTGAGCCGGCCTGCCATTTGGGCGTTCCGGCTCAGCTCAGCGCGGAGATCTTGAAGCTTCGCCTCAGCCCTCGCGAGGGCGGCCGACACCTGTGCGGACCGGCCCGCCTCCTCGGAGCAGGATCGCTCCGCCTCCGCCATAAGCTCGGCCACCTCCCGGAAGATGGACCGCACCTCGCGCGGGGCCCCTCGCTGGGCCGGTTGCTCGACGGGGACCATGGCAAGGGGCGGGCTTGGCGCGTCGGGAAACGGCCATACTGGCCGGTCAAGCTCGATCTCGGCCAGATCCTCCTCCGTCCCGCGCTGCCCCAGCTGCGGCCCGCCGCCCAACGGCACGGGCCCCGGCTCTTCCCTGGCCGGGCCCTTCGGCGCCTTGTCAGCGCTAGCCGGCGCGTCGGGCGCCTCCACCATCATCGAGCCCGTGGCGAAGGGCGGCCCCTGCTCCAGCTCGTTCAGGAGGTCCTCCACTGTCGGCTCCTCCTCCGCCAACGCCTCTCCCCCCTTTCCCTCCTCCACAGCCTGACTTGTGTCGGTCGGGGCCTCGAGGGGCGCAGTCTCCTCGGCCCCAGACACCAGCGGGGCCGTGCTCGTCCCAGGCGCTTCCCTCGGAACAGCCGCCGTGGTGGGGGGAAGGGTGGCGCTCCCAACTGGCGCCATCACGGGAGGAGGAGGAGGGGGAGGAGGCAGCGCCTCAATGAGCATGGTAGCGACGGGCTCGATGTCGTGAGCTGAGGCCCCTGAAATACGAGATGACAGTGATATCAGAATCAAGAGGAATGCCTCGACCCCTGCGGTCGACGGCGACGGCCTCACCAAAATTCGCGACGATCATCTGGCCACCTCGAGCCATGGCAGCTCGAGCCTTCTCCAGCCAAGCGGCTTCTCTAGCGGAGGAGGGTGCCATACCTCGAGGTGCTTGTGCCTCGATGGGGCTCGAGGTCTTCGCCCGCTTGGACGCAGCGAGGTCCACCTCCTGGTAGGAGCGCTTCCCCCTAAGGAACCAGAGATGGCATGCATCATCAAAAGTAAAGAGGTCAAGCCTCGCTTCCGACGAGGTCCAAGAAAATTACTCACCCAAAGCGGCGGCTGGGCTTCTTCCCGGAATCGCCGGACCCACTCAGGGGCTTTGAGCCCACTCCGCGGCTCGAGCCCTGCGCCTGGGCCATCTCCACAGGGCTGGGATGGGGGGAGGGCTCCCGACGCCTCCCGTGGCTCGACCTCGAGGGAGATCCCTCCTTCCGCCCCACATCGCGGGAAGGCGACCGCACCTCCCTCGTGCTGTCATCATGGCGCCCGCCCCGGCGCGGGCTCTGGGACTTGCTCCGGCGCTCGCGCTGGCGGTCGCGCCCTCCCGCATCCGCTTCTGTGTCCCTGCGGCGGTGCGGCGACGGACTCTGAGGACGCTCACGCCCCTGGCCACGAGACGCCCGGGGGCTCCCTCCCCGACGCTCGTGATGGTGCGGGCTCGACGCCTCCTCCGGACGCCCGCCACTCCGCGGGCTCGACCCCGACCTAGATGGCTCGCGGCGGTCGGACCCGGAGCCCCTCCCGACGTGGTCACTGCCCCTCGAGGCTCGGCCCTTCTCGAGACCTCCCGCCTGGGCCGACGCGGGGGCAGCCTCCGTTGGTGCTGTGGCAGAGGCGCTCCGGGTTCGGGGCTTCCTCACGACCGGGGGCACGTCCGGCGCAGAGCTCGACGGACCTTGGGCCCCCGACGAGGCAGGGATCGGCGCCGCCTTCCGCGGCTGCGTCCTGCACGGTCCCTTCGCTGGGGGGACCTCCAGTATGCCCTCCTGCACAGAGGAGCGGTCAGCCCTGTCATCGACGACCCCCGTGCGCCTCAGGCGCGCATCCATCCCCTCGTCGTCGCCCCTCCTCCTCATCGTCGCTCTCCTCCTCCGAGCTCGAGGAGCTCAGCTCGGGGGACCCGTCTCCAGGCTGGCGGTTGCGACGAGCCTTCGCCAGCCTCTGCTCCCGAGCCAAGCGACGCAGGTTTTTGTTTTTCTCTTTCTTCTTCCTGGCATCCTTGCTCTCCTTGTCCTTCTGAGCAGAGAGGCTCCACACCTGAGTATCCGCGGCGTCCTCCCTCACCGGGGGCCTCGACGCGCGACAAGTAAGCGCCCCCTGCAAAAAGGAAGGAGCGTGACGAGACAAACCACAAGAAGAATACAAAGGGTTCAAAGGAAGAGAAAGGGGAAGAAGGCTCGGGACAGCTCAGCTCGAGGGAGGCTTACCAGGTCGAGACACCCCTCGTCGGGTGCCATGGCGAACAGGTCGGTGTACTCAGGGATGAACGGCCCCTGGATCGTGATTGACACCCGGGAGACGCCCTCGTTCCGAGACAGCCTCTCCTCGGCCATCCTCGACCGATTAAACGCCTCGAGCTGGGCATTCGGCCCCATCTCGTGCATGAGAAGGGGGCGGTCCGCCAGCGGGAGAACTCTTCGCTGGTGGAACGCCCAAATGACCGCTTGGACGGTCAACTTCTTCTTATCCACCAGTGTCTTCATCATCTTCATCAGTGGAGCCAGGTGGCGTTGCCTGTCCGCCGCGACGCCCCAGGTCCACTTCTCCGGGCGTTGGGCGAGGACCCTGCCGGTGTACTACGGAAAGAGACCACCTTCATTCCGCAGATAGAACCAATGGTTGTCCCACCCGGCCTGGTTGGTGGAAAGCTTGTATCGAAGGTATTCCCGGGGGACATTGGCCGACGAGGTCCCGGCCCTCGCAGTAATGGCGAGGGAGCCCATGCGCACGAGCCGCCTCCCGCTGGGCTTTAGGGCCTTGATGAAGAGCTCACCCCGGAAGAGAAGGACGAACATCTCCCAGTGCGGCTCCATCTTCAGGTACCCCTCGCACACCGCGGCGAATATGGCAGCGTGCGAGATGGAGTTGGGGGAGAAGTGCTGCAGCTCCACAGCGAAGTGGTGGGCTAGCCCCCGCATGAAGCGGCTCGGCGGGACGCCGAGCCCCATACGGAGGTAGCGCGTGAAGCTCACCACGTACCCCTCCGGCGGGTGCGGCTCCCGGTGCTCCGCCGACGGGATAACCCACCACGCGGGTCCCTCCTCCGGGTTGGGGCGCAGAAGCCCCTGAGCCACCAACGAGTCCATCTCGCTCTGCGTCACCTTCGACGGGCTCCAGTCTTCGGCCGGCAGCACTTGTGTCTGGGCGGCCATGGCGGTGGCGCAGCGCGGACCCGAGCGGCGGACGGGCAGCCGGAAAATCCCCAATCGACTAGCTCGAAGGAGAAGGTGCTTGAAGGCTACGGCGGCGGTGAAGGCAAAGGCAAAGTAAAAGGTCCCTTTTCCCCTCTTTCGATATTTATAAGGGGAGACCCCAATAGGCGAGGCGTCCCACGGCGACGGAAAATGTAACCGCATAGCATTTAATGCGCGCACCTAACCACGTCTCGAGCCGGATGCAGGGTACACGCGGCAGCTCTCCATTCGCTCCACTACCCGGGCCCGCCACGACCGTCGCTCCGGCTTCGCGTCCGCCGCCCTCCCCGACATTTTCTGCCTAAAAAGGTGCGCCCAACGGGCAGAAGGAATCCCAGACGACGAAGGCTTCTTCACGAAGGTAAAAACGGGCCCCGGCCCTAAGCCTCGAAGCAGCGAAGGCTGGCCCTCGAAGAGGGTTCGACAGCCGGCTTCGAGCACCCGAGTCAGGGACACCAAGGGGCGCCACTCGCGGCATCACTCGAGGGCCAAGCCCTCGAGGCCCCTCACGTGTATCCAAGGCAGGGAGCACTACGTGCAGTGAGATCCGCTCGGAGGGAGGCATCGAGCCACCGGGTCCTATCGAATGGGCCCGACACTCCTGCAGACTGAGCACCCATGCTTTATGAGATCGCCTCCGGGCTACAGTCGAACGGGGCACGAGGTCTCACTTGGATTCCCCGTTACCAGCTCCTCGGGAATCTCGATTCTCGCCCGCTCGTGGTAGTACGTGGCATCCCCCCTCGCATCCGATCGAAAGGACTCGCGGGATGACAAGCCAGGGCAACCGGCGTGCCGGACAGCTCGAAGAGCCGGCCGACCGGTTCAGCCTGGCACCCCTCGACGAAAGAGGGTCTAAAAAACTCGGGGGCTCGACACTCCCGGACCTAAAAACGCAACTAAAACACGCAAAAAGCCCACGAGGGAGTTTTAACCACTCCCCCGTGGCCTCGAGGGCTACACCCGTGGGTGTCGCTCACACGACACCCACGGAATCAAAACGGCCAAACCCTCGAGACCAGTTAGCTAAACCCTCGAGGACCAGTTAGTAACCCTTTAGATCCTGGTAGAGAGCCCCTGCTCGAGTGCCAACACTCAAACAAGGCCTCGGGGGCTACTGTCGGGGGAACACCAAAGGGGTACCCCCAATCAACGCATAACAAATAAGTTAAACCTAGAACACCAATTAATAAACCCAGCAAGTCTAACCTCCCAAGAAACCAGCCCCTCGGAGCCTGCAACGCTGGCCCACCGCCAGGGAGCTTAGACTTGCCAAAACCTTACCGACCGCCTCCTGGTAGCCTACCCCTCGAACCCGCTACAGTTGTGCACCGCTCCTCGGGACCCCACGCGGGGACCTCGAGCCCCTCCAGCATGATGGCCTACCCCTCGAGGCTCATCACGCCGAAGGCCTCGAGCTGGAGCCCGTTCCGAGCCAGGCCTCGGGCGAACGCTCAATCTCCGTCTCGCCCAAGCCCTCCAAGCCTCCGTCCCACCCGAGCCCTCCAAGCAAGGCCTCGGGCGAACGCTCAATCTCCGTCTCGCCCGAGCCCTCAAGCCTCTGTCTCGCCCGAGCCCTCCAAGCCAGGCCTCGGGCGAACGCTCAATCTCCGTCTCGCCCGAGCCCTCCAAGTCGGGCCTCGGGCGAATGCTCAATCTCCGTCTCGCCCGAGCCCTCCAAGCCGGGCCTCGGGCGAACGCTCGTTCTCCGTCTCGCCCGAGCCCTCCAAGCCGGGCCTCGGGCGAACGCTCGTTCTCCGTCTCGCCCGAGCCCTCCAAGCCAGGCCTCGGGCGAACGCTCCACTAAAGCCTCGAGTCCTAGCATATAGGGCTCGAGCCCCCCACAGCCAAACACCGCACCTCGAGACCCCACGCGGGGACCTCGAGCCTCTCTAGCACGGCAGCCTATCCCTCGAGACGCCTATGCTTACCTCGAGCGGCGCAGGCATCGGATGCCAGCCCCATACCGCGCATTTAATGTCTTCACCTACGCCAGTCACGTCCTCTGCAGCCCGACGTGTACCACAGTAACCAGGGCAGAGTCAAGTCTTGTTTTCACCACAAGCATGGGCAAAAAGGCGCCAGTACAGTACTATTAGGCCATGCCCTGCCCTGACGCACACTCGAGCCCCATCCCGGAGCCTGGGTTCCCGCTGTACGCCCGGGCGTCCCGGGACTTGCCCATACTCGCGGGGGCTCGAGCCCCTCCTCGTAGGCACCACCTCGAGGCCGGCTCCGCGCCCCTCGAGCCCTAACTGCTATCATGCTATTAGAGGACAGGTACCCCAAGACCCGGAAGGACCTCGCCATGTCCTGTACGTGCCGGGATGGGTGTTGTACGGCTTCCGCATCGCCACGCCTCCACGTCCACGCCCGGGATGGAGGCCACGCTCCAAGGACGCCTCAACAGCGACGCCCACGACGGATCCAGTGGCCCCAACAAGACAGGATTACTACCCTACGCCATATCAAGCGCTGTACATATCTATTCTGTGTAAACCCTGGCCTCCTCTTGTTCTATAAAAGGGGACGCCAGGGCCCTTCGCACAGAGGGAGAGACAACGCACGAGTCTACGGTTACACATGGGCTTGCGTGACACGAGTCCACACACACACACTCGAGTCCGGACTCCGGTCCACGCTCATTGAGCTTGTATTCGCCCCTGTACAAGCACTTAGGTGCAAGTAATACAAGAACCTCCACCCCCGCTGGACGTAGGGCCTTCTTTGCCCGAACCAGGATAAATCCTTGTGTCATCTTGCATCACCATCCAGGAAGAGAGCACGCGATCACATTACTCGTTGGTGTCACATCCCCGGGTTCGAAACACCGACAAGTGGGTTTTGGTGATTGGATGAAACACAAGATTACTATGACTAACGTGTGTTTTGCAGAAACAGGGTTAAGTTAGGTCACGGTATTGGCGACAATACGGGCATATGAAGTTCATGTCCCCTGGCGACGGATATCGTTTCGGTTTTCAAAGGACGGACGACGAAGACGGTGGTAGACTAGGCTAAGTGTCATATGGTGTTGGAGGACACTTAGCTAGTCTTAGGTCTTTGTTTTTCCTTTGGCCATACTATAAAGAGGAGCGTGAATCAGTAGCTTTACCTAGATGAGTCTATTGAGGTAGGTGTGGTGCACACTTGTTATTTCATAGCCCTAGGTAGCTCAGAGAGATGCCTTATGTCGAGAGGATCAAAAGTCGTTTAGGCCGCGTCGCGATCCGAGTTTGTCTTGGCCTTTGTATAGGCATCGGACGCTGGCCAAGTGGGCATCAGAGGCTCCGATGCTCACTCCGACTAGGGTTTAGTCTGGTGCGTGGCATCGGAGGCTCCAATGTTGCCACATCGGACGCTCATGTGCCTCTGTTCACTTGCTAGTGAACTGTGGGATGCATCAGACGCTGGCATCGGATGCTGAGGGCCAGCATCCGATGGCCATGTAGAGAGGTTCCAAAGAGGGTAAATCTGCATCGGATGCTTCCGATGTGGAGGCACCTGATGCTCCTTTAAACAGTCTGACAGGGTGGTACAGTCAACCGCTGGTCGAGGTCATCGGCGCGTCCGATGCCAGGCATCAGAGCGTCTGATGCCCCCGCAGAGAGCCCTGTTTGGTGCTCTTTTGGATGACCGGTTGGGGGAGTATTTATACTCCTTCCCTCCATCCATTAGAGTGTTCTTGCCACTTCTATCTGCTGAGAGACACATTGTGAGTGTGAGTGAGTGCAAGAGCCCTAGTGAGGTTGAGAGATTTGCTAATTGTGAGAATTAGACACCTCCTAGTGAGAATTGAGTAGCAAGTGTGCATCCATCCATCTCTTTGGCCTTGTGTTGGTCAAGTGAGAGTTCTAGCTTGTTACTCTTGGTGATCGGCATCACCTAGACGGCTTGGTGGCGATCGTGAAGCTTGGAGAGCATCCGGTGGCATTGTGGATGACCCAAGCAAGCTTGTGACCGGTAGTGAGCGATTCACCGGGCCGGAGCGGCGAAGAATCAGCTCATAGTGAGCACTTGATCCTTGCGCGGATCAAGGGGGAGCGATACCCTTACGCGGGTGCTCCAACGAGGACTAGGGGGTGTGCCGACACCTCGATACCTCGGCAAAAACATCGTCTTGTCATCTCAACTTCCTTACTTACGCATTTACTTTCAAGCAATTCAATTACACATTATACTTGTTCATTCACTGTTGAATTGCCTTGCTAGAGTAGGAGTGGCATAGACTTGGTCTTTTGTGCGGTAGAATAAAGAGAAACACACTTCTAGGCACAAGAGGGTTAATTGGGCATGATATGTTTTAATTCTTGCTAAAGTTTTAGAAAAGCCCAATTCACCCCCCCCTCTTGGGCATCTTGATCGAAAGGAAGTTTTTCCGTGTTCCAAACAGTCTACATGCTTTCCTTTCCTCTGTATTGAGAAAAAAATACTGCATAATTAATGACTCCTTGGTAAACATAATCATATCCTAAATGACTTGTTTTATGGGTACGACGGGCATCAGACAACGCTGAAATGCAGGGTGAATTTTTGCTTCAGTCCAAACAAAGTCTATGGCACGCCATCACACTTCTTAGTGTCATAATAGTTCAAGCATGGCTCTAACATTATACGTGTTAGTTTTCTTTATCTGCTTGTGATATACAAAAAAATATGTTTTTCACTATCTTCATAAAGCTTCAATAACACTTATAATCATTCAAGAATTAGATGAGAGTTAGCATAGTAAATACTCCGAGCTTAACTCCATGCTGAATCCTAGAGGAATGTTTGGTTAGGTCAAGTCAGGCAGTTTTCAGCTATTTTGGTTGCACTTGAGCCTGTCCTGTGGGATGCAATTGAGCTCCCTCAGCCTTCACTACAAGAAACTGGTAGTTTACCGAGTGCCAAAAATTAGGCACTCGACAAAGCCACTCTTTTTGCCGAGTGTTGCACTCGGCAAAGGGCGGCTTTGCCGAGTGCCACAGAGGACCTGACACTCAGCAAAGAGCAGCACTAGGCAAAGACCCTCTTTGCCAAGTACAACACTCGGCAAAGAGCGGCGCACGACAAAAATAACGGCCGAGCAAGCCCACGCCTTTTTTAAAAAAATGTCTTTGTCGTGTGCCATAGCGTACACTCGGCAAAGGGGTGCCTTTGCCGAGTGCTAGGAGCAGGCACTCGGCAAAACTGCAATCTTTGCCAAGTGCCGGATCCCGGATTGTCGTGGAAGGCACTCGGTAAAGTGTTTTTATTTTTTTAGTTTTGATTTCAAATTTTTTCTGTAGTCCTAGTATATTGTATACAAACACATGTTCGAATTTGATTTTTTTTAACTTTTGCTATATTTCTTGAATTTATTTTGTTTACTTGAATTTTTCTCGAAAAAGTAAATTTGAACTGCAGGTGTATGAAATAATAAAATGTAGCCATTCAAAAAATAATATTCATGTTGGAGAGTGTATTTTAAGGTCGTATCTAGGAACTCAACCAAAATTTGGAACACCTTGTTCACGAAACATGGTCACCCGCTTGTGGTCGGAGTGTTTTTAAATTACAAAAGTTGCGAACGAAGTCCGAAAATCATGAAACTTGACGAGGTGTCATGCTATCACATATACAGGCAATGATAAAAAATTGAGAATGTTTACAGCAAGTTGTCACGCCGGATGCCTAGAAACCAAACATCTCTACAAGTTATCGCATGTGATCACATGTGGAAATGTCTGGATTTTAGGCATCTGAAGTAACAACTTGCTCAAAACATTCTCAATTTTTTTGCGGATACATGGGTGTATGCCGAGTCTCTGAGTGATGAGTGATTGTCAACTGGGATGATGCGCATATTCTTTGGCTTGTGTTGTGCAGGTGTCGAGCACAGATGCAGTGATCAAAGGCAAGGTGAAGGTCAAGTAGAGACGTGCCGTGCCGAGGGACTGAGAGTGGCGAAGGGTGGACGTGAGGCTTGGACTGAGGGACCGGTGGCCTAAGGATCAGCTGTGGTGGCTGACAGCCTGGGACATCGACGAGCGAAGACTTGCGGGTGGACGGGGTGCACGGGCGGTGCATCCCTTCTACGGATTGGTTTGGTGGTTGAGCCAGAGAAAAACCACCGAGTGGACGGTTTCCAGGTTTGGGCCTCAAAACCTGGGCGCGGATGGTTTCCGAGTTTGGCCACAAAACTCGGGCTGAGGACGGTTTCCAGGTTTGGGCCTCAAAACCTGGGTGTTGCGGGTGACTACCAGTTGTGCGGGCGTGGCCATCGGATCACCACCTACCATGAGTTGGTCCAGAATAACCCTAGGGTTTAGCTGGTTCGCTCTGAATTAGTGAGGGGTAGAGTAGGAATTAGAATTAGGATAAGTAGAGGGAGACATCCTCCTCCCATTCTATCTCAGTCATTTGCTCTTTGCTTCTAGGGTTTCCTGCTCTCCTATTCCCTGTTGTAGCAAACTGAGATCCACAGAGAAGAGAACCATACCTCTGTGTTCGTGAGATTTTGAGGAAGTGAGACCGTAATCTCACAGTTGTAGCGTGTGGTAGCCACACGGTTGCAAATTCGTGGTTGTGATTCGCGTTTTGTTCTTGTTCTTCGCGGGTTGCTTTTCTCCACGTTTTTCCTGTCGTTCGATATCTTTGTTCGGTGCGCTTTTTGCAAATCCGTTTGAACCAAGATGTTTTAGATCGTGAGGCACTTCTTTCCACCGAAGGAATTCACCTCTAACCTCACGACCTAGTAGATCGATCGATTTTCGTTTCGGGTCAAGTTTTTCTCCCTTCCCCCGAATTTCTTCGATTCATCGATTTGGAGATAGGTTCGAGCCATGATCTCTTAGAGATAGCTCACTATCCTCTTTGTGACTCCTCTCACCAAGTTTGATCCCTAGGGGATTTGTTTTGGGTGAGATCGAGTCGAATCGGTGGAGGAACGGGGCTGACACGGGGTGACGGGACGCATGCATCGCGGCGACCGGACGCTGTCACAGTGAGTCCGGTCGTTGAATGTCACGCGCAGATTTTCCGAAGTTGATCGGACGCTCCCTCTGCTCCTTGACCGTACTCGCCCCTTCTACTGTTCACGGTGTTTGTCAGAAGTGACCGGACGCTCAAGTAACGACCGGACTCACAGTGTCACTGAGTCCGATCAGAAACAGTAAGGTCCAAAACTGGTTTTTGGTTGACGGGACGCGTCCGGTGGTACTTGAACGGACGCTCATCAGAGTCCGGTCAGTTCTGTTTTTCGCAGTCTCGTCCGCGTTTTGTTCGTTCGTTAACGGATTTGGTTTCCATCTTTTGCGTTAGGTTTCTAGGGTTGTTTAGTGTCCTGCTGTGCTTCTCGGAAGCATCCACCCTACATCTAGGGTCGTGGACACTTGCAAGCTCTAGGTTTGCTTTTGGGGTTGATTCTTGGGACAGAGGCAACAAGTTTCCAAAAGGAAAATTTGGAGCTCTCATTCACCCCCCCTCTGGTCGCTTTCTGGTTGCACTTTCGGTCCTTCAATTGGTATCAGAGCGGGTTAAGGATCTTCCACCTTAGCTGGTTCCAGATCCACAGAAGGCGACATGGATCGCGGCGTGGGCAAACCGCCATTCTTAGATGGGACAAACTATGCGTATTGGAAGATACGCATGTCGGCCTATCTACAAAGTATGGGTGCTTCCATCTGGGATATTTGCAACTCTGCTGATTATGTGGTCTTGGCTGCACGTGTGACTCAGCGTCAGATCGATGAACACGATGCCAATAGCCGAGCCCGTAATGCTCTTTTCTCATGCTTGAGCATGACTGAGTTTGATCGCGTTTCTCACCTCGCTACGGCTCGGGAGATTTGGGCATCCCTCATGCGTTTCCATGAAGGAACCTCTCAAGTCAAAACCCGTCTCTACGAGTCGCACAAGCGAGAGTATGAGAACTTTCGACATATGCCTGGTGAGAGCATAGAGAGTTTATTCGCTCGCTTTCAGGTGATTGTCAACAGGATGAGGGCTAACAAGGAGCTGTTCCTTTCGACGATCATGAGAGAGCTTTGAAGCTTTTGCATACTCTTGATCGGTCGGTGTGGGACTCAAAGGTCCAGGCGATCATTGAATCGCCTAACTATGAGACTCTCACATGCGACGAGCTCTTTAGTAAGCTCAAGTCCAGTGAGATCGATGCCATGGCGAGGGCTTCTTATGAAAATCCTTCTGGCCAGTCGATGGCTTTGCTTTCTGGCTCTTCTGCTAACTCCTCTGGAGGCTTTGCTTTGTCTTCACTTCTTTCTGTCACAGAGGAGCAGCTTGAGTTCATGGGGGATGACGAGTTGGCTTTGCTCGCCAACCGGTTCTCGCGGTTTCACAACAACCGCATGAACCGTCGCCGCGGAGGAGGACGCTCGGGATGCTTCAAGTGCGGCGACCCCAACCACTTCATCGCCAATTGCCCGAAGAAGAACAAGCAGATCTTCGGCAAGGCGGATCATGGGCACAAGTACGACTCCGGCAAGCGCAAGGAGAAGTACGTCCCCGCAAAGCACAAGCGGAAGGGCGACTTCGACAAGGAGTACATCAAGACGAAGTACTTGGAGAAGGCCCAGGCTGAGCAGCGAGCATTCTTCGCCATGCTCAGCGACGTCGACGACTCGGATGACGACTCCGCTGCTCAGCGACGACGAGTCCGAGAAGAAGAAGAGGATCGAGGACAAGCTGAACGGCCTCTGCTTCTTCGCCGACGACGAGGGCTTCTGCACCAAGGCCCTCGGCAAGGAGGTCGACGGCGAGCTGGAGGACACCCCTCGGAATGACGATGACGACGACACCTCCCAGGTAAAATGATTGGAGAACGTTTGGTTGGTGGATTCCGGGTGTTCGAGGCATATGACCAGAAACGCCAAGTGGTTCTCCAGTCTTAGTCCGGTCGCCGGAAAGGAGTTTATCACCTTCGGCGACAATAGCAAAGGTAAGGTATTGTCTCGTGGGTCGGTGCGAGTTAATGAGCACTTTGTGTTGCGCGATGTTGCTCTTGTTTCTAACTTGCATTTTAACCTTCTTTCTTTTCACAACTTTTTGATGATGACTATGAGATTCATTTTAAACCGAATCTCAGTCGCATTTTGGATCCTCAGGGCAATCTTGTATGTTTGATTTCGCCTTTTGGAAAAGTCTTTCGTGCAAATTTCTCGGAATCATTTGGAATTTCTCGCTGTCTTTTGGCTAGACCTTCCTCCTCTGATCTTTGGAAGTGGCATAGGAGACTAGGTCACCTGAGCTTCGACTTGCTTGCGAGACTTAGCTCACTTGGCTTAATCCAAGGATTGCCCAAGTTGTCCATGAAGAAGGATCTTGTTTGCCATTCTTGTAGACATGGGAAGATGGTAGCCGCTCCCCACCATCCAGTGACTCAGGTCATGACTAAGCGCCCTGGAGAGCTTTTGCACATGGACCTTGTTGGTCCGGCTCGGGTGAGCTCGGTTGGGGGGAAGTGGTATGTGCTTGTTGTTGTTGACGATTTTTCGAGATATTCGTGGGTCTTCTTTTTAGCAGAGAAGACCGAGACTTTCTCCTTTGCTCGCAATCTAATTTTGCATCTTCAGAATGAGTTCCCTTTGAACTCAATGCGAGCAATTCGGAGTGATAATGGTTCCGAATTCAAGAATTCGGATTTTGAGAAGTTTTGTAACTCTTTGGGTTTGGAGCATCAGTTTTCTTCTCCCTACACACCGCCTCAGAATGGTGTTGTAGAAAGGAAGAATCGGACCCTTGTAGAGATGGCCAGGACGATGCTCGATGAGCAAAGGACTCCTAGGCGATATTGGGTCGAAGCCATGAGCACTGCATGCTATATTTCCAACCGCATTTTTCTCCGAGCTTTCTTGAAAAAGACTTTGTATGAGTTGCGTTTTGGAAAACTCCCCAAGGCGAGTTATTTTAGAGTTTTTGGTTGCCACTGTTTTATACTCAAGAAAGGCAACCTGGACAAATTTGAGTCTCATTCTTCCGACGGTGTATTTTTGGGTTATGGAACTCACACTCATGCATATCGTGTACTTTACCTTGATACTAACCGAGTCATGGAGACATCAGATGTCACCTTCGACGAGACCATGGTTTGTCCTTCTTCTCGTTTTGAGCGTGCAGGTGATCATGAGGTTGGAGAACCTCTTTTTGATGATGAGGACGAAGGTGCTGAAGGGATGGATGACCCAGCACCTCCTCCACCTGCTGTGCCGCAAGGAGCGGCTTCTACCACGACTCATGGTCCCGACCCTTCCTCCTCTACCACCTGGGGGCCGTGGGATCCGCCACCTCGAGCGGTACCTTTTGTACCTAAGGAGGCACCAGCTGCTGTTGAGGGGGAGGCTACATCAGCTCGGGAGGCACCACGACACATCCAGCGCCAACACCCGCCTCAGCAGATGATCGGCAGCATCGGCGAACGTGTCACTCGGTCAAGGTCACAACAAATCTCTCACTTTGCTCATTCTGCATTTGTTGCTGATTTTGAACCCCGAGATGTTGGACACGCTTTATCTGATCCAGATTGGGTCAATGCCATGCATGAGGAGTAAGAAAACTTTGAGAGAAATCGGGTTTGGGTTCTGGTTCCTCTTCCTCCTGACTGTCATCCTATTGGGACAAAATGGGTTTTCAAAAACAAACAAGGAGAGGATGGCCATGTTGTGAGAAACAAGGCCAGGCTTGTAGCCCAGGGGTATAGTCAGAAGGAGGGGATAGACTATGAGGAGACTTTTGCTCCTGTAGCTCGTTTGGAGGCAATTAGGATTCTCTTAGCATTTGCTGCATCCAAAGGGTTTAAACTTTTTCAAATGGATGTCAAGAGTGCCTTCCTAAACGGCTACATAGAAGAGGAAGTGTATGTGAGACAACCCCCCGGTTTTGAAAATCCCAAGTTTCCAAACCACGTTTTTAAACTTCACAATGCTTTATATGGTTTGAAACAAGCCCCTAGAGCATGGTATGATAGATTGAAAACCTTTTTGCTTGCTAAGG
Organism: Coix lacryma-jobi var. lacryma-jobi; assembly: GCA_009763385.1. Taxonomy (NCBI): domain Eukaryota; kingdom Viridiplantae; phylum Streptophyta; class Magnoliopsida; order Poales; family Poaceae; genus Coix; species Coix lacryma-jobi. The sequence continues at coordinate 51,681,064 of CM019823.1, read as the reverse complement.
GTTTTAAAATGGGATGTGTGGATAAAACGCTTTTTCTCCTCAAGCAAGACAATGATACTCTCTTGGTCCAGATTTACGTGGATGATATCATTTTCGGTGGTTCTTCTCACGCTTTGGTTGCCAAGTTTGCAGATACTATGAGCAGGGAGTTCGAGATGAGCATGATGGGCGAGTTGACGTTTTTCCTCGGGTTGCAAATCAAGCAATCCCAGGAAGGGACGTTCGTGCACCAGGGTAAGTATACCAAGGACATTCTGAAGAAGTTCGATATGGGTGAGGCCAAGCCTTTTCCAACACCCATGTCGACCACGATGGCCCTGGATGCGGATGTGGATGGAGAAGCTGTGGACCAGAAGGAGTACCGGAGTATGATCGGGTCGTTGTTGTACCTGACGGCGACACGCCCGGACATTCAGTTCGCGGTGTGTCTTTGAGTGCGATTTCAGTCGTCGCCGCGCACCTCACACCGTCAGGCGGTCAAGCGCATTATGAGGTATTTATCCTTCACTCCAGAATTTGGGATTTGGTATTCTGCTTCCTCCACCCTCTCTCTTTGCAGTTATTCCGATGCCGATTTTGCTGGTTGTCGCATCGATCGCAAGTCCACTTCTGGGACTTGCCAGTTTATTGGTTCTTCTCTTGTTTCGTGGTCTTCTCACAAGCAGTCTAGTGTCGTCCAGTCTACCACGGAGGCTGAGTATGTTGCTGCGGCCAGCTGCTATTCCCAGTTACTCTGGATGATGGCCACTTTGCGTGATTTTGGTCTGAGCTTTTCTCGTGTTCCTTTGCTTTGTGACAGCACGAATGTGATTAGCGTTGCTAAGAACCCCGTGCTGCACTCAAAGACCAAACACATTGATGTGCGCTTTCATTTTCTGCGAGACCACTATGAGAAGGGTGATATCGACCTTCACCATGTCGATACTCATCATCAGTTGGCTGATATTTTCACCAAGCCTCTGGACCAATCAACTTTTGCTAGGTTGAGAGGTGAGCTTGGTGTGTGTTTCCCCTTTTAGTTGGGGGAAACATTTTGGTTCTTGTTCTATAGACTGAGTTTTCCTTCTTTTGGTTTCATCATGCATCTTTGCATGTCATACTGCATATTCCCTTTCAGAGCTTCATTAATATAATACTTAGAATGCGACTATGCTCTGTTTAGTGTATGCTCCGATGCTATTTACTGATGCTTATAGCTTATGCTCTTTTTGATCACTAATACACGTTGTGAGCTGAGCTGTTTTATGAATGGTGAATTCTGCTTAATGAACATAAAACTTGAAAAATGTTCACCATTGAGATATGCAACTAGCATGTGTAGAATGTGTTGAAATCACTTGTGCTTTTCATATATGCTAGGTTGCTATGTCTCTAGTTCTGAGTCATTCACTTGCTTGGTCTGTTCATATTCTGTTTTAAATTTGAACCAAGTTAAGTGAATTGGAAAGATCGAGATGGGATTGCTTGTCAGCACATCACAGTTTCGAGACTGTTTCTCATTGCACTTTGAGTTAAACTTGAGTTGTGTAGTGTATGACCAAAACTGATGCTTTAAGCTTCTAATTGCTTCTGCATAGGCTTCACACAGTTGAAAAGTTAGGCAATGACAAGCTTTCAACCTCTCGCACTCACATGCTGAAATTTAAACTTGTGTAATTTAACCGCTGCAACTCTGATAAAATCTGAATGCACAAGTCTATGTTTCGTTCTATAGCATGATGATTGAACCTTGCTAGGGGTAGTTCACCTTGTATACCTGTTTAGCACTTGTTTGACTTCCTGTCTATACATGTTTTGTGCTATTTTGATGGTGAATACCTTTTCTGGCTAAAAACTGCTCACTTTGCTCATTTGTTCATATTTAGTATTTAGTGATCAGTTTGAGCCTTTGCTAGCATTTTGTGCTTATTATTGAGTCATCGGGTCAGCACTCTGTCAAGCATCTTCATATTCTATCGATTATATTTCTGAATCTGCTAATTTGCATTTTGACTCATATGCATTTGGGGGGAGAGTTCTTCTGTCAAGGAGCAGAAATTTGGTTGATAGTGCATTTTCAACTAAGGGGGAGAAATTCTCCAAATCATAAGATCAACTAAGGGGGAGATTCCCTAGTTGTGTGCACTATTGGAGGGGGAGCTTGAGTTGGAGTTTGCTCGGTTTTTGAGGTGTTTGAATCTCCCAATTGGTTCGGAGTTTTTCTGCTAGTTGTGTTGAGCCTCTGTGCCTCTTTCTTGAGGGACTAGCATTTTTGGCTTTGTTGTCCAATTGGTTCGGAGCAGTTTTGGTAGCTAGTTGTGTTGAGCCTTTGCCTCTTTCTTGAGGGACTAGCAACCTTGTCTTTATGCTGTTTCAGTTGGTATCGAGTTTTCTCGCTAGCGGTGTTGAGCCTGTTCTACCTCTTCTTGAGGGCTAGCTTTGCTTTGCTTGGTTGCGTCGAGCCGTTGCCCATGTCTTTGGGAACCAAGTTGTGTTGCTCTTTCCACTTGACCTTCTTCGGCTTTGATATGCTTTTGGGTCATTTGGTCGAGTTCTCCCTTCTTCTTCCTTCCTTATTCTATTTCCATTATGATTTGTGTTGGTAGTTCACAATGCACTCATTAAGGGGGAGATTGCGGATACATGGGTGTATGCCGAGTCTCTGAGTGATGAGTGATTGTCAACTGGGATGATGCGCATGTTCTTTGGCTTGTGTTGTGCAGGTGTCGAGCACGGATGCAGTGATCAAAGGCAAGGTGAAGGTCAAGTAAAGACGTGCCGTGCCGAGGGACCGAGAGTGGCGAAGGGCGGACGTGAGGCTTGGACTGAGGGACCGGTGGCCTGAGGATCAGCTGTGGTGGCTGACAGCCTGGGACATCGACGAGCGAAGACTTGCGGGTGGACGGGGTGCACGGGCGGTGCATCCCTTCTACGGATCGGTTTGGTGGTTGAGCCACAGAAAAACCACCGAGTGGACGGTTTTCAGGTTTGGGCCTCAAAAGCTGGGCGCGGATGGTTTCCGAGTTTGGCCATAAAACTCGGGCTGAGGACGGTTTCCAGGTTTGGGCCTCAAAACCTGGGTGCTGCGGGTTTGCTGAGTTTGGGCCACAAAACTTAGGCCATGAATGGCTGGTTTCCTGGTTTGGGCCTCAAAACTGAGGGTTGGCTGTGAAGGCTGGTTTCCCGGTTTGGGCCACAAAACCGGGGGTGCGACGTCCGGGAAAAGGACAAGCAGAGCGGTGGCGGCACGTGGCGGCGATCGGTGAGGTTGCGTCGAGGCAACGCTACCAGTTGTGCGGGCGTGGCCGTCGGATCACCACCTACCGTGAGTTGGTCCAGAATAACCCTAGGGTTTAGCTGGTTCGCTCTGTAATTAGTGAGGGGTAGAGTAGGAATTAGAATTAGGATAAGTAGAGGGAGACACCCTCCTCCCATTCTATCTCAGTCATTTGCTCTTTGCTTCTAGGGTTTCCTGCTCTCCCATTCCCTGCTGTAGCAAACTAAGATCCACAGAGAAGAGAACCATACCTCTGTGTTCGTGAGATTTTGAGGAAGTGAGACCGTAATCTCACTATTGTAGCATGTGGTAGCCACACGGTTGCAAATTAGTGGTTGTGATTCGCGTTTTGTTCTTGTTCTTCGCGGGTTGCTTTTCTCCACGTTTTTTCCGTCGTTCGATCTCTTTGTTCGGTGCGCTTTTTGCAAATCCGTTTGAACCCAGATGTTTTAGATCGTGAGGCACTTCTTTCCACCGAAGGAATTCACCTCTAACCTCACGACCTAGTAGATCGATCGATTTTCGTTTCGGGTCGAGTTTTTCTCCCTTCCCCCGAATTTCTTCGATTCATCGATTTGGAGATAGGTTTGAGCCATGATCTCTTAGAGATAGCTCACTATCCTCTTTGTGACTCCTCTCACCAAGTTTGATCCCTAGGGGATTTGTTTTGGGTGAGATCGAGTCAAATCGGTGGAGGAACGGGGCTGACACGGGGTGACTGGACGCATGCATCGCGGCAACCGGACGCTGTCACAGTGAGTCCGGTCGTTGAATGTCACGCGCAGATTTTCCGAAGTGGACCAGACGCTCCCTCTGCTCCTTGACCGGACTCGCCCCTTCTACTGTTCACGGTGTTTGCCAGAAGTGACCGGACGCTCAAGTAACGACCGGACTCATAGTGTCACTGAGTCCGGTCAGAAACAGTAAGGTCCAAAACTGGTTTTTGGTTGACCGGACGCGTCCGGTGGTACTTGACCGGACGCTCATCAGAGTCCGGTCAGTTCTGTTTTTCGCAGTCTCGTCCGCGTTTTGTTCGTTCGTTAACGGATTTGGTTTCTGTCTTTTGCGTTAGGTTTCTAGGGTTGTTTAGTGTCCTGCTGTGCTTCTCGGAAGCATCCACCCTACATCTAGGGTCGTGGACACTTGCAAGCTCTAGGTTTGCTTTTGAGGTTGATTCTTGGGACAGAGGCAACAAGTTTCCAAAAGGAAAATTTAGAGCTCCCATTCACCTCCCCCTCTGGTCGCTTTCTGGTTGCACTTTCGGTCCTTCATTTTTATCGTAGCCTCTACATGCGATAGCATGACACCTCGACAAGTTTTATGATTTTCAGATTTCGTTTGTATTTTAAATAATTTAAAAACACTCTGACCACAAGCAGATATGATCATGTTTCGTGAACAAGGTGTTTCAAATTTTCTCAACACGGCCTCTACTCCTCTCAGCAACGAGCACGAGCTCTAGCGTGCCTATAGGCCAACGGCCGACACCGGTGGTGGCACTCCAGGTAAGTATTCCAGTTTCATTTGTCGTTCTTTAACTTTCACATTCCTTAGCTCTGCATTATTGAAACATCAGAGTCAAATGTTGCAGGACGAGCTGGAGGAACTTTGGGCTGAGCGGGATGCTGAGCGGGATGAGCGAGAGGCCGAGCTTCAGAGTATACAAGCTTTGGAGGCCCAGCAAGAAGGTTTGCTCAAGTTCTTTCAAGAAATCGGGCAGAAACAAGGTTGGGAGATCCCACCAAACCTGCTTGCACCACCACCACTACCACCATGTCGTCCAGATTCTACTCCGGTGAGTATGAGTACAAATGTTTTATTTTCTATGCTCATGTTTAGTGCCAAACCTAGTGATGGCCTTCATGCCGGATTTGTTGATGTGTGGGCCTTCATGCCGTATTTGTTGATGTGTCGGCCTTCTACTCGGAAATGTGGTTGCCGGCCTTCGTGCCGACGTTTTTCTTGCAGGTTTTGGAAACCTCCCCATGTCGGAGAGGAGCTGCCAAAATTTTCAACTTTTGTTTCAATTGCTTACATTTTTATTTTCTCACTCACGTGCAATCTCTTCTCTTTTGTACAACATCAATCGGGGGCGGCATCGAACCAATACGGAGGGTCGCCGAGATCGCACGTCGGGCCATCCCCCCCCCCCCCAAGACCATCGCCGTGAGTCGCTTGCAGATTGTTTTTTATGTAATGAACTTGTAAACTTTGAACTTGTGGAGTTTGAACTTGGGGTTTGTAAGATATTCTGGATTTCGGATTTGTCGTGTCAAATTTCGTCGTTTGATATATAAATTTGTGCATTTGTGATATGTTACTGTTGAATTATGGTTTCTGATATATATATATATATATGCACTGTTATTTATACGAAAAATTAAAAAATGAATTATTAGTTGTAGCTTTGCCGAGCGCAATAACCATTGCACTCGGCAAAGTTCCCAGCTTTGTCGAGTGCAATGTACAATGCTCTCGACAAATAATTTTTTTTAAAAAAATAAGGAAACAAGGTTTGCCGAGTGTTGGGGTGCTGCACTTAGCAAAGATTTTATTAAAAAATTGAATTTTCTTTACCGAGTGCAACACTCGGTAAAGAAAATTGAATAAAAAAAGAAAAATTCTTTACTGAGTGTTGCACTCGGCAAAGAAATTGTTTTTTTAATATAGAAACAAGGTTTGCCGAGCGCAAGTATTATGCACTCGGCAAAGATTTTATTAAAAAAAATAAAACTTCTTTGCCGAGTGCAACACTCGGCAAAGAAAATTGGGGGAAAAAGAAAAATTCTTTGCCGAGTGTGCAAAGAAATTGTTTTTTTTGAAATTATCGGACAGACGACGTCAAATATTTGCCGAGCGCCAGTATGGCACTCGGCAAAGCCTTTGCCGAGTGCTCGTGTTGCGGCACTCGGCAAAGTGCGCCTTTACCGGAAATGGTTTTGACGGAATGTCTTTGCCGAGTGTTGCACTCAGCAAAGGCTTTGCCGAGTGCAATTGACACTCGGCAAACCTTTAGTTTCCTTTAGCTTGCTCCCAAGAAACAAGTTTCATTTTTCGTTTTGTGTGGGCCTTGCTCGCTAGATGCGAGATGGCTATCAAGGAATGATGTGGTTAGTACATACTCTCTTGGTTCCTAAACATTTGTCGTTCTCGCTTTCCGAGAAACAATTTTGATTAGATATATATTAAAAATATTAATGTTTATAGTATATAATTAGTATTATTAGAAAGATCTTTGAGTCTAGTTTTTCAATAAATTTATTTAGATATATAAATATTATACATATTTTCTACAATCGAGTTAAACGTACCGGTACACAAAAACTAGAAACAACACATATTTAACGACAGAGGGAGTAATTAGTAGTATGTGTAAGAGATATTAGTGCATTTAAGATCTAACTAGGGCTTAACTAGTTCAGTGCCCGTACTAACGCCACGGTTTCACTTCAGGATACATTTGAAAATGGAATGACTAAAGTTATTTTTTTATAGCTCAATTTTCACACATTTGTAATGGTTCTAAGTACAATCTAGAAAATGTTATCCTTACCGGGCATAACAAAGAATTATTTCTTTTATTAACCATCTAAATTACATCTTGCCTAAGGCCTTGAGCATGTCCTAGAGATCTTCAGTTAAGTTGTCAAAACATTCATTCATACGGCTCTTCAAAATCTCTAATACTTTTTTGTTTTTTTGAATCTTCCATATCATTGTACATAATTGTGATGTCATCAGAATTTGGTCTCTAGAGCTTGATGACATTTCTATTAACACATAAAGTAGACTTTTTAATTAAAATTGGACATTTATACTGAAACATGTATATATTTAAGTAAGTATATTATTAATCTAGAACAAGTATATATATATATATTAAGTACATTAATAATAAGTACATTAACATGTAGAGTAGGATCCAAGTTCTACCTGGATTAGTCCCACACATATGAGCGCTCCTTCGCCTATAGTTGTTATTTCGATGTAACCATTCTGGAGAATCATGAGGTATTTGGATTTCCAATTGTTGCAACGGACATGCGGCAATAATTACTGTTGAAGACGTCGTTGGTAATGGTGACACGAAGGTGGATGGAGTTAACATGTCAGGTGTGGATGTAGACGCTCATGTAACTGTGTTAGCATATGGTGACGGTGTTGTTATTGTTGAAACACCTGTTGTTACATCATAAGTATAATATATATTATTAAATGGAGAGGCATGACTTGATAGGATCGTTCGTAAGAGCCGTCTATATTTACCTGACGAAGTTGCTGATTGTTCTGATTAGTGGTAAAGTGCACTTGAAACAGTTTTTCGTTGAGCACGGTAATCACGTTATTTTTTATTTCTTGCTTTCCGCTCGACATCAGTCTCTTGAGCCCTCATCCTCGCGTGATACTCACGTTGTTTCTTGTCCTTTTCTTCCCTCTTTCGCTGCTCTTCAGAAATCACTGTTTTGGTATGGTGGTGTTATACATGATTTGTTATATATATATATATATATATATGATTTGACAATATGCGTATATGGTTATACTTGGAGTTTGGATGTTCGTTACATCACTGAGCACTGTGCGTCCGTCACTTGGCGTTCCCATTTTTTCGTCTGGATGTCTCCGGCCGCGCGCAGTGATGAAGAGTCGTCTCGCGATGGTACTGTTTCGTCGATGTGCGTCACGTTCAAGCGATCATTGTCGGATCGCAGTAAAAACTTATCCAGTTACGTTAGATATTGTGCTTAGAATTAAAAGTAAAAAAGCTATCTTAATTAATGTTACTAACATCGACAATCATATGATTTAACATCACTGGAATAGTAATAATTGTAAATAAAATGTGGACTTAATTAATGTTCTTCGTGCATGGCACCGGCGATCAGCGGCGTGCTTGTGGAGGCTCGCGTGCATGGCGCCGACGACCGTGTGGAGGCTCGCGAGAACGGCGCCGGCGACCGACAGAGTGCGCGTGGAGGCTCGCGTGTCTCGCCGCATATTGCGGTGTGCGTGTGGAGGCTCACGTGCGTTGACGCAGACGGCGGCGTGCGCGTGGAGGATCGCGTGCATGGCGTCGACGACCGGCAGAGTGAGGCTCGCGTGCGTCGACACAGACGGCGGCGTGCGTGTGGAGGCTCGCGCGCGTCGACGCAGACGGCGGCATGCGCGTGGAGGCTCGCGTGCATTGCACGACCGGCGGAGTGCGCATGGAGGCTCGTGTGGGTCGACACAGACGGCAGCCTCGGTGCACGGACAGTGCGCTCGCGTACTTTGCGTTGAGTGATTTTTTTCGCTTGTGCATGTATCTACGCGTACAATGGCCAACGTTCGTTTAGACGGACTGACGAATCATGTGCATGAGTCTCACCTGCGTTCGTGGAGTCGGACGACGGCCTCGGATCGTGATCAGCGATTGGTCGGTGCCGCCTTCGTCCGTAGAGTCGGTTGACAGTCTTGGATCGCTGACGGCGACCTTGCAGCTGCGAACACAGACAACAATATTTTTTTTTTGACGATATCACTTGTTTTTTTTTTCAATATCCTCTCTCCCCTCACACGCTCGTTGCTCGTTCTAGGAAGACGCTCGTTTCAGGAAGGGCATTTTTCTTGGCGGATCGGTAATTAGCATTTGTTTCTTTTGGTAATATTTTATCTACTTCCTCCTCCCAAGCGCTTGTTCTGACGGTAATATTTGTTGTCTATCTAATCTGATTTTCATCTCCTCCTCCCACGCGTTGTCAAAGATCACAACGCGTTTTTTTGGCAATTTTTTTTGTTCAACGCCGCAGGACGTGTTTATTTGTTTTGGCAATTTATTTGCTTAATTATTGCTCAGCCGTAATTTCTGTCTTTCCACGCGATGTCGCGATGTCAATGATCTCACGTTCGGTGGTTATTTTCTCTCCTTTTGTGGATTGTGTGAAGGAGGAGAAATATATCATACATCTAATATGGTCCATTGGATGTGAGTGAGTAAGGAGAGAAATGTTACGCAACAAATCTGGATGGTCCATTATTATAGAGTTTGATTTCTGGGTACAGTTTTGTGTGTGTCTTTAGTAGTACTAGTTTAGTGCCCGTGCTAACGCTACGGTTTCACTTTATGACATATTTGAAAATGAAACAATCAAAATTAATATTTCATAGCTCAATTTTCACACAATTGTAATGGTTATGAGTATAATAATAAAAATATTTATGCTTAAAAGGCATAATAAAGAGTTTGTTTGTTTCATGAACCATTTAAATTATATCTTGTCTAAGGCCTTAAGCATGTCCTAGAGATCTTCAGTTAAGTTATGAAAACATTCATTGATACGACTCTTCAATGTCTACCAAAAATTCTATTCTCAAAAGGCATAATATTGTGTAATGTAGCTATATATGGCATGCTTGTATTATAACGCTTGAAACATAGATCTAGAGGAAGATGATCCATGATGTGTACAATTTAATTTATTATGTCTATTACGAAGAAAATATACAATCTATCTTAAAAATATGGCAGCTGAACCTAAAAACAAACACATAATATAAGTGATTTATTAAATTATGTTTTGGACTAAAGTAAAATACAATTTAATAGATCATATATATTTCTTAGAGTGCTACAATCTTAGTCCATGATGCGCTAGCATTCAAGTATTTTTGCCAGTTTGTTGCGGTCTATCTTGTCACAGCATCGTGGATCCCGTCCAAACTGAGTTAAGAACTGTTGATTTTACAAATTTTATAAATAAGTTGATTAAGTATACAATTATTATTATAGGTAGATAATAAGTTGATTAAGTATACAATTATTCCTGGTTGTTATGCTGGTGGTAAAGTGCACTTGAATCAGTTTATCGTTGAACACGGTAGTCACGTTGCTTTTTATTTCTCGCCTCCCACTCGGCATTGGTCTCTTGAGCCCTACTCATGGGTTTTCCTGTTCCTTTCTTCCATATTTCGTTGTTCTACAAAAATCGTTGTTTTGGCATGGTGGTGTTATAATGATTTGTTGTACATAAGATGTGACAATATATATGGTTATACCTGGAGTTTGGATGTTCGTTACATCGGTGAACACTGTGCGCCTGTTATTTGGTGTTTCCATTTTTTCGTCTTGTTGTCTCCCGCCGTGCGCGGTGATGAAGAGGCGACTCGCGATGGTACTGCGATGGTACCTTTCGCCGACGTGAGTCGCGTTCAAGAGTAGGCTACGACTGGTGTCGGATCATAATAAAACGTACTCAGCTACGTTAGATATTATTTTTAGGATTAAAAGTAAAAAAGCTTTCTTAATTAATGTTACTAACATCGAGAATCATATGATTTAACAACATCACAGGGATAGTAACAATTGTAAATAAAACATGGACTTAATTAATATTCTTTCTACTTTAGGTAGAAGAACAATTTTATATGTGTTTCCAATCCTTATTTTAGATGATAATAAACTGTTATTGCATTGGTTTAAACTAATAATAATATCAATTTTTTTGAAACTGCGCTATAGCGTTGCTGCATGGACGATGGTCGCCTTGCTATAGCAGCGTACACGTGAAGCGCTTGTGTGCCGGCGCAATCAGCGGCGTGCGCGTGGAGGCTCGCATGTATGGATGCGGACGGCGGCCTCGCTGCACGGACGGTGGACTTGCGTGCATGGCGCCGGCGAGCGGCGGCGTGCGCGTGGAGACTCGTGTGCGTGGACAGGGACGGCGGCCTCACTGCACGGACAGTGGGCTCGTGTGCATGGCGTCGGTGACCGGCGGCATGCGCGTGGAGGCTCGCATGCGAGGACACGGACGACGGCCTCGTTGCACGGACAGTGGGCTCACGTACATGGTGTCGAGTGTTTTTTTGCGCTCGTGCATGTATCTACGCGGACGGTGGCCAACGTTCATTTAGACGGACGAAAGAATTATGTGCATGAGCCTCACCTGTGTTTGTGGAGTCGGACGGTGGCCTCAGATCGTGGACGGCGATTGGTCGGCGTCGCCTTCATCCGTGGAGTCGGATGGCGGCCTCGGATCGCTAACGACGGCCTCGCAACTCGGATCACGGACGACATCCTCGTGAGCGCAGCTTGAGATCATGTATGGCGATTGGTCGAGCTCGTCTGCGTAGATGGCGGTGATTGGTTGGCTTCGACTGTGTGAACGGCAATCTCGTGGATGTTGTCCTCGTGAGCGTGGTCTGGGCACGCGCAAGGTAATTGGTCGGCCTGAAGGCTGGGACAGTGGACGGCGGGCCTCGCAAATGTTTTCGCTTTAGACACCTCACAATTATTTTTCTTAGACGACAGCCTCACAATTTTGCTCGACATCGGCCTTGACAGCAGCCTCGCAATTTTGTTGGACGGCGGCCGTTCACGACGTACTGCATACATACAAGGAATCGGCCGTATTGCTAGACTGTGTGTTTTTCATGACGTTGTTTTTTCGAACGACGACGATCTGATTCGCACCAGATGGGTGGACCCGTGATTAGCGTTGACGTGTTTTTTTTCTATATTTTTCTCCTAACATCTAGCGCTTGAGGTGTTATTTTTCTGATAATATTTTTTTTTCTCCACGATCTCACGTGATTAGCTGTTGGCGTGTTTTTTTTTGGGCAACTTTTTCTCTCCCACGATCTCACGTGATTAACTGTTGGCGTTTTTTAGGCAATTTTTTTTTGTCCCACGGTCTAGCACTTGGTGTGGTTTTTTGTCAATATTTTTTTCTCCTAAAATCTCATCTAGTATTTTTTTTACTTGTGGAGAGGAGGATGTATACCATACATTTAATATGGTCCATTGGATGTGAGTGAGTAAGGAGAGAGAAAGTTACGAAACAAATCTGGACGGTTGATTATTATAGTTAGTTTTCTGGGTACAATTTCGTATGTGGATTTAGTGAGGCCATCTCAGCGGGGGAGATTTTGTTTGGTACACCAAGCAAAGAATAAGATGGTTCTTTAGTAGAGTAGATTAGTTTTCTGGGTACAATTCCGTATGTGGATTTAGTGAGGCCATCTCAGCGGGGGAGATTTTGTTTGGTACACAAGCAAAGAATAAGATGGTGTTTTAGTAGGGTAGATGTGGAAGAGATATTAGTGCATTTAAGATCTAACTAGGGCTTAATACACAGAAAATAAAGACTACAATAAAATACTTATATGCAATAAATTAAATATATTAACTTTTTTTTGTCATACACACTTTATCTCATACCATATATTTTCATACAAACAAACAAACACAGTATGTATCTACCTAGCTAGCTAGGATAGCTAGATACGACATACGAGCTACCAAACAAAACGACCTTATCTGAGTCTGGCCTGACTCAATTGAGCCTGACCGAGCTCATATAAGCAAAGGTTAGGTGATACAATCATACGAGGACCAAACAAGTTCTATCGTTCTGACACGGCTTAAAATATTACGTGTCGTGTCGTGCTTTATACCGTGCTAAAAGATGGTGTCCCGATCTGTCTTTTAAATGACACAGCCCAAGTTCTAGCTCGATCTAGTAACACATGTAAATATGTGATTATTGCGCCAATCTAGCTAATCAGCCTATATAGTTCCAAATACATATATTTGCATGCTCCCTACTATTATCGATGGGTTCGCCTAAAACTGATGGAAGTTCATAAAGCTAAAGAAATTTTGTTTTGAAGCTATAGAACCAAATTTTTTTAAAAAAAGTTATATATCTAAGAGCAGTTTTTTCCAGAGTCATAAGTATCATCACGATAATACATGATAATGATTCAAGACCCTGTGCACATCTACCCTACTAAAGCACCATCTTATTCTTTGCTTGGTATACCAAACAAAATCTCCCCCGCTGAGATGGCCTCACTAAATCCACATACGAAATTGTACCCAGAAAACTAACTCTATAATAATCAACCGTCCAGATTTGTTTCGTAACTTTCTCTGTCCTTACTCACTCACATCCAATGGACCATATTAAATGTATGGTATACATCATCCTCCTCTCCACAAGTAAAAAAAATACTAGATGAGATTTTAGGAGAAAAAAATATTGACAAAAAAACACACCAAGCGCTAGACCGTGGGACAAAAAAAATTGCCTAAAAAACGCCAACAGCTAATCACGTGAGATCGTGGGAGAGAAAAAATTGCCCAAAAAAACACGCCAACAGCTAATCACGTGAGATCGTGGAGAAAAAAAAATATTATCAGAAAAATAACACCTCAAGCGCTAGATGTTAGGAGAAAAAATATAGAAAAAAAAACACGTCAACGCTAATCACGGGTCCACCCATCTGGTGCGAATCAGATCATGGTCGTTCGAAAAAACAACGTCATGAAAAACACACAGTCTAGCAATACGGCCGATTCCTTGTATGTATGCAGTACGTCGTGAACGGTCGCCGTCCAACAAAATTGCGAGGCTGCTGTCAAGGCCGATGTCGAGCAAAATTGTGAGGCTATCGTCTAAGAAAAATAATTGTGAGGTGTGAAGAAAACATTTGCGAGGCCCGCCGTCCACTGTCCCAGCCTTCAGGCCGACCAATTACCTTGCGCGTGCCCAGACCACGCTCACGAGGACAACATCCACGAGATTGCCGTCCACACAGTCGAAGCCAACCAATCACCGCCATCTACGCAGACGAGCTCGGCCAATCGCCATACATGATCTCAAGCTGCGCTCACGAGGATGTCGTCCGTGATCCGAGTTGTGAGGCCGTCGTTAGCGATCCGAGGCCGCCATCCGACTCCACGGATGAAGGCGACGCCGACCAATCGCCGTCCACGATCTGAGGCCACCGTCCGACTCCACAAACGCAGGTGAGGCTCATGCACATAATTCTTTCGTCCGTCTAAATGAACGTTGGCCACCGTCCGCGTAGATACATGCACGAGCGAAAAAAACACTCGACACCATGTACGTGAGCCCACTGTCCGTGCAACGAGGCCGTCATCCGTGTCCACGCATGCGAGCCTCCACGCGCACGCCGCCGGTCACCGACGCCATGCACACGAGCCCACTGTCCGTGCAGCGAGGCCGCCGTCCCTGTCCACGCACGCGAGTCTCCACGCGCACGCCGCCGCTCGCCGGCGCCATGCACGCAAGTCCACCGTCCGTGCAGCGAGGCCACCGTCCGCATCCATACATGCGAGCCTCCACGCGCACGCCGCTGATCGCGCCTGCACGCAAGCGCTTCACGTGCACGCTGCTATAGCAAGACGACCATCGTCCATGCAGCAACGCTATAGCGCAGTTTCAAAAAAATTGATATTATTATTAGTTTAAACCAATGCAATAACAGTTTATTATCATCTAAAATAAGGATTAGAAACACATATAAAATTGTTCTTCTACCTAAAGTAGAAAGAATATTAATTAAGTCCATGTTTTATTTACAATTATTACTATCCCTGTGATGTTGTTAAATCATATGATTCTCGATGTTAGTAACATTAATTAAGAAAGCTTTTTTACTTTTAATCCTAAAAATAATATCTAACGTAGCTGAGTACGTTTTATTATGATCCGACACCGGTCGTAGCCTACTCTTGAACGCGACTCACGTCGGCGAAAGGTACCATCGCAGTACCATCGCGAGTCGCCTCTTCATCACCGCGCACGGCGGGAGACAACAAGACGAAAAAATGGAAACGCCAAATAACAGGCGCACAGTGTTCACCGATGTAACGAACATCCAAACTCCAGGTATAACCATATATATTGTCACATCTTATATACAACAAATCATTATAACACCACCATGCCAAAACAACGATTTTTGTAGAACAACGAAATATGGAAGAAAGAAACAGGAAAACTGTGACACCCCAATTTTAAGAACAAAATTGGAGCACAATATATGTACGCCAGGATCAATTTTCATATATATATCCACATCATAGTAAATATCAAAACAATGCTTTATTAATATATCGAACATTATTACAAAAATGACCCTCGGGTCCAAAAGAAAAGTACAGACTCTCATGTAGACTCTGATGTAGACTCGCGGAAACTGGACGCCATCTCCACAGGAAGGTCGACCGGGGGCTGCGCCATCCTAGTACAAGTCGTCTGGGTCGTATCCACCGTCTTCTCGGTACTCCTCCTCCGCGTCGTAGACTCCAACGTCTGGGTGGGGTAGCAGGGGGTTCAAAGAGGAAGGGTGAGTACATCGAAATGTACTCCGCAAGTGTAGGAAATAAATGCTTATGAGGCTATTAACAAAGGTAGGCTGACTCTGTTTGACTCAAGCGCCTAAAGCAACACATCCTATTAAATCCTATTTCCTATGCACCTATTTACTAGGTTATAACCACAATCTACATCTGTAACTGTAACCACACTCGGAGTCGCACCGAATAACCAACACTTGGAGTCACACCAAGCAACCGCACTTGGAATCACACCAAGCAAACCCACACCTGAAGTCCATCAGGCAAACCACACCTGAAGTCCATCAGATGACCCGAACCAGTAACCAGTAACCAACTAATCTTGAAGAAGTCCAAGCCCGCTCGTGACCGTGAGCACGGCTGATATATCAGTTTATTTACTCTGCAGAGTTTGCACATCTTTACCCATGAGTCGTGTTGCACTTGTGCCCGAGGTAGCTAGTCTCTTAACCCACTTCCAAGGTGAGTCGGCAGGGTTCACTACAAGGCCGTTACAAAGAGTCCTCCTATGCGTATTAGTTCCATATTTCACGACGTAGAGCTACCTTCCATAATAACACCAGGTCTGACGCCCGAGCCTGGGAATCACTCCCGTACCAAGCAGTATCCTGCGTAGAAGAAGCCATGTCCCATGTCCATATGTAACTAATAACGACATAAGACTTCTCTAATTAATTAGCCAGTCCCAGAGCCATATAGGCCTCATGGTTTGCGCTGTTTTGCCGGGTTACAGGCTTCGAGAATCGGGTCCTAGGGATCCAGGCAGGATAACAAACCACAAACCCAAACCAACGCCAAGTCCCATGGCAAACTGTAACGCCGAGTCACACGGCAACCGTACGCCAAGTCACATCGCACCACACCACCAACGGTCCATCCTGCCGGATTTACCTACTCACCATACTACAACATTACCAGTCCACAATGTTTCATAGATCATTAATCAGAATTAATTATTAACCATCCCATCCCAAGACAGCAAGGCTAAGCATGACTTCTACCCAAAACATCCCAAACCAGGTGTCAAGGTTAATATAACCAAAATCTAGTAAACCATATCATGGGATTCAAATTTAGACACTGCATGCATCTACAGGATCTAACTACTCTAACTCAAAATAAAATAAATACGGGTGCAAGATGTTCAAGGACACTTGCCTTCGGGCTGGGTTGAAACTGCAGGATCACAAGAAGGATCTGGAGCAACGAAGGTACAAGGTTGATCCAGGGGTTCCACGTAGCTCGCACTCGCTGGATCAAACATCAAACATGGCCCAAACAAAGCAATATAAGAAACAGTACATCAACAGTATAAAAACAGAACGTAAATAGATCTACTACGTAGAGCTCGACGAGACGAATCTAACGCAAGTTGAATGGGTTAAAACGGAGTTAAAACGTAAAAGTTACGGGGTTTTGAAGTTGGATGGCAAATCTGTAAATAGATCAAAGTCATTTTCGTGATTTGAAATAAAACAAAACTGAAAAGGGAGAGCTGCTGGACCTGGCCTCAAATAGAAGAAACTGCAGGGTCTAGGACGGAAGAAATCCTAAACACATGAACAGCAAGGGTGGAGCGCGGGTTGATTATAGGAAAGCTGAGGGGTGTTCCTGCAAAACGTCCGCGGCTGGCCGGATCTGCAGGTGGTGGACGCCACGTGTCGCGAGACGATTGGAGCGGCTCGCCAGGTGGACTGTGGGCGCGGGGGTGATGGTGTGGTGGACTGGGTTCGCAAGCTAGTAGACACGGTCTATACCGCTTCGAACGGTGGGATCTAATCTCTGCCGTTGGCTGAGATCTGAACGGCCAGGGTGAGCGCGAGAGGGAGGAGGCGGTCGCCGGCGGAGAGCGCACGGCGGTGCCATGAGCCACGCGGCGGCGCCATGGACGGTGTGGCCCGGGATCGCGCTACAGGCCACTAGAAATCTCGGGAAGAAGGGGAAAGATAGAGGAGCTTCCAGCGAACTCAGAGGAGGGCTTGTCGGTGCCTGAGACGGGCCGGAGAGGGCCGGACCCGCGGCGGCGCCATGGGGGAAACGTTCGGCGCCTGCCTGGGCGACCAGTGCGGCGTACGGTGGGGCAAGGCGAGGTTACCAGGGAGAGGTGGAAAAGACATCTGGGCTCACCGTGAGGGCGATGACGGGAAGCTTGTCGCCGTTCGGGGCTCGGAGAGGAGGGTAGACGGCGGCGGTGATCTGAGCTCGCTCTGGTAATATGACGGCGACCGGCGCTGGAAACTCGGTTAGGTGCCGAGGGTTGGTGTCGTGGACTCGTCCCGCGTCTCTGTTGCTGACGGAGGAGGACGATGAAGCAGGTGGTGGCGGCTCGGAGAGCAAGGAGCTCTGTGGTGGCTAGCGACGGGGAGGTGGGTGGCGGCGCCCAGCGGTTTGGTCGTGCGGTGCTAGAGCGAGCTAGGGTGCGGAGGAGGGTTTGTAGGTCGCGGTGTGCAAACGCGGAGCTCGCGCGGCTTCTGTTAAAAGGGAAGATGAGGGTGGCGGCTGCGGCACTTGCTGTGCTGTGGATCGGTCCCGGGCGGTGGGTGATAGAGCGATGGCGTCGCGCGTAGGGCGGGTTGGAGGTTAGGGAAGGCGTGCTGACGGGTGGGTCCTCCAAGTTAGTGAGAGAGGGAGGGAGGGATGGGAGCGTGTGAGGCAGGCCGCAGGCGAGAGTGCGGGTCGCGCGGGGAAGTGGAGTGGAGGAGCTGGGCTGATAGGGTGTGCGGGCCGGCTCGGCGTGCTTGGCGCGCGAAGGGGAAAGGCCGGGGAGAAGGGCTGGGTGGTGTGCACGGGCCGGGGCGAGGAAGGGAGGCGGCCTGGGCTGGTCACGCTGGGCCGCGGTGCGGGGCTGGCTTGCGGCAGCGGGCTAGGGTGGAGCGGGCCGCGTGGGTGGCAGTTGGGCCGAGGGGGGGAGAGAATGGGAGAGAGAGGCCCCTTTGCCATCTTTTCCTTTTCCTTTTCCTGGTTTCTTTTCTTTTGCAAACTTTTGTAAATTCTTTTCAAATCTAAATTCTTTTGAAATCAAAATCATTTTGAAATACTTTGGAAATATTTTTCCTGGGTTTTGAAAATAAAACTTTGAGTTTAAAATTTTATAAACCTTTCTAAGTAGAATAAATCTGATTCGCCCTATACGGGTTTAACAAAATTATTTTCCACCAAATAAAAATCGTGCAACGGTATGAATGCAACGAACATCTGGATAGATTTTTCCTCCATCTAGGGTTTTGGTCATTTCTTTGTTAAATTCTAATTTATTTTAATTATTTTAACACCCGGGGTGTTACAAAAACCCATGAGTAGGGCTCAAGAGACCAATGCCGAGTGGGAGGCGAGAAATAAAAAGCAACGTGACTACCGTGTTCAACGATAAACTGATTCAAGTGCACTTTACCACCAGCATAACAACCAGGAATAACTGTATACTTAATCAACTTATTATCTACCTATAATAATAATTGTATACTTAATCAACTTATTTATAAAATTTGTAAAATCAACAGTTCTTAACTCAGTTTGGACGGGATCCACGATGCTGTGACAAGATAGACCGCAACAAACTGGCAAAAATACTTGAATGCTAGCGCATCATGGACTAAGATTGTAGCACTGTAAGAAATATATATGATCTATTAAATTGTATTTTACTTTAGTCCAAAACATAATTTAATAAATCACTTATATTATGTGTTTGTTTTTAGGTTCAGCTGCCATATTTTTAAGATAGATTGTATATTTTCTTCGTAATAGACATAATAAATTAAATTGTACACATCATGGATCATCTTCCTCTAGATCTATGTTTCAAGCGTTATAATACAAGCATGCCATATATAGCTACATTACACAATATTATGCCTTTTGAGAATAGAATTTTTGGTAGACATTGAAGAGTCGTATCAATGAATGTTTTCATAACTTAACTGAAGATCTCTAGGACATGCTTAAGGCCTTAGACAAGATATAATTTAAATGGTTCATGAAACAAACAAACTCTTTATTATGCCTTTTAAGCATAAATATTTTTATTATTATACTCATAACCATTACAATTGTGTGAAAATTGAGCTATGAAATATTAATTTTGATTGTTTCATTTTCAAATATGTCATAAAGTGAAACCGTAGCGTTAGCACGGGCACTAAACTAGTGTGAATAATGCTGCATGCACACATGCATGTCTCAGTCGACCCGAAAACGTATATGTACAACTTGTGTCCAAACTAATACGTATGTGGAGTATCTACGCTAGTCCATTAGTTCACAACAGACCATTCGCTACCAGGCACAGGCCTGTAGTACTACATATAGTTGGTTGCACGTACGTAATTTGTAGTTCCTACCTGTGACTGTACCCATCGCCGGCGTCAGGGTACGTGTCACTCCTGTACGTAATATAAGGGCATAAAAGGGTCTGTACAATGCATAATCCATTAATCCCGTGGAGCCACTCAATAATTCACCAGTACATGCATACCAACACTTGTGGCTGGCTCGTTTCTTAATTCTTATACACTAGTATATATGTATATATATATATATATAATTGTCAACGTACTAGCTTAGAGTTAGACCATAATTCTACCCACTTAGAGTTAACCCAAATTATATAATTTAATTCTTAAATTATAGTAGTTTGCAACTGGATCTACCCACCGAATTCGCGTTTCCACAGCGGATGGAACGTAGTAGTACAGTACTAGTATATTGGGTTGTCGCTTGGCCTCTGCAGAGAGGCGAGCGAGAGCGGATCGGGACGCGACGTCTCGTTGTTTGCTTGTCTTCCCACGTACGTTGACACTTGGCCAATCAGCGGCTGTATTCGTCATTCCATCTATTGGTAGCTGCTCGACCACGCTGTACGTTTCACAAATCTCAGCAAAAGTACTTTGTTTAATTAGTTTAGTCCACCACGCTTGCCGACCTTTAATTAGCTTCGCGCGCTCATGCATGCATGCATGCGGCCTGCGGCCGGCCGCACGTCGATCGGAGTCGGAGGAGAAAATGAGGACGGTCGTCGGACGACCACTCCAACGGAGCTAGTGTTGTCGTCGCCGACTCGCCGTCGTCCCAGCAGCTATCAACACTTGTTGTTTCGTTCCCAATTCAAGCTCACACAATCCGTTTCCGGTGTACGCTGATGGCATTTTTTTTTTTTTTGAGGAATGTGTGTTAATGGCATTTTGAATAGCGATAGTACGTCAATGCAAGCCGCCTCCGATGATCCTTCTCCGCGTCCTCTTCCCTCTCATTATCAGCGTAAACAAAGGCAAAAAACAGTGTGGCGCCAACAAGTTAAGCACGTACACGTAATAAACCAGGCCACCTGATCGCTTATCATGTGATGACGAATAATAATGCACAGCCCTCCTAATTAAGTCCTAACCCCTAGCTAGCTAGCACGCAGCAACAATATTATTATTATATACTCCGTTCCTGCAGGTCTAACTGGCTCTTGGAGATACCCAAAAGAGAGGGGAGGAATCTCGCCCTCGCCGGCGCCGCGGATAGAGATTGCGAGCAAGCCATCATCCATCCCTAAACCATTTTTTTTGCTCAATAATTGTGTGGGGGTTTGACTTACAGGTTATATATATACGGAGTATAGTATAATTGATCAGGGGGCACTAGTCTTCGCCGGACTCCACAACAACAACTATTACTTCCTCTTCCTCACTACCGGAGACGGGCTCTTTGCCGAGCGTCCGTCGCTTTGCCGAGGGCTAAAACACGGACACTCGGCAAAGAGCTCTTTGCTGAGAGCCAACCCTCGGCACCATACGAAACTCGGCGATAATTCCTACGCCGAGGGTTCGACTCTCGGCGATGTCTGGCTCTCGGCAAAGAGACTCTATGTCGAGAGCCGAGCCCTCGGCGTAGAATGCACCTCGGCAAACGAAACCCTCGCGCAAACGGCTCCCCCTGCGCCGTTACCTTTGCCGAGAGCCCTCTGTTAGGCTCTCGGCAAAGGTTTTATTTTATTTTTTTTGGTAAACTCTTTGCCGAGAGCCCTGGCCCTGGCTCTCGGCATAGGTGCTCTTTGCCGAGGGCTTTAGGAAGCTCTCGGCAAAGCATATTATTTTTTTTTTGTTTTTTTGCTCCCAATTTTTTATGTGGCCTTGCTACAGTACTACAAGGCAAGATTTCAAATTTGAAGTGTTTTCCATAAATCTTGCTACATTTCGCACATTTTTTTTAATTTGATGATTTTTTCCGCGGGACGCACGTTTGAACTGCAGGTGCATGAAATAATGAAACTCAGCGATTCGAAAAATGGTATTCATTCTTCAGAGGGTATTTCGACACCGTATTCAGAGACAGGCGCGGAGACTCGACCGTCTCGTGCACGAGAAACGGCGACCAAGTTGCGTGATATTGGATTTAAAATTATTAAAAATACAAACAAAGTCATAAAATCATAAAAATGGACGGGTGACCTTGACATCACATGTAGAGGCTCTGAAAAAAATTTGGGAATGTTTGAAGCAAGTGGTGGTGCAAGATAGTTGAAACCCTGAGTTCTCCGCAAGATGTCACATGTGATGATATGCGATGATCTCAGGGTTTCAACCATCTTGCGCCACCACTTGCTCCAAACATTTCCAAATTTTTTTCATAGCCTCTACATGCGATGTCAAGGTCACTTGTCCATTTTCATGATTTTCTGACTTCGTTTGTATTTTTAATAATTTTAAATCCAATATCACGCAACTTGGTCGTCGTTTCTCGTGCACGAGACGGTCGAGTCTCCGCGCCTGTCCCTGGATACGGTGTCGAAATACCCTCTGAAGAATGAATACCATTTTTCGAATCGCTGAGTTTCATTATTTCATGCACCTGCAGTTCAAACGTGCGTCCCGCGGAAAAAATCATCAAATTAAAAAAAATACGTGAAATATAGCAAGATTTATGGAAAACACTTCAAATTTGAAATCTTGGCTTGTAGTACTGTAGCAAGGCCACATAAAAAATTGGGAGCAAAAAAACAAAAAAATATATATATTCTTTGCCGAGAGCTTCCTAAAGCCCTCGGCAAAGAGCACCTATGCCGAGAGCCAGGGCCAGGGCTCTCGGCAAAGAAATTTTGTAAAAAAAATAAAAAACAAAATCCTTTGCCGAGAGCCGGATCAGGGGGCTTTCGGCAAAGGGCCGGTATATGCCGAGAGCCGGATCGCGGGCTCTCGGCAAAGCAGACAAATGAAAAAAAAATAAAAATGGCCGCGCACCCGAACGCACACGCACGCCGGCCGCCCTGCCGCCGCGCCGCCGCGCCCGCCCGCCGGCTGCCCGCCTCCGCCCGCCCGCATCCGCGGCCGCCGCGCCCGGCCGCCCTCGCCAGCCCCGACCGCACGCGCCCGCCGCCCGGCGCCTGCCTCTGCCGCCGCCGCGCCCGGCCGCCCGACCGCCCTCGCCAGCCCCGGCCGCGCGCGCGCACCGCCCCAGCCGCCAGCTCGCTCGCTCCAGCCCCGCCCGCTCGCTCGCTCCGGCCCTCCTCTCCCCGCTCGCTCCGGCCGGCCGTCCCCGGTGACCGCCCGGCCGCCCACCCGCCGCCTCCAGCCGCCCGCCCCTGGCCACCCGCCCCTGACCGCCCGGCCGCCCCACGCCGCCGCCCCCGGCCGCCCGCGCCACCGCCCCCGGCCGCCGACACCGGCCGCCCACCCACGGCCGGCCGCCTGCGCCGTCAGCCACACCGCCGTCGCGGTAGAGGGCGAGGAGGAAGAAGATTAGAGGAAGAAGAGAGGAGGAGGAGGAGGAGGAGAGGAAGAGGAGGAGGAGGAGAGGAGGAAGAAGAAGAGGAGGAAGAGGAGGAGGAGCCCCCGCCGGCCTTGTCCTGCTGCGTCCCCGCTCCGCCCGGCCACTCCACCCGGTTGGATAGGAGGAAGAAGACGACCGCCTCGCTGTGCCCCCTTTGTTCGCTCATCGGTCGTCATCGATTGGGCTGTCTGTAAGTCATCCTCGATCGCCCCATCGTCATTGCACATGTGCCACCCAGTTGTAGTATGTAGTAGTAGTAAGTAATTGTTAGTAGTAGTAGGTAGTAGTTTGATAGTTTGATAGTAGTAGTGGTATGTGTGTGGATGTCGGCCATCGTACCTCATATATGTGGATATCGGCCATCGTGTCGTTGTTTCTTGCAGGTTTTGAAACCTCATCGTGCAGGGGAGGTTCTGCCGAAATTTCTAATTGATACTATCTTTTTTGTCTTTTCTGTAGGAGGAGGACCTGTCGGGGCCAAGCCGGAGATCCTCGGCGACCTCGATCGTCTTCGTCATCGTCGCGGGTCTGCCTGCACCGCTTCGCCTCGCCACTGCACCGACTCGCCACTGCGCCGCTAGCCTGACTCCACCGGCACCCTAGGTATAAATAACGTCTCCTCCCAGAAAAGGGTCATAGGTCATTGAACCCAGTTAGGCATCTCCCGTCTGAAAGAGATACGGCTGGAGGTATGCAGGTCTCTGCATATCGATAACCGTATCTATTTCGGATTGTCCACGTTACTTGGACAGCCCGCAGATGCGTCGATGAGGCTAGTTCCCATGGTCTGGCCCGATTCGAGATGGAGTTTCTGCATCACCTCCCTGTTGTTCTCCGGATACACACTCTCCCTACAGGGACGTGTATCTTGAGAACATCGGGGAGGTGCTGCCGAAATTCTGTCTCGGCTCGGGGCAGACAATGGGAACTGACCTCATGTACGCATCCGCGGGTGGGATTAGGACCTATCCTCACCTATTAGATGATAGTAGGATGGAAGTACTCGGAGGTAGATATGTAAGTACTCGGATGGATGACAGTAGGATGGATGACCGTCAGTGGATGTACTCGGGCCGTAGAAGCAGAAGTGATTTCACCGAAGAATGGTTGCGCAAGACAGATGCTTTCGTGAACAATGCATTTGGCGCGGCTCGGCGAGGAGAGATCAAAGTGTTGTGCCCATGCAGCAGATGTGGGAACCGGAGAAGGCAAGACAAGGAGAACATGGCTAAACATCTTGTGAACAATGGATTCACGCCGGACTACAGCCGGCGGATCTACCATGGTGAAGCACATTGTTTGAGAGCGGAGGCAGTGCGACCACGTCCGGAGGACTTTGATGCTGATGCGGGGGTAGCAGACATGTCAGATGACTTCCAAGAAGCACAGTACGCTGAAGGACGTACGGAGGAGGAGATGGAGAAGACCGCAAAGGCATTTTACGAGATGATGTCTTCGGCACAGAAATCCCTTCACGATCGGACAACGGTTTCTCAACTGGATGCCATTGGCCGTGTGATGGGGTTCAAGTCCCAGTTCAACCTGAGTCGAGATGCGTTCGATGGTATGTTGGCCCTATTTGGTAGCATGCTTCCGGACGACCACATATTGCCAAAGAGCCTGTACGAGTCACAGAAACTGCTTCGTGCACTGAAGATGCCGTATGAGCAGATACATGCTTGTCCAAATGGGTGCGTCCTCTTCAGGAAAGATCTCACGGATGCAGGTTACTGTCCGAAGTGTAAAGCGTCGAGATACATGGAGGTAGACGATGGTGAAGGCCCGAAGAGGCAGCTTTCTATCCCCATGAAAGTCCTGCGTTACCTGCCGTTCACACCGAGGATCCAACGTCTCTACATGACCGAGGAATCCGCGAAACAGATGACATGGCACAAGCAGGGTACCCGATACAATCCTGAGAAGTTGGTACATCCCGCCGATGGTGAAGCATGGGCCCACTTCGACCGCATCCATCAAGACAAAGCTAGAGAGGCTCGTAATGTTCGTGTTGCGTTTGCAACGGACGGTTTCAATCCCTATGGACTCATGGCTGTCCCGTACACCTGTTGGCCCGTCTTCGTTATCCCCCTCAATCTCCCCCCCCCCCGGCGTCCTATTTCAACGTCATACTGTCTTCTTGTCGTTGATAATTCCTGGACACCTGGGGAATAACATGGGTGTGTACATGGAGCCTCTGATTGATGAATTGGAAACTGCTTGGAATGAAGGGGTATTGACATACGACCGAGCTTCAAGGTCTAACTTCACAATGCATATCTGGTACCAGTACTCACTGCATGACTACCTGGCATATGGGATATTCTGTGCCTGGTGTGTCCATGGCAAGTTCTCATGCCCGGTTTGTAAGACAGCTACGAGATTTATCTGGTTGAAGAAGGGTGGCAAGTATTCGGCGTTCGACCAACATCGACAATTCCTGCCTCTTGACCATCCTTTCAGACGGGACACCAAGAACTTTACCAAAGGTGTCGTGGTGAGAGATCCTCCACCTCGGATGCTGACCGGTGCCGAGGTTCATGCTCAGATAGATGCTCTCCAGTTCAACGAAACAGACGGTCGTTTTGTGGGGTATGGTCAGGAGCATATGTGGACTCATAAGTCAGGCTTGGAAAGACTCCCTTATTATGACGATCTTCTTCTGCCACATAACATTGATGTAATGCACACTGAAAAGAACATCGTTGAGTCGGTTTGGGGAACACTCATGGACACTAAAAAGTCCAAGGACAACCCTAAGGCTAGACTAGACTTGGCACTGTTGTGCAATAGACCAAAGCAAGAGATGCTGCCTCCTCAGCCCGGCAGGAGATGGACACGGCCCAAGGTCGATTTCGTCTTGGGCAGGCCACAAAGGAAAGAAATACTTCAGTGGATCCAGACATTGACATTCTCTGATGGATATGCAGCGAATCTAACGAGAGGAGTCAACTTATCTACTCTGCGAGTCCTAGGGATGAAGAGTCATGACTTCCACGTATGGATCGAACGGCTTCTTCCGGCGATGGTTCGAGGCTATGTTCCTGAGCCTATGTGGGTTGTCCTGGCAGAGTTGAGCTATTTCTTCCGCCAGCTATGTGCCAAGGAGATATCTCGGTCCGTCATTGATGACTTGGAGAAAGCTGCACCTGTGTTGCTCTGTAAGCTGGAGAAAATCTTTCCACCAGGCTTCTTCACTCCGATGCTTCATTTGATCGTACACCTCCCAAATGAGGTTCGAATGGGAGGGCCTGTGCAATGGCGTTGGTGCTTTCCAGTCGAGAGAAATATGAAGACTCTTCACAAGAAATGTAGAAACAAAGCCAAAATTGAGGCTTCCATTGCAGAGGCATCCATTCTGGAGGAGGTCTCCAACTTCACTGAAGAATACTACTCTGAGAACCTTCCTAGCGTGCATAATCCACCCCCTCGTTACAATGCTGGAGAAAATGAATCGAGTCTTAGCCTTTTTCGAGGCCAACTCGGCACGGCAAGTGGATCCAAAGTTAAGCAGTTGAACTATGAAGAGTGGCGAAAGATCATGCTATACGTGCTTACCAACCTTGATGAGCTGGATCCGTACATGGGGTAAGTTGTTATCTATCTTCATCCAATTCGTCGTCACTTTCCAACACCATTCTTTTTGCTTCGTACAGTGAATTTCTTCATTTGTTCTCGAATGGACCAAGGCCTCTTTCTGATGCGGCAGCTGAAACCCTAATTGCAAATGGTGCGGGTCAAGGGAGGCCTGATTTCATTTCTTGGTTCCGACAGAAGGTACCGTCCTACCAAGGTCGTACTTAGTCTGACGTTCCAACTTGCTCTTACGTTCTGACCGTATAACGATATATCTTGCCTCCCCTTGCAGGCTCAAACCGATGCGTCTATGAGTCAAGAGCTGAGACAGGTTGCAAAAGGCTTTGACCGTAGGGTCAAGTCATTTAACGGTTACGACGTGAATGGATTTCGCTTCCACACATCAAGCTACGAGCAAAGTCGGCCCAATCGAAAAACCACAAATAGCGGTGTTTGTACTCCAGGCAATGACAACCGTGACTACTATGGAAGAATTAAAGAAATATACGAACTTTCATTTCACGGTGAAAAGCCTTTGAATCTTGTCATGTTCAAATGCCATTGGTTCGATCCTGGAAGAACGAGGCTGACACCTAATCTTGGGCTAGCCGAAATTCGACAGGATTCTGTCTATCCAGGCTCCGATGTGTATATTGTGGCTCAACAGGCCACGCAGGTTTATTACACGCCATACGCGTGCAAAAGCAAAGAGCATCTCTTGGGTTGGTATATTGTGCACAAGATATCACCACATGCTAAACTACCTCTCCCCAATGATGAGGATTATAACTTCAACACAAACACGTATGACGGTGAGTTCTTTCAAGAATCTGGGTTGCAAGGGACGTTCACGATAGACTTAACCGAAGCGATGGAAATGGAAGTAGAGAATGATGACGAGGACACTAGGGATGAGGTGGTAAATGAGAAGGACATAGAAATGCTAGAACGATTCCGTTTAGGCCAAGCAAATGAAGACGACGACCTGTCTTCGGATACTGAGGAGTACTTAGACATGGTTGACAGTGATGAGGAGACTCATGCTCCGGCTAATCCGGATGATCCAGATTATTTCTAATACATGTAATATTATGTTATATTTTTAGGATCTATTGTTTTATTTATATTGCACATATTTGGTTATGTTATTTCTAATACAACATTGCTTGTTCTTTTTAAATGCAGGAGGTCGAGGCAAGATGCCGGGAGGACGTCAGAGGCGGTTGAGTTGGTTGTACCGCAGCTCGCAGGCCGATGGGCCCTCGACGAGGAGTGGCCGCCGCCGGAGGGAGCCGTCTCCACAGGAGGAGGAGGAGGAGGAGGAGGAGGAGGAGGTCGAGGAGCAGCCTCCTCCGTCAGAAGGTTCGAACAACCATCGATGGAACCAGACCGGGGGTCAACCAGGCGGCAGTTCTCAGGGGTGGACCGGTTGGCCGGGGGTGTAGTAGATTGAACTTTGGACTATCGTGTGTCACTGAAGTCTCATGTTGTTAAACTATGTGATTTGAGGACATATGTTATTGAACTATGTGATGTGATGTGAACTATCATGATATATATATATATATATATATGTTCTGTGACGTGAAATGTGATATATATGTGATATGTGATGAATGTGATATATATATATATGTTTGATAGTGTCGGAGAAAAGGAAAAACAGAAATAAAAAAACAAAAATTAGCGTGTTTGCCGAGGGTTGCTCTCGGCAAAGAGGCCCTTTGCCGAGGGCTATGACCATAACCCTCGGCAAAGCTGAACCAGAAAGTCATTTCCCCAGCTTTGCTGAGGGCTTTGGTCATAGCCCTCGGCAAAGCTGGGGAGACTGAAAGGAATTTCCAAGGGTTTGCCGAGAGCCGGCTGAGCTAGCCCTCGGCGAAGAGGTCCCAAAAAAAATATTCGAAATTTCTTTGCCGAGAGCCGACCCCGGATAACCCTCGGCACAGGAAAATAATAATAAAAAAATTTACAGCTTTGCCGAGAGTCCGGCTCTCGGCAAACGTGACGCCTTTGCCGAGAGTCCGGTTAGCCCTCGGCAAACCTACCGTCAATAGGGACCGCCGTTAACGGCCACTTTTCTTTGCCGAGAGCCGGTCGGGACCCTCGGTAAAAGGTTTGCCGAGAGCCCGATAAATGGCCCTCGGCAAAAGATCCTTTGCCGTGAGGTTTTTTGCCGAGAGCTCTTTGCCGAGAGCAGCCCTCGGCATAGGCTTCGCCGAGTGCCAAATGGCCTTTGCCGCAACCATTTCCAGTAGTGCCTGTGCTTAATTATATTTAATTAATGCATGTTGTTTCCAGCTCTAATAATTTCCTCGATGGAACAGTCAGATCAGCATCAGACTAGCTCATTATATTGGCGCGCGCACACACACACACAGAATTATCTGTCTGATTCATTTATGAAAATTGGTGGATCGAAAGCGATGTTCAGACGTGTGTCATGAGTGACACACAACAGATAAGTTAGCGAAGAATTAGGTAGTACTAGTAACTAGCAAAAATTATAATTGGTGGCGGTGCAATAGTTTTGGTACTATAGCTTATTTTAGTCATGTCTGGCTCATCAGGGAGGCTCTAATCATATTTTTATCCTTCACCTCTCTTTCACAACAAGAGAAATTAAATGAATCCAGGTTTTGCTTTCTCCAGTGTGGAAGAGCCATGATCGATGATGCATACTCGACCTCGCAACAGCATGCAGAAGTATATATCTTCTTGTTCTGTCGTCAATGGCTTGGCTCTTTGAATAATCTTTTTGGGGTGCAGCGCAGGCTAGCTGTGTGGAATTAAAAACACTTTCAGTCAGATATGTCATAATAAACCAGCCGTTACGTAAGCATTTTTGGTAACCTTGTATTCTCGTTCATTTCACATTCACATTTTCAGAGACGATGAACACGGGATGATATATAGCTCTATAGCTCTGTTTCAAAAATATACCAGCAGCTGGAATGATTCTTTGGTTGGGAACTTGGGATGATCACAATTCACATAAAACAACAAGTCATCGTTGTCCAACAACTACACAGATGAGTGTGGAGATTGTTTGCCGGGCTCATGCTCCCTAATTAAGCAGGGATCAGATCGAGCTTATTCTCGGAATGATTAGCCCCAGAAGATTCCAACAGTATTTATTTATTTATTTATTTTCACCCAGATAGCTTTATTCCCACACCATGTGATTCTCATTCTGTCAAGCATGCATCTACATCTACATGGAGGAGATCGCTGCGTAGATAGCCTTGGTGGATGGATGTTACGACTTGCAAGGCGAGGGGCCTTTAGTTTGGGCTGTCAGTTTGGCCGGGTTGTAACTTAACAGTACAAGTGCAGAGGAAATAATAGACTGATGATAATTGCATGTTGAGCGCATATATAGAGATTGGAGAACAGAGATGCCTTTTATTGTTTCCAATCTCTAATTATTGGCACAGGTTGTCCCATTTGGAAGACAACCTGCCATGTCATGCTCTTTCATCGGAGCTGATCGAACTGGAGAGTTGACCTGACAGTATGACACCATCAGATAAAAGTGCTGCTGGATTTGGGTGGATCAATTGGACTGATATGTCCCTGAATTCAAGTTCACTTTATCAGCCCTTTTTGCTGGTTGCTGATAGCGAGGTGTCACGGTGTCACCCTCCGCTCCTTTTCTGTTTGCTCTAACCAAAGCTTTCTGCGGTAATTGGGTTCCTTGAAAAGATGAAAGAAACACCGGAGCTACTCAAGAATTCATCCAAGAGCTAGATGTCAAACAGTTTTTACTAACATCTTAGAAATAAAGGAAGTTAGATGCACACAATGTTCTAATCACTACTGGAAACTGTTGCTTTGCCGAGTGCCTGTAGCACTCGGCAAAGGCCGTCCGACGCTCGGCGTAGGCTATGCCGAGGGCTGCTCTCGGCAAAAATCCTCTCGGCAAAGGAGCCTTTGCCGAGGGCCATTTATCGGGCTCTCGGCAAACTTTTCGCCAAGGGTTCCGTGTAGCCCTCGGCAAAAAAAAGTAGCCGTTAACGGCGCTCTCTACTGACGGCCACTTTGCCGAGGGCTAACCTGGCCCTCGGCAAAGGCTATATTTTGCCGAGAGTCTGGCTCTCGGCAAAGCTATATTTTTTTTATTTTTTATTTTCCTGTGCCGACGGTTAACTAGGGTCGGCTCTCGGCAAAGAAATTTCTAATGATTTTTTTTTGCGGCCTCTTCGCCGAGGGCTCTATCATCTGACTCTCGGCAAAGCCCTTGAAATTGCGTTCAACATTCCCAGCTTTGCCGAGGGCTATGACCATAACCCTCGGCAAACCTGGGAACATTGTTTTCTGGTCCAGCTTTGCCGAGGGTTATGGTCATAGCCCTCGGCGAAGAGGCCCTTTGCCGAGAGCAACCCTCGGCAAAGTAGCAATTTTTTTTATTTTTTTCTGTTTTTCCTTTTCTCCCACACTACCAAACATATATATATCACATTCATCACATATCACATATATATCACATTTCACATCACAGAACATATATATATCATGAAAGTTCACATCACATAGTTCAATAACATATACGTCCGCGAATCTAGTTCACATCACATAGTTCAACAACATATTCGTCCTCGAATCTAGTTCACATCACATAACTTCAGTGACACACGATAGTCCAACGTACTACACCCCCGGCCAACCAGGCCACCCCTGAGAGGGGCCGCCTGGTTCACCCCCGGTCTGGTTCCATCGGTGGTTGTTCGAACCTTGTGACGGAGGAGGCTGCAAAAGGTCATGTCAGACAAGGAAATGAAATAAATAAAACACTGAAGTATTGATACTCACAGGAGCAGCTCCGGGGTCCTGAGACGGCGGTGGAGGAGCCATGAGCGTCTGCGGCACGGCCATGCCCTGGGAGGCCATGAAGGCGATGAGGTCCGCCATCTGCTTTGCTTGAGCCTCCATCTGGGCCGACATCTGTGACCGCATCTGGAACTCGAACACCTGGCGCTCCTGCCTTTCTCTTTCCAGGCGGGCCTGCGATAATACAAAGTGAATGTTAGAACAATGCAAACATTTAAAGATCAATGTACGATGAGTAAAATAGAAATAACCTCGAGCTCGGCGACCCGCGACTGCGCAGGCGACGGGCGTGGGCGTATGGGGACGCTCCCGCTCGTGCTCTGTGCTCGGAGCTGGGACAGAGTGGGAGTGGAGGCCGTGTTGATGACGCCGTCGCCAAGCCAGAACCGCCCGTGCTTCTTCTCTCCTCCAATCCTCATGACGATGCTCCCGTCCAGGTCCGCGGTGGCGGGATCAAAGTCCTCCCATGGACCGTCCTTGCCGCCTCTGAGTAGTCAGTGAGGCGGGAGTGGACGCTGGAGTTGGTGTACGCGTCGGCGGGATCGTCGGGGTTGTAGGAGGTCTCCGCTGCCGTGGCCTTGCCCTTGTGGGACATGGCGTATGCCGCTACCGTGCCGCAAGGCTGGCCACCGTGTGCCTCCGACTGCGAGGAAGACAACAAGATGATTAGCAATCAGGCAACATTTGATCGAGGAATTGATAAAGTCTTTCACGTACCCAAGCTTGTGCGTACTCGGCGAGGTTGCGGTTGCCCTGGTGGTGTGGTACACCTGGCATCTGCAGACGCGCCTCCCGGGCCTCGGTGTGGTGGGCCGCCCACTCTTCGGATAGCCACCGGTCCACGATCATCTCCCAGCACTCGGGAAACGACTGGCACCATTGGGGGATCATCTGCACATCATCAAGTATTTCACGTCTAAGCGTCAGATGAAAAGTACCAAAAGCTTAGTCTCAAAAGAAAACACTTACCTGCAAGAACTGCGCCCGGCCCAGCGTCATGCCTCTCGCCTGGGCCTTCGTCACCCTCGTGGCCAAGACCGTGGCGTTGTAGGTGATGATGGCCTGCAGTCTCGCCTCGTAGATCATGTCGGTGACGAGCTTCCTACAGGCCCGGGTAGCCGTCACCTCCGCCACTGCCTCCTTCCCTGGCTCGCACTTGAAGTAGTTCTGCATACAGACACAATACGAGGCGAGACAGTAATTAAAGAAAAAATATGATGAATTTGATATTGTTTGACGAAGACTTACCCACAGCTCCGCTCTAACCCGCGCCGCCTTGTTGGGGAAGTCTGGGTCTGGGGCGACGCTGTAGTGGTCAAAGGTGTAGGCCGGCTCGTGCCTCCCGGCATACTGTACTATGCCGGGGTAGTGCTCGCGGCACAGGAGACCCAGGATGTCGTTGGGTTTGCGGCCTTTAGGCCCCACAAAGTCTCATCCCCTGCACAGGAGACCCAGGATGCCGTTCGCTTGTATTTTTAGTTATTTTAAATCCAATATCACGCAACTTGGTCGCCGTTTCTCGTGCACGAGACGGTCGAGTCTCCGTGCCTGTCCCCGGATACGGTGTCGAAATACCCTCCGAAGAATGAATACCATTTTTCGAATCGCTGAGTTTTATTATTTCATGCACCTGCAGTTCAAACGTGCGTCCCGCGGGAAAAATCATCAAATTAAAGAAAATGCGCGAAATATAGCAATATGTATGCAAAACACTTCAAATTTGAAATCTTGGCTTATAGTACTGTAGCAAGGCCACAGAAAAAATTGGGTGCAAAAAAACAAAAAAAAATAAAATGCTTTGCCGAGAGCTTCCTAAAGCCCTCGGCAAAGGGCAACTATGCCGAGAGCCAGGGCCAGGGCTCTCGGCATATATTTTACAAAAAAAAAAAAATCAAACCTCTTTGCCGAGAGCCTAACAGAGGGCTCTCGGCAAAGGTAACGGCGCAGGGGGAGCCGTTCGCGAGGGTTCGGCCGAGGGTTCGGCTCTCGGCATAGGTTCCCTTTGCCGAGAGCCATACTTAGCCGAGAGTATGGCCCTCGGCATAAGGATCGTCGCCGAGTTTCTTATGGTGCCGAGAGCTGGCTCTCGGCAAAGAGCTCTTTGCCGAGTGCCCGTGTTTTAGCTCTCGGCAAAGAGCCGGACTCTCGGCAAAGAGCCCGTCTCCGGTAGTGAATTAACCACGTTGCTTGCAACTTTTGATTGGCGTGTGGTTTATCGTCTGAGCTTGTCTAATAAGGTCTCAAGAAATAGAAAGCAAACAGTTAATTATTTGGATTGTGTAGCATATATGAAGACTAGCTGGATTGGATAAATGCCACGACCGTGGAATGAAGGTTCCCTAATTTTCTAGCTCAATTATTGGCCCAGTTGCATGATAACTTATCTCCTGTTCCAAACTTTACTCTCGTGTAGGTGCAGCTGCAGGCGTATGAAACTGCATCTCCTACGTAGCTATACTTTGCGGCAGATCGCTGTCAAAACATTTTTGATTTATCAGCTGAGTTCATATATACCATATGTAGCCCCACGCCCAGACCGGATCGGATCAGCATGTTGGCAGATAAGCACAGGCATGCATCAAGCATGATTGCACCGTGCTAGGGTGTCCTCACCTGCAGTACCTTCTCCAGATAACTCACTTCATCCGTTCACGTCTATTTCCCTAGCTATAACTGTTTTCCATTTGTAGTTGAACTCAATTTCTTTTGTTTATAAACATGTCGGATGATGGATAGGCCTGATGAGCATTCGATTCAAATTTGGTTCAGTTTTGGTGTTCGGATATCATGGTTCATGTTTAAGAATATATTCAATTAGCTAGGGAACACCATCCGACACCTTCTGCAGATAAAAACTTTCTTAAGTATGGATAGGACTATAATTAGTTTATGTTTAGATCTTTAATTTGACATCAAAACACCATCCAAACACCTTAGGACTATTTTCGTAACTAGCAGTATTCTTCTTTTACTCGCGAGGCTCATCACACTCACTTAGCACTTTCACTGTTCTATCTTTCTCAGTCGCTCACATCCATACTTAGACCACATCCTCTCTCCCAGAGGCAATAGTAACCTATTGGTGAATCTAACAACTGCAAGACATAAATTTAACACACAATTAAGCACCTAAGGTAGCCTCTGTAAGTAAATCTTAGTAAGTTTATACAATGTGTTAAGTTTTGGTTCATTTAATTTGGATCCGTTATTGTGAGCATAGAAAATCTGTTTTGAGCTGTGAACTATAGAAAAAACAATTGTGAGATATGTGCTGTACAAAAGCTATAAGTTTTTTGATTGAAGCAAGTATAAAACCTACCTTCTAAAATAGTTGTAAAACAACTATCTATTTTTGCACCCATTTTGAAGAACGGAAAGCCAAAATCTAAAAAATAGACTAAGGTGCTTCCAAAACCGTACTACAAGAAAGCAGCTGTTTCTTAAAAACAACTTTAGATTTCATCTATTTTGTTCCTTTCTGATTCCTTTTTAGGAACTCTGATCAACCAAGCATATCCATATGTGATGTCATCCCATCGATATTGGCTTGCCTCTTCCTTGGAAAAGAGAGAGAACGTATATCCGTAATGCTTTTCGTGCATTTAACAAAGAAATATCTATCACAACTTGAGAAATGTGTCTACCACAGATTTTAGAGATAGTTACTTTTTGGCATGAATCCGTTGCAAATAAAAAAATCATTTATGACATACTCTCTCTGTCCCTAAATAACTATCATCGTTGGTGTGCGTAGCGTAAATTTGATTCAATTTGTAGCAAATATGTACAATATTTATATCTCTAAATAAATTTGTTAAAAAAATAGATCTAAAGATTTTTCCAATGATACTAATTATGTACAATAAATATTAATATTTTTTTAATATATTAATCAAAGATGTTTTTCGGAAAACGAGAACGATAGTTATTTAGGGACGCAGAGAGTAGTTACTCTCACAGTTTCGGATCCATGGTAAACTGGACTTACTTTGAAAGAGGAAGAGATGACAGACAGTAGCGCGCACAGCCTAAGAACTGACGTCGATGATTCTGTTGGAGGCTGCGCTCTGGACTGCTGCCGGTTTCAAGAGACTCCAATCGCTCTCGACAGGTGCTCGACGGGGATTCAGCTAGCACGTGCCAGATCTTTATTAGAAGCAAAATTGTCAACCATGTAATCAAGATATGTTTTCCGTGTGTGAGAGAGGGTGCGGTAATCTACAGATTACTTCTGTAGCTAATAAAGCTGTAAAACTCTTTTTCTCAAAAACATGCAATGCATGTTCTCGAAAAAAGATGACAGATGAACATTCGTGTACTAGTCTTAAACGTGGAAGACATTACGTAAGCATGTATGATTGCATACTCTAGGTCTTGGGTTGGCTGGTAATGGTTGGTCCAAATTCAGCTGCCGCGTACAGCCATGCATTTCCAAAAGTACGTGGTTTTTTTTTCAGAATAGCTGGATTAGCCTTTGCGATTTCAGAAGGGCGGGATAGCTAGACGAATATATAATTAAATGCTAGATTCAGACAAGCAATCAACATACATCACCTTCTCCTGATGTGTCAAAATTCAAATCAAATAGTCCGGGGACTACGAACAAATTAGAGGACCCAATTGCCCGTTAACAACGATAGTTATTAGGATAGAGATGCATGGCATTGCCTGAGGTCATCTTCAGGATTTTGTGGCCTGCATATTCACTCACACACTATACAAACCTGTCCAATGGTGTCATATATAGACCTTAAGATACTCGTATATACTAGTATATGCTGTTTTCCCTAATGCTGACTATGCATGGATCCTTCGCTAAGGTTCTAGCTTGTGCTGTCGGTATTGCACGAACTGCATGCGTTGCCTAAGAATTTTTTTAAAAAAGAAAGAAAAAAAGAGTGCTGACGTTTGTGATGCTGTGGGAGTACATCAGGTTAATGCTAGTGGCTGCTACCTGCTAGTGATCTTTGATATTTTTACTTTAGATTTCTGATATATCGTGTAAATAAACGAGATAGACTGAACATTAGTAGCTGTAACACAATTGGGGCGTGAAGATAGTTGATTGGTCAGGTCAGGTCGATTATGCAGAGTTAACACTGTACTAACTAGTCTAGCAGCTGTAACTATGCTATCACCCACTTGCAGTATAGATAAAGTGGTGAGTAGAATCGAACTGCTACACAAGTCAAATCATCATTCTGAGAGGGGAACTCGAAAATGCGACATCAGGTGGCTGACAAAAGAGTCAATTTTTTTGAAAAATGGCTTCAACCTGGGAGAAGACTCACAGGAGTAAAACAGCCCGAGGGAACTCGAAGACGCACACACCTGAGGGAAACTCGAAGATGCAAACACCCCCCGGGGAGCTCCAAGAGGTGGTTGCCGCGATCAACAAACTCGAAAATGATTACATGTTTGTATATACATTTGTAATAATAATTGGTATGACGTTTCAGAAGTTGAATTTATTTGTTTTGGGGTCAGGGAAACAATCAAACAAACAAATCTCGGCAGCTATACTCGGTCAGCACGCAGCAAATGGGAGTAAACTTGTGAGTTGTTGTGACGCAGGAGTACATCTGAAGATTGTCTTAATTTACCTTTTTAGGGCGTGTATAGCTTTCCTGTCGTCAGTCGTCAAAACAGGGACTCTTCATTTCTGCATAGTATAACCGGCCGGGTAACCAAAGCAGGAGTTGAGTAATATGACCAGACCAAATGCATAAAACGTGGAGCCTGTTCGCTTGAGCTATTCAGCTGCTCTAATCCATATAAATCAGCTATAAAATTATGTTTTTTTTTTTTTTGAGTTCAAGGGCGACAGCCCCGGCCTTTCAATTAAGATCAAAAGACCACAAAGCGTTTACAGCGCAGGTGCAAGACATCCAGGCTTCCGCCTAAGCTGAACAACATAACAAACACTATAGGAAGACAAAAGCAGACGTTGCTCCACCCTGCCAAATACCAACTTAAAACTACAAACTTAAGCCACCTCCATCAACACTTCCAACTCATTCCACCAGGCCAAACTTGGCATCTTTAGCTCAGCAGCAGAAGTATCTTCACCCCTCTTGGTCAGCCAGCCCCCATCTTGCTCATCACCCTTATGGAACTTCAAGAAGTGCTGAGGCCTCCATACGGCAACCACCATGTCTGTTTTGCTGATGTCTTGATCTTGTCTATGGAAGCCAGCAACAAGCTCTTCTTGTCGATAGGGCAGAGGATCTCCCAATTCTGTAAGAGACCTGCAACTCTGAAAAGAAGCATTTCCATGCTTCTCCAGCCAATCCTCTGAAAACAAAGATCATTTCTAAGCTTCCAAAGAGCCCAAATAACAGCTGAAGAAGCTATATTAACTATGCAAAATTTCTTATGGCTTAGCCAGTATTTACCGATGTCTATCATACTGTCCCCTATCACATAGCCAAGAATATCAGACATAATCCTCCAACACTGTTTAGCTACTACACAGTCAAAGAAAAGATGCTGAATAGTTTCTTTTTCTGAACAAAACAGACAAGACTCATCTTCAACTTTTCTTCTTTTGGCTAGATTATCTCTAGTTAAAGCTCTATTATTGATAACCAACCAGAGAAAGAAATGAACTCGGGGAGGGATATTAATTCCCCAAACTGCTGACACATGCACAGGTCTAATACCTCGAAAATTTATAATTTTGTAAAGAGACTGAGAAGAATAGATGCCCGTGGAGGAGAAAACCCAAATCATCTCATCTTCTTCCTCGGTGAACTGAATAGAAGCCACTAACTCTATTATATCTAACCAAATTTGGTAGAGGGCATTAGAAACATTCCTACGAAAGGTACATTTTAAATTAACACCATCCCATAGCTCAGCTATAGTTTTTCCTTGCTCATTCACTATCCTATAAAGAGGAAAAAATTGAACGGCTAAACTAGAAGAACCCAGCCAATTATCCTCCCACAGCCTAACTTTACGACCATTTCCAACCTTCCACCTAAACCCCATCTTAGCAGCTCGAGCTGCCCACATGAAACTTTTAAAGAAAGGGGAAGCACCTATTGTGCTAGTTTGAAAAATATTAGGATTTTCCGTATCATACTTAAAATCAATAACCTCCTTCCAGAGCTTATCTCTATCAGAGTTATATCTTTTCAGCCACGAGGCAAGAAGACTAATGTTGAGATCTCTAAGGTTAGGAAGGCCTAGACCACCAAAATCTTTCAACATCGACACTAACTCCCAAGATGCTAAGTGATACTTATGAGCATCTACTGAATCATTCCAGAGGTAGTTGCCCAAATGAGAATTAAGAATCTTGATAGCCCATTTCGGAAATTTAATGAAGGATAACAAATAAACAGGGATACTAGAGAGACATGTCTTTATCAACATAGCTCTAGCAGCTAAGGATAACAATTTCCCCCTCCAACCTGCTATCCTTTTCAGGATCTTGTCAACTAACGGTTGCACATCTTCTCTAGTGAGCTTTTCATAATGTAAAGGAACACCAAGGTATTTGATGGGAAAGGAACCTAGAGGACAAGCAAAAATATGAGCCAACTCATGGGCTTCATCTGGGTCAAGATTCATGGGAACGAACTCACTCTTATGAAAATTAATTCTCATCCCCGAGACTTGCTCAAACCATATCAGCACACACTTCAAATTCACCAAGGCAGGGACATCCGCTTTAGAAAACAGGATAGTATCATCTGCATACTGCAAGGATACTATGCCTCCAGGTCGAAACTCACCTAGCAGACCTGAAATTAAACCTCTATTCGAAGCTTTGGCTAACATCTTTGAAAGCCCATCTCCAACTAAATTAAACAAGAAGGGAGACAAAGGATCTCCCTGTCTCAGACCCTTACCAGCCTTAAAAAACTTACTCTCTTCCCCATTCAGCATAATGCTTATAGAACCACCTATGACTATATGTTTTATCCAATCAATAAACTTTGTGCTAAAATTCCTAGCCTGTAACATCTCAAACAAAAAGGACCAACTTACCCTATCATAAGCTTTTTCATAGTCTAATTTGAGCACTACACCTTTCTCTCCAGACTTAATCATGCTATGCACAATTTCATGTGCTGTGACTACACTTTCCAGGATATATCTACCCTTAATAAAAGCAGATTGGTTTGGAGCTACAATCCTCTGAACAACCTTAGACATTCTTAGAGTAAGAATTTTTGAAAAGATTTTAAAACTACAGTTAAGGAGACTAATGGGTCTAAACTGTTTTATATTTGAAGCATCCCCAACAGCTATAAAATTATGTTTTCCTCTCAAAATAAATTAACCCGTACAAATCAGCCGCCGCGGCTTAAGCTCAAGTCAATAGAGAGCACAGAGCAATAGTTACAACAAGGTATTTACCTATAATTTCCTTTTTCGGATAAGGGTTCAGTTTACAAAATCATTTACCATGCATGAAAGCGGTAACTAAAAGCAAATATATGATTTTTTGAGTGTAGCTCAGCTGGTTTGATTTCTGCTTGTGGTGGAATCTATCCAACCAGGTTTAAGTCCTTGACTTGACATGAGTATTTGTATTTTCTAGATTTGTTCATAGATTTAACGGTGTTATTCTTTCAGTGATAGACAACGTGCTCGTCGATAGTGAAGCATTTGGGGTGACTTCGTCAATCTTGAGATTTGTCGGTCCAACTCGGTTCTTCGGAGATGCTCACACGGGTAGGGACTAACTTGTACCAATACTTCCTCCGTCCATAAAAGAATATCATTCTCACATCCCAATGAGTCAAACATCGTAAACTCTAACTAAAACTATATGAAAAAATACTAACACTTATGAGACAAAAAGAAGAACTATTAGATTAATTTGTAAAATATATTTCCATAATAAATTTCATTTTAAGATATAAATGCTAATACTATTTACTATAAGTTTGGTCAAAGTTGAAATAGTTTGACCGACACGCTTTCTATGGTTGTACTCTTTTGTGGACGGAAGGAGTATTTCAGGTAGAAGTACATAGGACGTGTTGTGGGGGACTGAAAGCCCTAGTTTGGTTTTGGTTAATTGATGAAACCTATTTGGTCTAATCCTATTGCTAAGCATGTGTGTAGCTTATAAGAGAGGATTGAGACCAAGCCAAGTGGTGGAGTTAGCAAGGTGGCAACCATGGAGGATGGTGATGGTCACACGCACTCAAGAAATCAAGTGCTCTACCATTGGTGAAACTTGAGAAGAAGAGAAGAGATGTAGCAAAGAGGCCCGAAGGCAAAGGTATAACCTATAGGGCTCTTTGTTTTAGTGATCAAGATACTTAGCGAGTGTGATCACATTTAGGATACATAGTCGTACTATTAAGAGGAGATTATTCACGGCTTATGCGGTGTTCAAGTGCCACTAGGTATTCTCTAAACATAACGATGCTATAAACCTAGTGAGTGACTAACAAAACCCTTGATAAATGCTTTGCAAAATGCTAACACATGTGCACAAGTGTTGAAACACTCTGGTGTTGGTGCATGGGAGCAAGGATAGATGTTAGAAAGTGAAAGATGTCGTGTTAGGGGCATCGGACGCTGCTGGCGGCAGCATCGGACGCTGGGCCGAGCGTCCGGTGGCAAACCCTAACCGCTGACATTTGTTGAGTGAGCATCGGACGCTGGCAAAACACTGTTGCAGAGTCCGATGGTCATGACGTGGCGTGAGCATGCTTTCCAGGGAGCATCGGACGCTGGGCTGCGTCCGATGTCGATCCATCGGACGCGTCCGATGTGTTTTGGAGCGTTCTAGAACCTTTCTGTTGTGTCATCGGACGCAGGGGTTGAGCGTCCGGTGCTATCGTTCCGGAGCGTCCGATGAAGCGCCAAATCGAGCTGAAAAGAGTGAGCGGCATCGAAGCGTCCGATGCCAGGCATCGGCGCGTCCGATGCCACTTTAACCAGCGCGGGAAGGAATGTGACCGTTGGGATCTAACGGGCTGAATTCATAACAGAGGGACACGTGGTGCTCATCGGAGCATCGGACGCTGAGGGAGCGTCCGATGGCCCCGACACCGGCGCGTCCGATGCTTGTGTTTCGGGCCCAACGGCTAGGCCGTTTTGTGTGGCCTATTTAAGGGGCTTGGCCGGCTCACTTGAGGTCTCTCTTGCACATTTTGATTCCTAAGTATTCTAGTGAGCTTTGGCAAGCCTCCCAACTCATCTCTCAAGTTGATTTGATCAAACCAAGTGAGATTGAGTGATCTAGTGCATGATTTGAAAGAGTTCAATCTAGTGGCACTAGTTCTTCGCATCGGCATTGAGTTCTCTTGTTACTCTTGGCATTTGTCGGTGCCTAGACGGCTTGGAGGTGTAGAGGTGGTTGATTGGCAAGATTGGTGATTGTTCTTGGCCACCACCGTTGGTGATTGTGAGAGGTTTTGGAGCCTCACCTCGCCGGAGCGGCAAGAGGCATCCTTAGTGGATTGCTCGTGTCATTGAGCTACCTCACTAGTGGTAGATTCTTGTGGTGCTCTTAGTGAGCTTGGCTTTGCGCCAATTAGCCACCGGATCACCTAGTGTTGGTCGACACAACGAGGAGTAGAGTGTCGGCAAGCACGTGAACCTCGGGATAAATCTTGGTGTCCCGTGTGCTCATTGTGATTGATTCTACATCTTGGTGATTGGTCTCCATATTCATATTGTTGGTGATTGGCATCACAAGTGGATTTCACCGGTGATTGGCTCCCTACTAGATGATCCCGAAGGCTCGGTGAAACCACTTCTATCTAGCTCATTTACTTTGTGTATTTCCTTTGAGCCATTTCATTTGTGTAGACATCATCTCTTGTATATCTTGTGTCATATACTTTGTATAGCAAATTGTGATTAGATTGCTTAAGTCTATCTTATTGCACATACTTGTCACATATACTTTCATATATATCATACTTGTGCTAGAGCTTAATTGTTTTATTCCGCATTAAGATATTAGCTCTAGTTGTTTGTGTGACATAGTCTTATTAGGTAGAATTGTTGGATAGGTGGCTTGCAGCACACTTTTAGGCTAGCGCAAAAAGCTTCGCCATTTGTTATACTAATAGTGTTTGCCTAAGTAATTTTGTAGACTTTTTAATTAGGCTATTCACCCCCCTCTAACCAATTTGGACCTTTCAGGGACCAACAATGTGCACTGCATAAAAAATGAAACTGGTCCCGGATCTAACCAGGGGCGGATCCAGGCCCCGGGCTGCAGCCCGGGGGCGTGGCCCAAAAATCCCTTTAATAATTTCTTAAACCAGTCCAATATAGTCTCTATGGAAATATACATTTAGCCCTACCTGATGTGGTCTACAATTAGTTTACACTACTTTAGCTTCTCTCCTGAGATGTTTCTAGATCCGCCACTAGATCTAACCATATTTCATCATGTGATCGTCAGAGGTTAAGAGAGTCCATCTCCTGAAGAGAGATGAACTATCTAGGGACCCGTGGCGTCCTAAGCATGCTGTGAAACCCTTCTTTCTGTGTGTCGGTCCATGTAAAAGGTCTGTCAAATACTCCCTCCGTCCCTGAATAAATAGATTCCTAGAGTTGTCCTAAGTCAAACTTTTTAAACTTTGACCGAATTTTTAGAATAATACGTTAAGATTTATGATATCAAATTAGTATCATTAGATACATCATGAAATATATTTTCATAATATGTTCATTTTATATCATAAATATTTTTACTCTTTTCTATAAAGTTGGTCAAACTTTAAAAAATTCGAAATTCGACCGGTACGGATTCTAGGAATCGATTTATTCAGGTACGGAGGGAGTACATGCAATGAGGACCAGGAAGGATCGGAGCAGACGAGGAGTAGTCCACTTGGCGCAGGCAGAATTAAATAAAATCCACTCTGGCACTGGCAGGCTGACCAACCAAATTCAACGTGACCCACTCTTGGAGCTCTTGTTGTCTGGATCCAATCATTTAGACAGCGGAACGTACTGTGCGTCTTCTATCTTCATGCATGGTCCAAGAATTTAGAACGTCCTCTACTATTGTACTAGAGTACTACCCAAATTAAGTCTTCCGCAAGACAATCAGTTCACAAATAAATTAAAGTTATGTTGCGTTTAGCATGACTTAAAGAAAAACATGGTTTCACAGCTGATTTGTATGGATTAAAACCGGTTCATACTCAAGTGCTTGAGCTACAAGCCGGCTCTAATCCGTGGAAATCAATTTTGGCACAGTATTTTCGTCTCACAACAAATTAGACGTTTTAACTTATCAGTCAGCTTATATAAGTCCTCTAAACATAACCAAATTGCCTCTAGTTTCCATGATGCCGTGAGCGCGTAACCTTGTCCCCTCAAGTTCACTCCTCCTGGCTATCATATCATATCATTCCCATCAGCTTAGCATCAACGGTGGGCGATGGCTCGCTATCGCGGAGACCACCAGCAGTCACCGGGGGGGATCGGAGGTCGGCACAAGCGGGCAAGCTCAAGAACTGTAGGGACAAGAAGACCCGCAGATTCCAAGTCTTCCACGTCGACGGTGGATCACATCACATATACGTAAAAGTAACGTACCATTGTGTCGATCGTGTTCAATCCAAAGTAGTCGCAATGTCAACGCGTGTCGTCGCGCAGCTGCTAGCGCCTAGCGCCTAGCGGCTGTACCGTCACTCGGAAAATGGACGCCGTGGTCCGCCGAAAAGGAAGCAAAGGAAAAATGATGGACGCGATGGCCGTGCTGCGGAAGCTGCTGCACGATGGCCGTGCCACTTGGGACGCGAGAAGGGGTGATTTTTCAAAGCCGGAACACCTTCTTTCTTGCTGTTCCTGTTATACGTACGTATTACGTGACAAACTGACGGCATGTAGCCATCCGAAATCGGAATCTTTTCCGGCGGTCCGGGGG
This sequence comes from Coix lacryma-jobi var. lacryma-jobi, assembly GCA_009763385.1. NCBI lineage: Eukaryota > Viridiplantae > Streptophyta > Magnoliopsida > Poales > Poaceae > Coix > Coix lacryma-jobi. The sequence continues at coordinate 51,636,643 of CM019823.1, read as the reverse complement.
CCCCTTCGATCGAGTGCACCGATTTTGTTTTTTGTTTTTTTCCTGATTCTTAGGGTCCGTTTCGTTTCCTCCCACTAAAATTTAGTGACTAAATTTTAGTCACTTTTAGTAGCAATACCCCTACTAAAAAGGACTTTTTAGTCATTTTTAGTGGGGGTGTTTGGCAACTTAGCTACTAAAAGTGACTAAAGTTTAGTCACTAAATTTTAGTACTCCCTCCATACCTATATTAGTTGACGTTTAAGACAGCGACACGGTCTTCAAAACACAACTTTGACCTCTTATTTTTATAAAAATATTTATGGAAAAGTGATATATGTATACTTTTATGAAAATATTCTTCAAGACAAATCTATTTATATAATTTTTATATTTGTAAACTTAGAAACTTAATAGTTACTGATGATTTATATTCCCAATGTTTGACTCTAATCTTTTCTAAAATGTCAACTAATATGGGTATGGAGGGAGTAGGAGGGAACCAAACAACAGGCCCTTAGTTTCTCACGACAATTTTGAGCAGTCTCAGAGTGAAATTCTGGCGGTCGGATACTCGGATGGATATAGCCAGTGTGCTGGACCTGCTGGTCCATTATTGAAAGCTAGCGGGGAAGAAAACGTGGGCTGTGCTGCGGGACGATCGATCGAATCCAAAGCTAGAATCTACCACAGATGACTCGCCCACCACAGACTAACCAAAGAAAAGTCAACGACACATAAGCGTGAAGCTCGAGCGAAATGTCACTGGACAGCCGCTTTTGCTTCAGCAACAACTTTATACATAGTTGAAAAAAAGAAATGAGAGTGTAAGTTATAAAAAAATACTTTTCTAATTTCATCTTAGCTTATATTTTTGTAAGATGAGAAATAAAACAACTTTAATGTGAAGATGTTTTAGAAAAATATTATGTTTGATAAAAAAACCTTCTAAAGTTATTGTAAGTTATACCAAACAGACTCTATCTATCAACCACATGAGTTTCTAAATACCTACCATTTATATATAGAGATATGTTGTCAAAAAGAGGATGGCACCACCATATACATTTCTAGCTAGATCAAGAGTGAGGTTCACGTTGCACCGTCCATTGTGAGGCAGGCAGTGAAAAATACCGTCTCGACTCTCGACCGATTACTTTCTGACCAACGTAACCTAGGCCCAGCAGCTACGGAGAGGCACCGACCCGTCCGTCATCAGTCCACCGAGCAAGCCCCCAACCCCAAAGGCGCAAAGCCAAACGACTAGTTTTTCACCAAATCCTCCACTAGTTTTTCACCTCAAATTCACCGGCAAGGACAAAAATTGCGCAATAAATAAACTAAGCAGTGCCAGAGTCATTGGAGCGGGTGACCACCAGGGGGGAGAAGGAGATAGTACGACGATCATTCCCCGGCCGTATGGCTCACGGGTTTACTATTTTTAATCAATCAAATTTCCCACCTAGCTGCTGGGTAAAGGTTGGAAAGGCGTGTCCTTGTGTCGTCTCGTGTGTGTGTGAGACAGAGAGTGGTCTGGTGGTGGACTGGGAGTGCCCGGGTGGGAGGAGGATCTCTCAGATCCGGGGTAAACCCGAATCCCGACGCAAAGATCCACCCCCACCAGCACCACCACGCGCCGTCGCCTATAAAAGCCGCTCCCCGGCAGCGCATTCTTGCAGCACAGACAGCAGCAGCACCGTTCGTGCCCCGATCGAGCCCCCCACCACCACCCAAACCCCTCTCTCTCTCTGGGAGCTCGAGCCTCCTCGATCGTTGCCAGACCAGAGAACAGATATGGCGTCCGTTCTGCCGGACACTGCGTCGGATGGCAAGGCCCTGACGGACGCCTGGGACTACAAGGGCCGCCCCGCCAGCCGCGCCACCACCGGCGGCTGGGCGTGCGCCGCCATGATCCTAGGTACTACTAACCTGACCTCTGCTCTGCCTACCATTTCGTCGCGTCCACCGTTTTCGTTCGTGCTGTGTATGTACGTGCATCTCTGCATGTGCGCGCCGTGTGTGGTCCTGATCGAGTCCTGACATCAACTGTTGATTTCCATTCCTTTCGATGCATGAATAATGAAGGCGCGGAGCTGTTCGAGCGGATGACGACGCTGGGCATCGCGGTGAACCTGGTGCCGTACATGACCGGCACCATGCACCTCGGCAATGCCTCCGCCGCCAACACCGTCACCAACTTCATCGGCGCCTCCTTCATGCTCTGCCTCCTCGGCGGCTTCGTCGCCGACACCTACCTCGGCCGCTACCTCACCATCGCCATCTTCACCGCCGTCCAGGCCACGGTTCGTACGTCGTCGTTTACTCGTGTCTGGCCGGCCCGCCCGAGACCTCGACACCCTGGCTGCCTGATGATCGATTGGCCTTGACGATGTATCTATCTATCTATCTATCTGCGGCTGCGCGCGCAGGGCGTGATGATCCTGACGATCTCGACGGCGGCTCCGGGGCTGCGTCCGCCGCCGTGCGCGGACGCCAAGGGCGCGAGCCCGGACTGCGTGCCGGCGAACGGGACGCAGCTCGGGGTGCTCTACCTGGGGCTGTACCTGACGGCGCTGGGCACGGGCGGGCTCAAGTCCAGCGTCTCGGGCTTCGGCTCCGACCAGTTCGACGACGCGCACGGCGGCGAGCGCGCCAAGATGTTGCGCTTCTTCAACTGGTTCTACTTCTTCGTCAGCATCGGCGCGCTGCTGGCCGTCACGGTGCTGGTGTACGTGCAGGACAACGTCGGCCGCCGCTGGGGGTACGGCGTCTGCGCCGTCGGCATCCTCTGCGGCCTCGCCGTCTTCCTGCTCGGCACCAGGAGGTACCGCTTCAAGAAGCTGGTGGGGAGCCCGCTCACCCAGGGGGCCGCCGTCACGGCCGCCGCCTGGAGCAAGCGCGCCCTGCCGCTGCCCTCCGACCCGGACTTGCTCTACGACGTCCACGACGCCGCCGCCGCCGGCACCGACGTCAAGGGGAAGGACAAGCTGCCCCACAGCAAGGAATGCAGGTATATATACTATATAACAAGAATAACTCACTACCGGAAAAACTCACTTTGCCGAGCGCCGCACTCTTTGCCGAGAGTTTTTTTTCGGGCGCTCGGCAAAGAGCTCTTTGCCGAGGGCCGAATAAAAAACACTCGGCAAAAGAAAAACGCTCGGCAAAGAAATTCTTTGCCGAGAGCCAAAAAAAAACACTCGGCAAAGAATTTCTTTGCCGAGCGTTTTTTCTTGCTCTCGGCAAAGAAATTCTTTGCCGAGCGTTTTTTTATTGGCTCTCGGCAAAGAGGTCTTTGCCGAGAGTTTTTTTTTTACACTCGGCAAAGCTAATTTTCAAATCATATTTTGAAGCAGTAAATTAATCCAAATAAAAAAACTTTCAACTAAAAAGTTGTTTCACTTATCAAGATGAATAATTTTTATTTTAGTCATTTCTTCATTTGACAAATTTAAAATAAATTTGTTCATAAATCTTACATCTCTCTCCGTTAGTTTACGAAACTACAAGAGTGATATATAATATTTGTGAATAATATGATAACCATAATTTTGGATGTATAAATGGGTAAACAACCAAAATAAACTTTGTAGATCTTGACAAGTTATGAAAGTTTGTAGTTGATAACTTTTTAATTTGAAGTCATCTAGTTATGCAAAACTACGTTCGAATTTGAAAATTTTAAAATTCGAATTTTTTAAAATGCCTTAGATGGAGAAATGGCCAAAATAAAAGTTGTAGATCTCAAAAAGTTATGAAACTTTGGTGTTGACAACTTTTTGATTTGAAATCATCTTGTCAACGAAAACTACGTTTGAAATTGTAAAATTTAAAATTCAAATTTTTATAAACAACCTCGGATGGAAAAACTACCAAAATAAAAGTTGTAGATCTTGAAAAGTTAGAAAACTTTGTAGTTTACAATTTTTTGATTTGAATTCGTTTAGGGCCTCAAATAAGCAAATTACACATGGTTTAGTATAATATATGGGTAATCGAAACGGAGATGGAACGTATATGAGTGTGTAGTGCAGTGGTAGAGGAGGCTCCGCGCGAACGAGAGGTCGTGAGTTCGAATCCTGCTCACTGCGTGAGAGAAAATTGCGTGAAAAATAATAGAACTTGCGATTTCAAGGGCAACAAGTGGGCGCTGCCCAGTGGGCCCCTCCTCCAATTAAATAAAAAATTTTCTTTATTTTTTCGGGGTTTTTTTATTTTTTTCTTTGCCGAGAGCCATCTCAGCACTCGGCAAAGGCTTTGCCGAGCGCCCGATAAAAGGCTCTCGGCAAAGAGCCCTTTGCCGATCCATTTTTTGCCGTGTGGCCTTTGCCGAGGGCTGCTCTCGGCAAAGGCTTTGCCGAGAGCAAAAGGAGCTTTGCCGAGTGCCTGTGGCACTCGGCAAAGCGACCATGTCCGGTAGTGACTTCGTTCACTAATCATGCATGATGAGCAACCTTCCGTCCCTTTGCTTTTATTTACTTTGTGATTAATTAGCCAGTATGAGGACTCATACTATTAACGGTGCCAAAGACATAACATAATGGACCATACCTAATAAATTAATTAAGCCCAAATAGTGAAATCTGAAGCTCTGAATAATTCATCAAATAGTCCAAAGAGGACGAGTCCACAGTTCATATGAGGACCTCCCTCCCTGTTCCCCCAGCTTGTCCAGAGCATACACCACACAAGGCACACCTATGTACAGTAGGAATGAAGGCAAGGTTTTAGGCAAATTGCGATATGAAATATCTGGCCGGGGAGGAGCTGAGCTCTCATGCATTATTGGTGGAGACCACTGTGCTGACTGCTGCAATCTTGGCACGCCAAATAATTCTGCAGTTTTCAACTCCGTGCCGTCCGCAGGCCGCAGGCCACAGCCCACGTCCATGTGTGTTCGTCACAAGATCACTGTGCTGCGCTCCGTGCCCGGTACCGCAGCCTCACGGTATCCCATGTACACTGGGACTGAAAAACTGTATACTAGTAGTGCAGGGATGCATGGATTAGTACTGTACTAGTGACCGATGAATATGGCTGGATCGAGCCAGCAGCAGCCCAGGAGTGTGCTGGCTACACGCAAAGGAAATGGATGCTCAAACGTGTGGACCAATGCACACGGGAGGTAGGCGCGACGTGACTTGTAGTGACTGTAGAGCGCGATACAGCAAGTGAGGCAGCCCGTTGCCCATTGGCAATCCCCAATGGTCATGGCCATGCCCATCGGGGAAATCGGTCTCCCTATCCTATCCCACCACTTGCATGTACCGTCCACAGTACATGTGGCGACACCTCTGTCCCGTACTGTAGTCCTTGCATACTTACACCGCATCATGATACTGATAGCAACCGAAACCTCTCAACGTCTTAACATAATATATATGTACATCTTCTTTACATGTGGCGGGGAGCGAAAATCATGAATTAATACTGTATGGATGAAACACCACAGAAATTAAATCATAAATTCTGACCAAAAACTAGATAAGCAGCTGCTTATATTGCATTGAAATGCACTAGACAGGAGTAGAACGAACAAGTTAAGCTAGGGCGACGACAACGGTCAGCGCCTGCTGTGCTAAGCCGCCAGAGCTTGTTTTCAGCCGCCTACTCACCCCGCAGGTGAGGTAGTAGCGTCACTCCATGCATCACCATATACCATGCTTGAGCTGCACAGGATGAAGATTAGGCAGGTTCGCCGAGCAACAGCAGCATAGGTAGACATAGTCCTCGGGCACTTTTGACTTAACCCCGCAACTGACCTGATGATTGTACTAGTACTACAGCGAGTACTACCTGCCCTCGATCTGAAGAAAGGGGTATTATGCAGATGCAGGCCGGGGGAGTTGAGCACTGGGCGAGGTAACGCCCGCCTCTCACCACATGACACAGGTGCATGCACCCCTGCACAATTGCTGCTTCAGTGGCCGATCGGCCGGCCAGTGTCTAAAGCTTCGTTGTTTAGTCCCCCAACAAATGCTTTGCCCTGTGGAGAGGGAGAGCAACCAGGAAAGCTGAGGACAAGGTAGCCAGCCGCCCAGCTCTGGGACTTTGCGGGTGCCTGTCCATGCGGCATGCATGCCCCGTGGAATGCCCCCACAGCCACAGGCCACGGGCGGGGGTCGCGGCGCCGGGCGGCAGGGCTGCCGATTTGCTTGCCGGGTCACATGTCCGCGCAGGCCGCAGGCGCAGCCACGCGCGACGCATAGTTCAGTAGCAAAGGCACTCATGGTCACACGGTCGGAGTCACGGGTGCTGCCGTTCGACGTTCGTTCGTGTCATCATCGTCTGTGGCTGTGCTGCCTGTCCTGCTGATTCGTTGCCGCCCCAACCCACAAGGCCACAGTGATTCCTGATCGGACGACGTGCACAGGCAACAGGCTCGAAGCTCGATCACGAGTCGCCCTTAGCTAGTGCCGATCGATCCAATCCTGCCGTGCGGTTCCCGCGACCGACTGTGAGTCGCACAAGTGATTCTTGATCGGACGTGCAAAGCCCCACCTGATCAAAAGGCTCTGTTCCAGTTTACAGTATTCGCGATTGTCGTCGCTCCAGAATTTAAGCTAACAATAATACTAATTAACTTCGCGCGTTGAAAATGATGTGCTCTCCACGTACTAGTACAGTACAGTAATTTGACTATACAGAGTACACACAGATATAGTTTTCCAACCGGGCCAGGCACGTTGGGCCGGAATGGGCACGGCCCGAGAAAGCACGGCCCAGGCCCGCATGCACCGTGCCCATGCCTGGCACGGCCCATCCCCGTGCCCGTGCCTGGGCCACATATTCGGCCCACGGGCCAGCACGGGCACGACACGGCTCAGAGGCCTAGCCCGCTAACGGCACGACGGTTCGCTTGCAGCCGTCGGATCCTCCCCACCACCTGATCCTAGCCGTTGAAGTTTACCGCTGTGACGAGTATATAAGCCTCCGCTGCTTCGCTCTCTCGTCTCCCATTCGAACCCTAGCTCATTTCCTCGCACCGGTCGTCGGCCCGCCGCTTCAGTCTTCTCTCGCCCTCTCCGACTCCATCCCGTCTGTCAGCCGTGGCGAAGGGGGACGGGAAGGGGCAAGGGCGACGGCGGATCACCGTCGCCCCCACCTCTGCGTTTCGTCCTCCGGTAGCGGCAGCGGCGGCGGCCTCGCAGTCGCCGGAGCTCCGAAGAAGCAGGTAAATCCCCACATCTTCTTCTTCTCGCCCTCTTCTTCTTCTTCTTCTTCTCTTATTCTTGTTTTGTTTTCTGCAGATCTACAGATCCGCTGGCCGCTGCTGCTTCTCCTTTCCCGCCGATGGCGTCTGGACCGGCACGGGCACTGGCGTGCTGCCGTGCCTGATGGCACGGCACGACACGGCTGACGCCTGATAGGGCCGTGCCTGGGCCGCTGCATCGGCACGGTGGCACTATCAGGCACGGCACGGCGTGCTGCCGTGCCTGACCGTGCCGTGCCTGGCCGGGCCGTGCCGAGCCGTGCTCGTGCCCGTGTCGTGCCGGGCGGCCCAGTTGGAAAACTATACACACAGATCGACGACTTATTTGTGAGCCGGATGGATGACGCAGGTTCCTTGACCACGCGGCCATCGTCGACGGCGGCGAGTCACCGGCGACGGCGACCAAGTGGGCGCTGTGCACGCGGACGGACGTGGAGGAGGTGAAGCAGGTGGTGCGGATGCTGCCCATCTGGGCCACCACCATCATGTTCTGGACCATCCACGCGCAGATGACCACCTTCTCGGTGGCGCAGGCCGAGGTGATGGACCGCGCCGTCGGCGGCGGCTCATCGGGCTTCCTCATCCCGGCGGGCTCTCTCACCGTCTTCCTCATCGGCTCCATCCTCCTCACCGTGCCCATCTACGACCGCCTCCTCGCGCCGCTCGCGCGCCGCCTCACGGGGAACCCACACGGCCTCACCCCGCTGCAGCGCGTCTTCGTGGGCCTCCTCCTCTCCGTCGCCGGCATGGCCGTGGCCGCGCTCGTCGAGCGCCACCGCCAGACCGCCAGCTCCCAGCACGGCGGGGCGCCCACGCTCACGGTGTTCCTGCTCATGCCGCAGTTCGTGCTCGTCGGCGCCGGCGAGGCGTTCACGTACATGGGCCAGCTCGCCTTCTTCCTGCGAGAGTGCCCCAAGGGCATGAAGACCATGAGCACGGGCCTGTTTCTCAGCACCTGCGCGCTCGGCTTCTTCTTCAGCACTCTGCTCGTCACCATCGTGCACAAGGTCACCGTCCACGGCGGCCGCGGCGGCTGGCTCGCCGACAACCTCAACGACGGCAGGCTCGACTACTTCTACTGGCTGCTCGCCGTCATCAGCGCCATCAACCTCGTCCTCTTCACGTTCGCCGCCAGGGGCTACGTCTACAAGGAGAAGCGCCTGGCCGACGCCGGCATCGAGCTCGCCGACGAGGAGGCCATTGCCGTCGGCCACTGATATATGATGCTGCTACCACAACAACAACCCTGCATGCATGCATCTTTCTATTTTTCTTCTCTTATTTATGTTTTGATGATGACTTGTTTTGGCCTGAATTCGGCGTGATGTATTTTGGCACACGGTGTACGTGACCCTGTCCGACATACGCAGGTGGAGCTAATTAACTTGTACGTAAGGGTAAAAGAAATGTAGATAGAAATATACGGCTTAATAAGTGCCAAATACGGGGTAGTGATGTATGTTGTATTCTGCTTCTGGGAATGAATGGCAGCTAGCGTTGCTGCGCTTGTTTAATACGACTACTATATGAGTTAGATGATTTTTTTTCAGGCCTATCCACCTCCTCTAGGCTGTCCAGATCCTTACAATTTGTCACTGACATCGGAGGCGATCCCGCCGCCTGTTCTGATGGTACTTTGGCAACCATTGCAAAAAAAAACTATGTATAAACACCAACCCATGGTTCAATCCATTCAAACCCAAAACAGAATCCAAGAATTGTTAACCCTGTTAGATTCTAGGATCGCTAGGAGTAGATCCAGTTGGAGTTGTCTTCGAATCGGGTATGAATCAGGGGGGGCAGTTCATCCTGGATGAACTGCCTGAGAAGAACAGAGAGATAGATTATGGTTCATACCTCCAAAGGATCAGCCTCCGCTGCTTCGTCGATGGAGGCTGCACACAGGCAGCGACGGTCGGTGTAGGGGCAGAGACGCTGGTGGCGACGAGCTGGTGGCGCTTCCCGCCGCTGGCAGTGCCTCCCTCTCGATCGGACTAGGGTTAGGATGGTGGGCGTGGCAGCGGCTCCAGTGAACCTCATGTCTTGAGCCCTGCCCCCACCTCCTCTTCATAGGCAATGTGCGACGGGGGCCCACCAGCCTCCTAAATGGGCTGGGCGTCCCTGATCAGGACGCAGATCAGGGATCAGTTAGGCCGTTGGGCCTAACTGGTGGAGATCAATCCAACATTCTCCCCTTTGATCTCAACTTATATCTTTAAACTTCACAGTTATTTCTTTTTACCATTCCATCACAGATCGATGCATAGAGCATGTCTCATCGTCACGGTCCATTGCCGATAGATTCAACAACTACAACACACGTCTCTGTTCTAAAATAGGTTCTTTAACTTTTGGGGCCCTTTATTGTCCAGAAATCATAGGCCTTACCATACAACTCATGTCGACTGTGTATTCCCTGAACACACTGGGTGGTAAGCCTTTGCAAAAACGGATCCGTAATACTTTCATGTTCTAAAAGAATATGATTCTGGACTTTCTCCTTCACAACGTACAATCCAATGTCAATGTGTTTGGCAGCACACTTGACCCGTTGTCTTAGGAGCAAACTTCTTAAATGGTTATTGCTGTTGTTTACCATTATCAACTCCGGGTATAGGTTTCTAACCATTTCGCCTGTCCTTTATGCCTCATAATAAGCTATATGATAGGTGTGCTTCATCATGGCACCACTATTGTTTCCTTGGAGCTTTTCCACAATAAAACTCCAACTACGAGTGTTAGTTACTGATGTGGATTTCACTACACATCTCGCTCAAACATATCAGTTGTACTCACAACTATTTGAGAGTACTTGTTCTCTTTTACTCGTCATAAGGCATATAAAACTTTGCACAATTGCAACACTTCCATTCCAGTGATCTATGTCTGGATTGGACATCTGCCAAAATCCCGGATACTAGAGCCATGTCAGGGTAAATACTTGTGCACTCATTAAGCTTCCAACAGCCGAAGCATATGGGACGTCCATTTTATCGATTCTCATATCTATTCTTGGAACACTGAAAGTTCCCAAAACTATTACCCTTGACCATAGGAACAGGCGTATGTTTACACACATAGATACTTCATTTCTTTATAATCTTCCCAAGTATACACTTGAGACAGTTCTAATACCCCTTTTCACTTGTCTCGGTAAGTTTCAATTCCTAGACGAATGACACTTTACTGAGATCAACTTTATGTAATTTAGGACAATTACCACTTCTCCAACAGTATATTAACACCACTGCCAGCAAGCAAGGTGTCATCCACATACAGGTTTAGGAAAATGAATTTCCTATTCTTGAACTTTGCACAATGTCATTGTCCTTCTCATTCTCTTTAAAACTCAAACTTTCTATTGTGGCATCAAACCTTGAATACCACTGTTTAGATGCCCATTTGAATCCATAAATGGATTTCTTCAGATGGCATCCTAAACTTTCTTTTCCTTTCATGACAAAACCGTTAGGTTGTGCCATGTAAACTTTTCATACAAATCCCCATCAATTAGTGTCGTCTTTACATCTATCTGATGCAACTCTAAACATTACGTGCCAATAACACTCGTTAAAGTGTTTTCTTTCCTTTATGTGAATCCTTTCACCATAATCTTTCTATGTTCCCTCCGGAGCCACATTATATCTTGTAGACCCATTACAGTCTACTGTTTTGGCTCTTTTAGGAATAACTTAAAATGGCACTCTTTTATATGGGATGTTATTGCTCTTTCATTGCCAATAGGCAATTGATACTTTACATTACTCATCTTTCTAGAAGAGCTAACAACAGGTGTTGTATAAGTCATACAACATCAACAGGTATGATTGTTCTTGAGTCATTGGAGTGGGCACGCAATCCCACTTCTCTTCAAGTCTTAGATCTCTACATACCATGCTCCTCCAGATTATCCCATCTTTTGAAAAGATGGTGCTTCCTCAAATTTCTTATTTGAGTTTAATCTGTCAAAAGTCATAGGTTGCCTTAAGCACCGCTCGTCCAGTACAAATACTGCCTCACTATGCTATCTTCCTATCAGAACCATAAAGGTATAGGAATTTAGCTATTTCTTTCTTTACTTAGGAGTATCATTATTATGATCGTTGTACTCCCTCAACGGTCACATTCATCTTTTATAGATCACTCTTGCCTTAATGCATATCATGCATTGCACTTTTGAGGCACAGGGAAATGGAGAGTATCTCTTTTAATCTTTATCTTTCTTAGTGAAATCTCACCATTCTCCCCCTCGAAATATGGCACAAACTTTACTGCCATAATTTCGAAACTATTCTGAACTTTTGTGAATGAGGAGACAACTATAATTTGCTTTATTCACATGACCATGTCATGCAAACAAAGTCATCTTTTGATTCTTATGGGAGTATACTTTCCTCATTCCACTTTAAGAACTTAACAAAGTCCTTACTTAACTTTACTTTTGCAAGTCATGCTTGCATGCTTTCTTTATTTGGGATTGCTCCCCTCATGGCCTTAGCCCATGACCATGTCATGGTCAACACTGTGATAGCATAAAAGCTACTCAAACTTTTCATTCTTTCTCCCACTTTGGGATATACTTTAGGCACATGAGCCATCACAAACTTTTTCCTGCCATGCAGGACAATTTCCCATAAGGGACATTAAAGCCAGAATTGGCTTTCACATTCCATCATCAAATTCAGAAATAAATCCGAATTTTCTGTAACATACACATTTAATCCAACATTGGTCAAATTAAATATGCATATTTCTTATTACAACTTGTCATAATAACTGAAACTTAAACAAATTCTTCTTCGTACAGAGTACATAAAACATATTTTATGTACTAAAATCTTACTTTGGACCAATGTCCCTGAATACTTTTCTTTTCAAGTCATTCTCTAAAGAGAACATCGTTCCTTTATGACATTCTTCCATGCAAAAAACTTGCACTTTCCATCTTCTGAGTCACAGTACCCAACTCTTTTCTTTTCTGCCTCTAAGAATGAAAGCATGAAAACTTTTCTATAAAACATTAATCAACAATAATGAGCATGAAAATAACCCTACGTTGGTCTGGTTAAAACATGCACATTTAAACTTTAAAACTTGTAGTTCTATTCTATATCACCGTTGGGCAGAAATAGAATAAAACAATATCCTTTTACATTAATTCCACATCACCGTTGGGCAGAAATAGAATTAACATATGCAATCTCAATTAACTTAATGATAATCAATATCATTGCAGCGGAATACTATTCATTTATCAGGGACATTTCTTGATTGGCCACATTGACTCAAAAATTGCTAGAGATTCAAACTTTACATTACATTTAAACTTATAATATTGTTATTATCAACGTTGGTCAGAAAATAACAATATCATAATTCATTTTAAACATGTGACTATTCCTCTAATTAAATTTTCCCGTTGGTTCCAATTTAATTAGGCCATCAGCGTCTCTGCCCCTACACCGACCGTCGCTGCCTGTGTGCAGCCTCCATCGACGAAGCAGCGGAGGCCAATCCTTTGGAGGTATGAACCCTAATCTATCTCTCTGTTCTTCTCCGACAGTTCATCCAGGATGAACTGCCCCCCCTGATTCATACCCGATTCGAAGACAACTCCAACTGGATCTACTCCTAGCGATCCTAGAATCTAACAAACCCAATATCTATTAAACCCAACCCAAACCAGTACATTGAAAATATAAAGTTACTCTCACCCATCCAATGTATACCGACTTGAGAATCCAACCCCTAAAACCCATTTCAACTCAAATCATTAGCAAACCTACACACTACCTCGTTTATATAATCCCATTAACCAGGGGGTAATCAAAGGGAATATACCTATACCAAACTACAACTCCTATCCCCAAGAATACAAGGATATTAAAGACACCCCAGACAAACTTATGGATTGATTTGTCAAAAGTGCAAGTTCTAACTTGTATTATGCTACTTTGAATGATTTGATTGAGAGGTTGGAGTACCTCATCCCTTTTGGGCTGGCTTAGGCCTAATTGGATTCAATCTAATTAAAATGTGCATTTATTTATCAAATCTGAATGACTCCATGGAGAAGTTGGAGTACCTCGTCCCTTTTGGGCTAGTTTAGGCCTAACTAGATTCGGCCCAATTTAAAGGTGTACAAAGGAGGTTCAAGATGTCCTTTTCGGTAGAAGTAGTTCTTTCCTATAAAGAGCCCATTTATATATTCTTCAGACTGCCTCCAACGATATAATTGTACAATGTTTTTGGGTAACAAAATCACTTTCCAACTGAGGCAAACCACATCTATTTTGGACACTCGTAAACTATCTCCAACCATACAACCCATACTCAAAAAAAGGTCGTGTGCAGTAAATTGGGTCCAAAAATACGCTCCAACAGAAGACGCATCCACACAACCCATTTTGCGTACCACGCCGGCTGAGACGCAAATAAACGTCGTCCTTGGACGACGACGCAAACTCTGGCCTTCTAGGTGGGGCGCGGACTGGACTTCCGTACGGGGCGCAGCCAGCTCGACGAGCTCACGGCGGGGAGCCGCCGGCCGAGCGCCGCGGCATGACTGACCTCGTCTTCCAGGCGGCTTGCGTCGGAGCTTGCCGGAGAGGACGACGAGAAGGATGAGGAGCAGGGCTTGCCGGATTTGAGGAAAAAGTGACCGGAGCTGTCGGACTCAAGGAAGAAGAGACCAAGGGGCCGATAGCTCCGCCATGTCGCCATGCGGACGAGCTCCGGCTCGCCGCCGTCGGGCGAGCGCGCGACCATGCCCCAAACCGCCGCCTCCCGAGCTCCAACCGTCGCCGCGCCGCGCCCCGTCGTCTCGCAGCGCCCCGCCGTCTCGCTGCTGCGCCTTGCCTGCCCCCACGCGGGCGAGCGCGTGGCCGAGCCCCGCCTCGCCGCGTGTTGCCGCCACACGAGCGAGCCCGCGGTCAAGCCTCGCCCAGCCGCCATGCGAGCGAGCGCGCCGTATAAATGGGCTGGCTGTTGGAAAGAGATTGACTTTTCTCGCGTGGTGGGAGAGAGGGATAGGATAGGATTTGGGTCTTTGGGCTGGCTGTTGGAGACCGCTACATTTTGGGTGGGAGATGCATTTACTGTAGACAACCTAAACAACATAATTTGCGTATCCGCTGTTGGAGACAGCCTAACTCGGAAGACAATTCTGGGTCTTCAAAGAGAGACGACGCAATACTATAGTGGTGGGCCCATAGGTGGAAGGCGTGGTGGGCCCGTAGGTGGAAGGCGTGGTGGGCCCGTAGGTGGAAGGCGTGGTGCATGTGTGTGTTATTGGAGAAGGGAGATTTATAGGTCACCAGCTTTTTACTGTGGACAACGTAAATTGGAGGTTTGGATTATGTCTGTTGGAGACAGCCTCACGGAAACCATCCATGTACCCCTCACGGAAAGCTGAGACGTTCTGAATCTATCAAAGATCTAGTAAATGCATAGCATCAGCCAGGGAAAAAAAACGCTTTCCAACTCATCTGAGCCCAATTATAAAAATAAACTAGTAGATCGATAAGTTGAAACTACATTGCCAACTCCATGTCTCCAACCATGAGCCTTCTCTATCTTAGAATTTTGAACAGTAGAAAATTACTTCAGAGACCAATCAAAAAAACCATAAGCTTTCCAGCTCATGTGAGCCTAATATAAAAATGAACTAGTAGATCGATAAGTTGAAACTACATTGCCAACTCCATGTCTCCAACCATGAGCCTTCTCTTTTTTAGAATTTTGAACAGTAGAAAATTACTTCAGAGGCCAATCATTATCCTAATTCGACTAATAAGGAAACATTGAGCAGCATCACCAAAGTGAGATAAACACCGGCAAGCATGACAACATAAGCACCAAACATGCAAACACGTCCTTATGGAATGCAAAGAAGAAAATAGTATCATTGACAATTCTTTTAACAATAATGTTAGCAAGATTTTCATAAGTATCCTAGTATCGACAAAAGGTTGGGTTATGTTTGAATGTCCTTGGCTTGAATGTGAAGGAAAGCATGTTAGCTCACAGCTTAACACAACAGGAACGAGAGAAACCCCTCTCGATTATGTACCACAAGTGATTAATGCGATGTCAACACCTACTGAATATGCCCTTACGACCTTACCCCTATATACTTGAGCTAGTGTAGAGAGCGGATGGTGGGAGCTTTTGGCCGCTAGACAAGTTACCAAATATGTCATTGCAGCCAACCCATGTTCTCTGCTCCCTTGCCTCCCAGTAACCTCCGACATAGCGGTATGTTCCATCCTCACTGTCCCTTTGGAACCATCTTGGTTTCCAGCCACTCTCCTGCATCTTCCTTGCCTGCAGACAAAGACATACAAGACTTCAGTTAGGGCCAAAAAACAGAATCAAACATCCATTGATGGAATTCAGTCCACCAGGTACATGCAAAGATCTCAAGGTGCAAAAGGCAGTACTCAAAACAATATAGAAATGGAGTCAATGATGTAGCTTTCATGAAAAAATAGAACAATGTAAAATGGATACAACCATCCGCTGCCGTGTCTCGAGACGCAGTTTTTCAGCATTGGCCTTCTCGTACTCCCCATTCTCCAGGTGCCGCTGATCTGGTCTCAGCCTTGAATCCGTTGGTGGCAGCTTCTCCTTAACAAGAGGGTAAAAATGTGCCTTAGCCTTAAAAGTTAAGAGCTAACAGAACACAAATAATGGGTTATATGTATGTTCCACGTGTACCTTGAGCTCTGGTGTTAACTCATTTAATGTTATTGCAAATGCGGACAAGTTGTACCGAGTAGGATTGACTGGAGGCTGGTTTTTCTCCCATAGCAAAGTGGCACCAGAACCCTGATGTGAACCATGGGAGTTCACCTTAAAGGTATCATTGCTAATGATACAATGCACACTTTCATCCCACTTCCCCATCAATGTTGCAACCTTGCTTCCATCAGCATCCTTGACGACTCCTTGAACCTTCCATAGAGCTATATATTAGCATAACCCATATTAATCTTATGGGTGATTGATCTTTTTTTTTTGCCTTTCTTTACCTGGCGAGGATTCCGATCAAGAAAAGACTGCTCTTTAAACGTCAGCTTGCATGAATATCGTCTATTCCCACTTATGTTCATTGTGCCATGGTGATGGCAATATACACGACCAAGGATAAGGTTGTTAATTGTTGTTGTAACCTGACAAGGAAAAGGAAAAACATTTAAGCATAATAGTCAACAAGCATTTACTATATCTTGCAGATATCAGAGTGTAGATATGCAGAGAGAAAATCCAGAGATGGGTTTGGTCGACCCATTGGGTAGTTGGCCCAACCCACAAGAGCAAGGACAATGGGCCGCAAGGATTAACCACAAGTCCCAAAAAAAAAAAAATGGACCAACAGAGCCTATTGATCATAGGTAAGATGGGTCAACCCTCGTGAGACCACCTGACCATGACACCCAAGGCCAGTCCGCTCAACGCGCCGCCTTCCTGTGGCAGGTGCCTATATGTGATATATTTGAAATCGATTTTTTTTAAAAATTTTATTTTTAAGTACTGCTTGTATTGTTGTGCACATATGTGATAAATTTAAAATCTTGCGAATGTTGTTAGATTACCACAATGTCAATTTATCTATTTACATTTAACTAGGATCCACTTCAAATTTCTCACTTCCTTTTTTCTGAAAAATATTTGGACCAACCTATAATGCACATTGAGACATCCAAGGCCAGAGTCTTTAGCTAAAATGGGCTGACCCGTGGCCTCTGAATTGGGCAGGTCCAGGCCAGCATCTCTAACTCTAAGGCAATCATTTTCTCGTAATCAATGAATCACAATATCCAAAGATGTTGAGATTAACTGGGATGTGTTCATACAACCAGTAGAGAGGATAGACTAGAGGGACAATAGCTGAATAGTTGTCAATGAAAGAAAGAAAATAATACGAGTATTATCCATTGACAAGGAATTTATACCTTGCTCCATTGGAAAGTTTCTCCATCATCAAACACTAAAGTTAACAAACCATTAGGATCCAGTATAATGGATTGTCCCCAGAATTTGCTCTTTAGATTGCTGTCTCCCCAAAATTTCCAACCTTTCCCCTCGCAGTGACATGCCATGACCATAGGATGATGACTAACCTGGTGCAAGAATAAACTAGCACATTTAGTCAAGTGTGTTCTCATATATCACAGAATCACAGAACTTTAGTAATACTCCAGTGTTGGATCCCTGTACGTGATGTTCTTAGTGATTTCCTCTTTCAGGTCTATATTCAGTATGGTTTGTTAAGTGACCAAACAATAATTGAGCATTAGCTAAACTTATCTGTTGGGTACCAGACTGACCTTCTCAGAGAAGAAACGGACCCCCTTTTCAGGGTAATCAGCTTCATAGGTTTCCCCAAGCAATGGATTGAAAGGTTTGCAGGGGCGGGAATCTGTGGACGCATATCCAGAGACCGCAAATGCGGCAACATAAAGAATTCTCATCAGACCATTCCCCTGAATGCAGAAGCAAAATTATTATGATACTGTCAAATCAATTTATAGAAAAAATAAGAAACACCATTAGTCCGAGAACTGAGTGATAACTTGGTTGGTATAGTCTACCATCGAGGAGGCCACCCACCCAGGCTCAAACCTAGGTGCTCACAAAATGTGGGTACCTCCTTGTGAACTGGTTAAGCAATCTTTCTGACTGGTTAAGTTCCAGTAACTATTTTAAGAGAAAGCCAAGGGGATGCCGCATGGTTGATTTGTTTTTTAGGAAAAAAAAAACACTGACTGAATTGAAGGATGACTCCATAAGCCAAAAAAATGGCTCCAATATGCAATGCTATTTTTAAAAGATTGAAAGTTCAAATTTCCTGATTTAAAATATTTATCCAATGGGCTTGGGTCGAAAAGAATTTTTATTTCATGCCAGCCATTGTGTTAGCCGGTTTCTCTTCATGGAATCATGGGCCCGCCTATTCCCTACTATTGGATCATTCCCTCCAACAGTAATTTACAGCAGGTTTAAGTTGTCGAGGAAAACAGGAATGTAGAGAAACGGCATACCCTTAAACCACATTCATATGCACGATCCAACAAATAAGAGTACTCCAACTCTTCAAAGCACTTCTGGAGAGAAGACAAAGGCTCATTAAAGTAAACAGGAAGGCAGACTCTTGTTAGATCCTTTCCAACATTGTCTTTGATCATTGACCAAAGGCTCACTCCTTTCTCCTTTTCTATTGGTTCAGGCAACTGTGAGCGCCTTTTTGAATGTGACAGCATATATTTCTCGGCCTTGTCAATAGTCAGTGATTCAACAGATTCATGATCTTCATTTCCGTTGTTTAAGCACCCCTTTCTCGGGTCAGCAGGATTAGTAGAAAATTCATTGAAACTTTGCCTTGTGTCATAGAAATGAAATTCATCTCCATCTGATAGTTCACTAATCTCTTGTTTGCCAACATCATCAGAAGATTCTGTGTTGCTATATTCTGATGAGAAAACAAAAGTAGGGATAGTAAGCATATTTCAGATCACATGCAAAGGGAAATGACTGTAACGAAAGTGCATCATAGAAGCCATAATAATGCTTGGGCACTGCCTATTCCTGGAATCTAAACCATTTATATTCAGGAAATCCAAGGGAGAAAAAGCAAGAAGTGCAAGTGATCAGATATAAATGACTGGCAACAACTCAAATGCTGAGCATCTATCATCATTTTGAATATTGGCATGTCATAGATATTTATAGCCCAGGGAGCTTATATGCCACATGTTTACAGGTGGGCAGGTGGCCTGGTAGAAAACCATACGCTATACTCAAATTCCATTCCACATGATTAGAAGAAGCTAGGAAAGAAACAATGCACTGAAACATCACTCCTGAAAAAGTGGTCCAGTAAAATTGCGCCATGAATAGCCACAGTTATATGGATCAATGGAATGGATATTACATCTTCAATGAAAGCCTTATCATGGCTAGGAAAAAGGTTATGTCACTATTACCAAGTAAACTCTTAAATTGACTAGTTAGACAGAAAAGTTCAAAGAAAAAGGAGCAACAAGAGGAACATCAAGTACCACTACATTTTCCAGAGCTGGAGCAGTCATGCTTGAACAGCTCCAGCTGTGGCTTCTCAGGGACAGTTGAATCTACTGAATTAACTACCTGCATGAACAGCAAAAAGTTCTCTGGTCAGTGGACAGCGTCCCACTCCCACCAATTTATTATTCAACTCACAATCACAGTCCAAATAACCTTTTTAGTTAACATGTGACAGTACATTTGGCTACTAAACTAGAATTGGTATGGTCTATCTTCTAAATACAAGAAGTGTTGATCAAACTACAGTTGGCAAAAAAACATATAACATGATTGTAGCCTGCTAAATATACAGTAATTAATCGATAAATTATAGGGACACACCAGCACCCAATCCAAGCGAAAAACATAACACACAGGTACTCCCTCCATCCCAAAAATAAGTTCATTTTGGACATGACTTAGGATACCAAGGAGTGATTAATTAGAGTCTATTTCCCCCTGTTTGACCTTATTAAATAGCATCCTGGGCATCCTTTTGACGAGTACCAATCTCTGTTCTACTGATTACCAAGGTGAGACCTCAGGCGAGTGGGTGCAGGTTCAATCCCTTGCTCCTGTGGTTAGCGCTTTGTTTCATGTTTTCTAACTGCACACGTAGCCTTGCACGCAAGCGCTAACCCGCGTTAATGCATGACTGCTTGCGCTCAAAACGATGGGGATGCACGTTAATGTGGGGGCAAACTCCTCCCGTATATCGGTGGACCACCTAAAACGAAATCCTTGTGAAAGCACTACAAACCTCCAGGACGAACTGTTTTAAGGGATGGAGGGAGTATATGATTCTAATGGAAAACCAACATTAGTTTTTATGCCATGGTATAACCAATAAGATATTGTAATATGAACTGCAACTCTATAAATAACCTATTTTACCTATTGAATTAGTACAAGAAAACATTACCTCAACTTCCCGTGGAAGACTGCCAATAAAACTTAAATACTCTTCGCAACGCTGCTTCATATGTGTTTGATACTGCGAAAATTCTGAATGAATAATCTGCTCACAGTCTTTAATAACGGTCTCACCAACGCCTTCAGCATGCAAGCGATTTCTGAGCTTTTCTGTGGAAAATGATGCATCATTCTGATCACCTGATAAATCCCCATTAAAAGAATATTCGCTTCTTGCAGTGACAAGGGCTTCAATCCAAGTCGCCCGGTCCTTAGCACAACCAGTCCTAAGTTGAAGTGTTTTGGTCGGAGTAATTATATAAAACCGTTTATCATCTGATTTACTTTCACTAAATGATGATATCTGCAAACAGGTAAGGAGATTGGCTAATTAGCAACCAGACAATTCAGAAGCAGGCAAGTAACTGAAACTTTGAATTGTGTCATCCAAGAAGTGAGCAGAAGCAGGCAAGTAACTGAAACTTTGAAAAGTGTCATCCAAGAAGTGATGATATCTACGTTTGTACTCTTGCAGTTCACTAAATGATGATTATCTACAGCTGCACTCTTGTAGTTCACTTGACAAAATATCTTGAAACCCTCACCGTTGCATTGCCATGCCGGTTAATCACTGCTTCCTCCAGCTAAAACAACAGATAGCCAAAAAAAGACAAGCAGCTTTATAGCTCATTGACTGAACCAGAGCCAGCAGGCGAGGGACCGTGAAAAAGATGAGCCTCAAAAGGCTCCCAGCCTCTTTAATTCGCTACGGACGGAGAGATCCGTACGGCCCTCACATTCCCACCAACCCATGTACTCCAATGCGACACAAAACGGAGGCGCCAAGACACCAGGGCGTTTGAACAAGATCCAGCTGGGAGCCCCGGTTGCCCCCACCTGTAAACATCTCGCCGGCCCCTTCCCTCCGGAGTCCGCAGCACGGGACAAGGACGCCACTGTTGCAAGTCGATGCAAAGACTGTTCTTTCACACCGAGCAGAAGTACTACACGTTGAGCTGACGCTGTAAAAGGCGACCTCCAATCAAAACAAGGCATCGCTTTATTCCGACAGGGGTTAGCAATTGCTGCTTGTATCGTTCCTTTACGACGAGCGTGAGCGTGATGAGTGCGAGTGTGTTGGGAAGCGATCCCCGCCGCAGATCGTGACGATTGTACGGGACAATGTAACTTTACAGCTGGAGACTGAAGACTTTGAACTGGAGTTGCGCCTGTGCTCGTCTGTTGGACTGTTCCGATCCGACGTGACGCGAAAAAAGGGAGGGATTGCAGCAGACCAGCTCCACTATACTTTGTAGCGGTTTTTTTTTTGAAGTTATGTTCGTCTGAGTGGGCACTACGAACGATTTGCGCTATGAAATGCATAGTACTAGCATTGTTTAACGAATGATTATGCTCAACGTTTCGCAGTTTTTTGAGGATAAAAATCGAGACACTATAACAATGCGTCGGTCAGGCGAACAGAAGAAAAAAAATGGAGAAATCAGACGACGAATCGAAACGAGAAGGAAGGAAGGAAGGAGGAAACGAGCGCGAGGCGATCGATCACCTTGAGAGGCACGAAACCGATGGGGCGCTCCCCGTTGCCCCCGGCGCCGCGCGCCACCCCGATCAGCCTGACGCCGCCGCCGCCGCCGCCGGCGGCCTCGGAGGAAGCGGGACGCGGCTCCGCGGCGACGCGGCGCCGGATCTTGGAGTAGGCGAGCACGCCGCCGCGGATCGCGAACCAGCGCGGGCGCCACCCCTTGCCGATGTTGGTCCACTTGTACAGCAACCCCGCCACGGCCGGGGGCGCCGCCGCCGGCGCCTCCCCGGCGTCCTCCGCCGGCGGGGAGCGGTCGCCGGGCGCGAGCCCGCCGGCGCCCGAGGACGGCCACTCCCCGGCGAGGCAGCAGAGCGGGTGCATCTCCCACGCGCGCATCGCGGGGCCGGGGCCCCGCCTCCCACCTGGTCTCTGCTCCGGCCGGCCCGATCTCCGCCCCGCCCCTCACGCGGCGGCGGCCACCACCATTTGGCTGGCGCCTGGGATTACTCTATCTATCCGAGCAGCGGATTCGGCTGGCGAGTGGAGCGAGGAGACGAGACGTGGACTCGCGGAGGGAGGAGGAGGAGGAGGCTCTGATGCGGCGGGCGGGCGCCTGGGGGCTTTATGCTCGCAGCCTTGCGCTTAACGCCTCCGGCTCCGGCTCCGGCTCCGCATCTCCGCAACAAAACAGTTGGGAATGGGAACTGGGGGTCTTCGCGAGCAAGGCAGCGCCGGCGCGGCCTGCTACTGCTGCTGCCCCCGCGCCCCAGCCTCTGCCTGCCTGGCCGGCTCGTGCGTGCCCGTCGCGGTGGCCCCGCGTGTCGGTGGATGCCGCTGCCGGGGTGGTTCGGCCTTGTCGTAGGGGCTCGCTGGCTAGTTGGGTCCCACGTGGCAGTGGCAGTAGCAGTGGCAGGGTCCGTGTTCGTGCGTGCCGTGCGCGCTTGGGCTTGGGTCAGAGTCAGGCTGGTTGGTCCGGTCAGTGCAGTGGAACGGGCGTGTCGCTGGTGGGTGAGTAAATTTCGGTGCAGGGCACTGCAGATGCAGCTGGGCGTATCCTCTGACTGGCTGTAGGCACGCTGGCGAGCGGGGCCGACCTGACAGTTGGCTCTACCACATTGGTTTCCGCTGTTTTAAACAAAACAAAGCCCATCTATTATTCCATCCAGAAGTTGTATAGTAGAATCCATAGAGGGGAGCGGGGGGAAAAATGATCCGACAGGAATATGCCTGCCTGTGAGTGAGGAGAAAACGTGCAACTTGCATGCATCGAAATGGACGGTACTATAGAGAGAGAGGGAAAAAAGAGGCATAATCCCTGGTCGACGATGGTCCTTCGGCTACCCACTATGCTGCTGCTGCTAGGGCCTGGGCGCCTGGCTGGGAGTAGTAGTATATTTTTGAGAAAAATGTTTACTATTTATATATTTATTATATACAATCTATTTAGGAGGAGGAGAAGAAGAGGTCGAGAGTCGAGCATCGTCGTGATGACGACCGCACGTCGGAGCCACAAACGCGCGAATCTAGCGGGCCAAGCTAAACGAGCCCCCGACCTGACCTGACCTGACCTGATCACGCGTCCGCCCACCAAAAACGCCGGCCCAGACAAACGAGACGTCTCCATCTCAGGTACACGTACGTTGTACATGCATGTATGTGTTACAGTTGCGCGAGCGGAGCGGAGCGGAGCCATTCAGCCACGACGGCTGCGCTGCCGCCACGATACAAAATGCAACCCGTCGAATGGTCCAAGGAAAACGTGCTCGCCCGCCCCGGAGGTGGACTGGGTCTGGCCGTCTGGGTGAGGAAGAAGAATCTAGCAAACCTTGCGGTGGTTGCTGCCTCGCTTTACATGGGCAGGGCAGCAGCGGCATCTAACCCATCGCCCGCCCCCATCCCATGTGACTCGCGTTCCATCGTCGTCGTCGTCGTCATCGCTGCTGCTGCTGCTTTGCCGCGTCGGTAAGTTTCCTTGGTGTGAAGCTCCATGGCCGGATCGACGAGCTGTCACGCAACCAAACCAATTAAGCATCTGTCACACTGTTTCGTAATACTACTCTCTCTGTCCTAACTCCTAAGTAATTATACTACATCTGAATTCTCGACGAATCAGTTTGAACAAAAAAAAAATCCATAAAAAATATTAACACATATGATGAGTATCAAATATTATTATATTGACAGAGATATAAATGTTGATATTTACTTTTTATATATCTAGTTCATTTACAAAAATGACTACTTGAGAAACGAGATGTATAGTTATTTTGGTAGGGAGAGAGTAAGGTTATTTGATTGCGTCCAATACAGCTTTGTTTAGCACCACGTTCGCTTCCCACGCATCTGATTTTGGTGTTTTTGTTAGACATGGAAAAAAAATAGCGCGCTATTTTCGCGCTATAGCGCCGCTATAGCGGCCAAAAGAACTTGACGCGAAGTTATTCCTCTTTTTACGCTATTGCCACTATTGCGCGCTATTTTGCCGCTAAATTGAAATAGCGCTATAGCGCCGCTAAATGGCCGCTATCGACATTTTCCTAGCAGAGAAAAAAAATGTGGCTTGTCTTTTGAAAACTATATGAATATTAAATACTTAAGTGTGTCGTTTGCTCTTATCTTATTTTTATGACTTATTATGAAAATATCCTAATATGTTATCAACTCATAGATGTTTTGATTTATCATGGATGTTATGACTTTATCATTTTGTGAGTTATTAAGTTATTATTATGATTATGAATATGAACTTATGATTATCATGGAAATATGGTTAGTCATTGTTTATTGTATAGTTGTTTGGTTGTTGTCTGAATGCATTTAAATAGCGCGCTATAGCGGCGCTATAACGCCACTATGGCGTGTTAAGTTATCTGGCGCTATGACATATAGCTGCTGCTATAGCGCGGGAATAGCGGCGCTATAGCGTCGCTATAGCGTTGCATAGCGGCCAGGACAGGTTGCCGCTATTTTCTATAGCCCGCCATTTAAAACCGGATAGTATAGTGTAAAGTATAAAGTATAAATCAGAAGAGAAGGTAAAATTTTTATTGAATACAATGAGTTTCATCACCAAATACGTACTTCCTCTGTCCCAGAAATAACATAGTTTTGGGAGCTAAACACGCATACCAAGGACCAGAGCAAAAGACCCTTAACACCCCTACCTCCCTTGTCCTGCGCGTTGCTCTCTTTACCTGCTCATGGTGCTGTTTTTTTATTTGGGCCTTGTTTAGATTATATCAAACTTTTAACTTTTTTTACTCTCACCATCACATCAATGTTTGAACGCATGTATGGAGCATTAAATATTGGTAAAATAAATAACTAATTGCACAGATTAGTTGTAAATCACGAGACGAATCTTTTAAGTCTAATTAGCACATGATATTGAATAATATTTGTCAAATACAAATGAAAGTGCTACAGTAGCAAAGTTGAAAAAATTTCAACATCTAAAGCCTAGCTAATCAAACAAGGGAGCTGCTTCGGTGAGGTGAAAGGATAGACTGCAGGCTATGATGGAGACAGGTACTCGTACGATGTTTGCCTAAAAATGACAGTTTCAACAGGATAAGTTTTGAACACTAAAACGATATTTTTATTGGGACAGAGGGAGTAAGTCTTAAAAACCGATAAAATAATAAAATTCACTGACAACGGCTAACCCATTGTATGTTGTGTACGAAAAGCGGATAGTCATAATCTCTCCTCAATCGAACATTGACGTCCGACAAGGTCGTCAGTCCGCATCAATTTTTCCTTTCATTTTTCAACGTTTCATTCACTGTGTTCTTTCTTTTTTCTTTTTTTTGGGTTGGCGGGGTGGGGTGGGGGGGGGGGGGGGGGGGGGGGGGGGGGGGGGAGAAAGACGTTTCACTGTGTATATGGGCCAGCTTGCTCGACCTAAACGCACGGCAGGCATTCCCTGGGCTAGTGGTGTTTTAGGGGCCCTTTGGAGCCTTTTTGTTGCCTTTCTGGGCTTTGGGATCAGATTTGGGCCTCATAGAATGTGTATCCATGTCTTCCACTTACTTTATAGGCCGGGTGGCGTGTGTTGTGTGCAGCAGATGCGAGGTATGTACGGCCTTGAAGGTAGCGCTTGGACTTTGCCGATTTTTACCGTATGCAGATGCATACTTGTCTATGCACAAACCAAATCATACTTGTTGTCAACTACTGGAGGCACATTTTTATGAAAAAAATTAAAACCCATTGTATTAGGATTTGTATACCGTGGGGGCAAATCACAGATCTGCTGTTGGAGAGGAGAGGAAGAATGAGTGACGATCACTACCAGAGAACAGGTCTTTGGACGATTTGCAAAATCAGCATTAGTCACGGAAAAATTTGCGTACGGGACTTGAAAGGTCTTTAGCCCCGGTTGGTAACGGGGCTAAAGTTCCCCTGCCCAACGGCTCATTTGTCAGAGGGACCTTTAGTCCCGGTTGGTGTCACCAACCGGGGCTAAAGATTGACCTTTAGCCTCGGTTGGTGACACCAAACCAGGGCTAAAAGTTTTGCCACGGGTTCTGTATCCAGCCGGGGCTAAATGTTGGCATGTTTAGCCGGGACTAAAAGGTTTTGTCCCGGTTGGTGTATCCAGCCAGGGCTAAATGTTGGCATTTAGCCCCGGCTGGGAATAAGGACCGAGGCTAAATGTCCCTCCCTATATTTGAACTGTTCTTCCACCTCCAGCCGTGCCCGAGCTCCTGTCTTCATTTTTTCTTCATTCAGACACTTGCTTGCTTGTTTGCTCTCTCTTCTCCGGTGATTTTTGTTTGTTAACACATCTCCGGCGATTGATTTATTTCATCACATCTACGCCGCCATCTACTCTTTGAAATTGGTTACTAGCTTCAGTGTTTTCATTTTTGTAGCCGCCACTTATATATATGGTTTTTGAAGCTATTTTGAGTTCATTGACTTGATAGTTCAAATTAGTACTCTAAAATAAAATATGACCGTTTAATTAGTTTTATTTTAATCTTTTAGAGAAATATAGATCATTTAAATCCTTTTTTTTACAAAAATAGAAATATATACTTTAGTTTACAAAATGTGACCGTTTTTAATTAGTTTATTTTTTATTTTTTGGAGAAATAGAGATCATTTAATTATTTGTTTACAAAATTAGAATATATAATACTTTAGTTTATAAATATGACTGGTTTTAATTAGTTTAGTTTAATTTTTTTGGAGAAATAGAGATCATTTAAATCATTTGTTTACAAAAAATAGAAATATATAATACTTTATTTGACAAAATGTGACCGGATAAATTATTTCATTAAAGTAATTAGTATATATACCTTATAATTTAATTATGTGATATATACCATATAATTTCATTTGTTTATAAGAATGAGAGATATAATTATGTGATATGTCATATAATGCAGACGATGACACGTCACTGGATGTACAATGCCGATCGTCGCTCAAAAGAGTACATTGACGGCGTGCATTATTTTTTAAGAGTGGCTGAGGCAAACAAGCGGAATGGTTTTATGTGCTGCCCATGTGCCCTTTGTAATAATTCGAAGGAATATTCTAGCTCAAGGAGTCTTCACTCACACTTGTTCAAGTCGGGTTTCATGCCAAACTATAGTTGTTGGACGAAGCATGGAGAAACTGGGTTATGATGGAAGAAGGTGAAGAAGAACAATTGGACCCTGACGATGATATTATTGCTCAATACAGTGACTTTGGTGATACTGCAATGGGGAAAGGTGAAGAAGAGGCAAGTGCAGAAGACACACTCGCTGAAGATGACGCTCTTGGTGATGTCATTCGTGATGCACAAAGAGATTGCGAAAGTGAAAAGGAGAAGGCTAAGTTTGATTATATGCTAGAGGATCATAGGAAATTACTATACCCGTCTGTTGTAGATGGACAAAAAAAGTTGGGTACAACACTTGAGTTGCTACAATGGAAGGCACAGAATGGTGTATCTGACAAGGCATTTGGACATTATTGAAGATTATAAAACAAAAGATGCTTCCGAAGCCTAACGAATTGCCCGCCACTACGTACGAAGCAAAACAAGTTGTCTGTCCTTTGGGTTTAGAAATCCAGAAGATACATGCATGTCCTAATGACTGCATCCTGTACCGTGGCGAGGAATACGAGAATTTGGATGAATGCCTGTATGTAAAGCGTCACGATATAAGATCAGGCGAGATGACCCTGGCGATGTTGAGGGTGAAAAACGTCCCCGGAAGAAAATCTCTGCCAAGGTTCTGTGGTATGCTCTTATAATACCACGCCTGAAACGTCTGTTCAGAAACAAGGACCATGCAAAGTTGGTGCGATGGCACAAAGAAGACCGTAAGGTAGATAACATGTTGAGACACCCTGTTGATGGGTCCCAGTGGAGAGCAATAGACAGAGAATTTTCGAAATTTGCAAATGACGCTAGAAACTTAAGGTTTGGTTTAAGTACGGACGAGATGAATCCTTCTGGGGAACAGAGCAGTAGTCATAGCACGTGGCATGTTACTCTATGTATCTACAACCTTCCTCCATGGTTATGCATGAAGCGGAAGTTCATTATGATGTCAGTGCTCATCCAAGGCCCGAGGCAGCCTGGCAACGACATCGATGTCTACCTGAGGCCATTAGTTGAGGAACTCCTACTTTTATGGAGTAAATCAGGTGTACGTGTGTGGGATAATTACAAACAGGAACACTTTGACCTGCGAGCATTGTTGTTCGTAACAATAAATGATTGGCCTGCTCTAAGTAATCTTTCAGGACAGACAAACAAGGGATATAATGCATGCACACATTGTTTTGATGACATGGATAGTATATATTTGAAAAAATGTAGAAAGGTAGTGTACCTTGGACATCGTCGATTTCTTTCTGTTAATCACCAGGTTAGAAAGAAAGGCAAGCATTTTAAAGGTGAGACAGACCACCGGAGCAAGCCTCACAACAGAACTGGGAAAGATGTACTTGAGATGATCAAGGATGTGAAAGTAGTCTTTGGAAAGGGGACGGGCAGTGAACCTATTCCGAAAGACGCTACGGGACACGCACCCCTGTGGAAGAAGAAGTCAATATTTGGGAGCTACCCTATTGGCATGTACTAGAGGTCCGCCACGCGATCGACGTGATGCACCTGACAAAGAATCTTTGTGTCAACCTTCTAGGATTCATGGGTGTGTATGGGAAGTCTAAGGATACACTTGAAGCACGACAAGACTTGCAGCACATGAAAGAACGAGACAACCTACATCGAGAGAAGACAGATGATGGACGCCATTACTTAAGACCTGCTAGCTATACTTTTAGCAATGAAGAGGGAAAATCATGTTTGAATGCATAAACAGCATCAAGGTCCCATCTAGATTCTCCTCCAATATAAAGGGAATAATAAATTGCAAGAGAAGAAATTCCTAACTTAAAGTCGCATGACTGCCACGTGCTTATGACGCATTGCTTCCGGTTGCTTAAGAGGAATTCTACCTCCACATGTACGTCTGACCACTGGAAGCTATGTGCATTCCTCAATGCAATTTTCTCAAAAGGCAATTATTCACTAGACTAGCTACTCTACAGAATGATGTGGTTCAATGTCTTGTGAGCTTTGAGTTGGTGTTTGTAACACCCCGAGTTTTTAAATAAATAAAATAAATTAGAATTTAATTAGAAAAATGGACAAAACCCTAGATGGAGGAAATTATACCAGATGATTGTTGCATTCATGCCGATGCATAATTTATATTGAGTGAAAAAGATTTGTTAAACTCCTATAAGGCGAATCAGTTTTATTCTATTTAGAAAATCAATAAAAGATTTATTGAAATTTTTACAAATCAAACTCTTTTTTTTCAAACCTAGGAAAAATTTTCTAAATTTTTCAAACTCATTTTTATTTCAAATTGATTTGATTTTGATTTTCAAATAAATTTGCAAAAGAATTTTACAAAAGAAACAGAAAAGGTTTGGAAAAAAAAGTGGCATTGGCCTCCCCTCCTCTCCAGTTGGGCCAGACCCCAACCGCACCCCGCACTGGCCCAGTCGGCGCGCGTCCGCCGCACCGCTCCCTCCCTCTCATCCTTCTGTACACACGGACCCACCCGTCAGCCCGTCCCCAACCTCATCCCCGCACTAACGCTCTCGCCGCCCGCTGCCATCGAAGCTCCCAGGAGCTTCATCGAGCCGCTCGGTCCCCTCGCCCTCTTCTCCCTCCGCCCTTTTTAGTCAGCCTTGTGGCCTCCGCGCCGCCACCTGACACCCCCTGTACACACTCCCTCCTCTCCCGAACCCCTGCCACCGCAACTGGATCGCGGTCGCCACCATTGCCGGGCCACGGTAGAGCTCCCGAACCTCTGCTCTCCGGCCACCCTACGTCATCACGTGCCTTTCACCGGCGTCACAAGGATGAGCCGCACCCGCATCCCGAATCGGCAACTGGGATCCGTGGCCGCGACGCCTGCTCACCCTTCGCCGTGGGCTCCGGACCCCCCCACCGCGTCGCCTTCCCCTCTGAACCCTCTCGGGCGTCGGGGTACTCTCCAACGTGCTCGCGGTGAGCCTCTCTCTCCCTCCCTTGCTCCTCTGTCCGTTCTCTCCATTGCACTCTAGGGCGAGCTCTAGGGAACTCACGGCAATGGCGCCGCCATCACGCTAAGCCGATCGATCCGCCCATCACGCACGCGCCGAGTCAGAGCACGGCCATCGAGCTCTGCAGCTTGCCCCTCCGCCCTTGCACTCGCCATATAAAGGCAACCCCGATGCCATCCGTGAGGCTTGCCGTGGCCTCGATGCCCTACTGTCAGGCCTCCTGCGAGGTCCCCACGGTGCCCATGGCGGCACCACCGAGCCGCACCGCACGGACCACCGACGCGCTGGACGAAACCACGTCGTCATCCTATCCGTGCTATCCACATCGCCAAGTTCGTAGTAAGTTCCTGAGCTCTGCACACTCTTGATCATCGTCTCTCAGGCCTGCTAGGCAGTCCGTATCACGCCGCGCGAGCAGAGAGAGCAGCACGACGGAGCCCTGTTTTGCTTCTGTTCATTCTTGTTAGCTTGCTGACATCATCTCCACATCATGTGTCGGGTTTTCGTACCCGGGGTTCACACCACGAGTGATATGATCGCGTGCTTCTCTTCCTGGATGGTGATGCAAGAGGACACAAGGATTTATCCTAGTTCGGGCAAAGAAGGCCCTACGTCCAGCTGGGGGATGTTCTTTTATTACTTGCACCTAAGTGCTTGTACAGGGGAGAATACAAGCTCAGTGGCGGGACCGGAGTCCGAACTCGTGCTTGTGCGTGGACTCGTGTGTTGTGTCCGTCCCCTTGATGAGGGCCCTAGCGTCCCCTTTTATAGAGCAAGGGGAGGCCAGGGTTACATAAGGTATTACAGATGTCGGGGCGTATGTGCCCCATAACGGAGAAGGGTAGGAACCCTGCCTTGTCGGGGCCCCTGGACGCCGAGGTGATCGTCGCTGTTGAAGGCGGCCCTTGGGTCGTGCTTCCATTCTGGGCGCGGACGTGGTGGCGCGACAAGGCGGGAGCCGTACAACACCCATCCCGAAATGTACAGTTCCCGGTGAGCTGGTAACGGGGAATCCAAGTGAGAGCTCGTGCCCCGTTCGTTAGGGGTCGACTGTGGCCCAAGGCGGTCTCATAAAGCAGAGGGGCTCAGTCTGCAGGAGTGCCGGGTCCATTCGATAGGACCCGGTGGCTCGATGCCTCCCTCCGAGGGGATCTCACTGCACGTCGAGCTCCCCGCCTTGGATACACGTGAGGGGCCTCGAGGGCTCGGCCCTCGAGTAATGCCGCGAGTGGCGCCCCTTGGTGTCCCTAACTCGGGTGCTCGAAGCCGGCTGTCGAACCCTTTTCGAGGGCCAGCCTTCGTGCTTCGAGACTTAGGGCCGGGGCCCGTTTTTACCTTTATGAAGAAGCCTCCGTCGTCTGGGAATCCTTCTGCCCGTTGGGCACGCCTTTTTAGGCGGAAACCGTCGGGGAGAGCGGCGGGCGCGAAGCCGGAGCGACGGTCGTGGCGGGCCCGGGCAGTGGAGCGAATGGAGAGGTAACGCGTGTACCCTGCATCCGGCTCGAGACGTGGTTAGGTGGGCGCATTGAATGCATTCGGTTACCTTTTTACGTCGTGGGAGATCCCGCCCGTCTGGATTTCCCCCTATAAATATCGAAAGAGGGGAAAAGAACCCTTTACTTTGCCTTTGCCTTCGCCGCCGCCGTAGCCTTTACGCGCCCTCTCCTTCGAGCTAGTCGATTGGGGATTTCCGGCCGCCCGTCCGCTGCTCGGATCCGCGCCGCGCCACCGTCATGGCCGCCCAGACACAGATGCTGCCGGCCGAGGACTGGAGCCCGTCGAAGGTGACGCAGAGCGAAATGGACTCGCTGGTGGCCCAGGGGCTTCTGCGCCCCAACCCGGAGGAGGGACCCGCATGGTGGGTTATCCCGTCGGCGGAGCACCGGGAGCCGCACCCGCCGGAGGGGTACGTGGTGAGCTTCACGCGCTACCACCGTATGGGGCTCGGCGTCCCGCCGAGCCGCTTCTTGCGAGGGCTGGCCCACCATTTCGAGGTGGAGCTGCAACACTTCTCCCCCCAACTCCATCTCGCACGCCGCCATATTCGCCGCGGTGTGCGAGGGGTACCTGAAGATGGAGCCGCACTGGGAGATGTTCGTCCATCTCTTCCGGGGCGAGCTCTTCATCAAGTCCCTGAAGCCCAGCGGGAGGCGGCCCGTGCGCATGGGCTCCCTTGCCATTACCGCGAGGGCGGGGACCTCGTCGGCCAATGTCCCCCGCGAGTACCTGCGATACAAGCTTTCCACCAACCAGCCGGGTGGGACGACCATTGGTTCTATCTGCGGAACGAAGGTGGCCTCCTTCCGCAGTACACCGGCAGGGTCCTCACCCAACGCCCGGAGAAGTGGACCTGGGGCGTTGCGCGGACAGGCAACGCCACCTGGCCCCGCTGATGGAGATGATGAAGACGCTGGTGGATGAGAAGAAGCTGACCGTGCAAGCGGTCATTTGGGCGTTCCACCAGCGAAGAGTTCTTCCGCTGGCGGACCGCCCCCTTCTTCTGCACGAGATGGCCCGCGCAGGCTCAGCTCGAGGCGCTCAATCGCTCGAGGATGGCCGAAGAGAGGCTGTCCCGGAACGAGGGCGTCTCCCGGGTGTCGATCACGATCCAGGGGCCGTTCGTCCCTGAACTCTCCAACCTGGTTGCGATGGCACCCGACGAGGGGTGTCTCGACCTGGTAAGCCTCCCTCGAGTCGAGCTATCTCGAGCCTCCTCCCCCTTCTTCCTCCTTCGATCCGTTTGCATCCGTCTTGTAGTTTGTCTCATCACGCTTATTCTTTCTTCAGGGGGCATTTACTTGTCGCGCGTCGAGGCCCCCGGTGAGGGAGGACGCCGCGGGTTCTCAGGTGAGGCGCCTCTCTGCTCAGAAGGACAAGGAGAGCAAGGATGCCAAAAAGAAGAGAGAAAAATAAAAACTTGCGTCGCTTAGCTCGGGAGCAGAGACTGGCGAAGGCTCGTCGTAACCGTCAGCCTGGGACGGGTCCCCGAGCTGAGCTCCTCGAGCTCGGAGGAGGAGAGTGGTGATGAGGAGGAGGGCGACGACGAGGGGATGGATGTGCGCTTGATGCGCGCGGGGCTCGTCGATGACAGGGCTGACCGCTCCTCTGTGCAGGAGGGTACACTGGAGGTCCCCCGACAAAAGGGTCGCGCGGGACGCAGCCGCGGAAGGCGGCGCCGATCCCTGCCTCGTCGGGGCCCGAGGTCCGTCGAGCTCCGCGCCGGATGTGCCCCTGGTCGTAAGGAAGCCCCGACCCGGAGCGCCTCCGCCACAGCGCCAACGGAGGCCGCCCCCGCGTCAGCCCAGACGGGGGTCTCGAGAGGGGTCGGGCCTCGAGAGGCGGTCGACAGGTTGAGAAGGTTTTCGGGCCCGACCCCCGCGAGCCGTCAAGGGCGCCGTCGAGCCCACGGAGGGGCGGGCGCCAAGAAGAGGCGTCGAGCCCGCGCCATCACGAGCGTCGGGGAGGGAGCCCCCGAGCGTCTCGTGACCAGGGGCGCGAGCGTCCCCGAGTCCATCGCCGCACCGCCGCCGGGACACGGAAGCGGACGCGGGAGGGCGCGACCACCAGCGCGGGCGCCGGAGCAGGTCCCGGAGCCCGCGCCGGGGCGAGCGCCACGACGTCAGCACGAGGGTGGTACGGTCGCCCTCCCGCGATGTGGGGCGGAAGGAGGGCTCTCCCTCGAGGTCGAGCCATGGGAGGCGTCGGGAGCCCTCCCCCATCCCAGCCCTGTGGAGACGGCCCAGGCTCAGGGCTCGAGCCGTGGGGTGGGCTCGAAGCCCCCGAGTGGGTCCGGCGATTCCGGGAAGAAGCCCAGCCGCCGCTTCGGGTGAGTAGTTTCCTTGGGTCTCGTCGGTAGTGAGGCTTCACCTCTTTGCTTTGATGACGCGTGCCATCTCCGTCTTCTCAGGGGGAAGCGCTCCTACCAGGAGGTGGACCTCGCTTCGTCCAAGCGGGCCAAGACCTCGAGCCCCGTCGAGGCACAGGCACCTCGAGGTATGGCACCTTCCTCCGCTAGAGAAGCCGCTTGGCTGGAGAAGGCCCGAGCTGCCATGGCTCGAGGGGGCCGGATGATCGTCGCGAATTTTGGTGAGGCCGTCGCCATCGACCACGGGGTCGAGGTACTCTTCCTGGTTCTGACATCTCCGTCATCTCGTATTGCAGGGGCCTCAGCTCATGGCATCGAGCCTGCCACCACCGTATCCGCCGAAGCGCTGCCTCCTCCCCCTCTCCTCCTCCCGCGATGGTGCCAACTGGGAGCGCCATCCTTCCCCTCACCACGACGGTGTTCCGGGGGAAGCGCCTGGGGCGAGCACGGCCCCGCCGGCGTCTGGGGCTGAGGAGACTGCGCCCCTTGTGGCTCCGACCAGCACGGGCCGGGCTGCGGAGGAGGGAAGGGGGAAAGGCGTCGGCGGAGAAGGAGCCGACGGTGGAGGACCTCCTGAACGAGCTGGAGCAGGGGCCGCTCCTCGCCGCGGGCTCGATGACGGTGGAGGCGCCCGAGGTGCCGGCTAGCGCCGACAAGGCCCGGAGGGCCCGGCCGGGAAGAGGGCCGGGGTCGAGCCTTCCCTCGATCGATCCGCAACAGGAAGCCGGCGGAGGGACGGAGGGAGTCGGGGCCCGTGCCGTCGGGCGGCGGTCGCTGTCGGGGCAGCTCGAGGCGGAGGAGGATCTGCCCGACATCGAGCTCGACCGACCGATATGGCCGTTTCCCGTCCCACTGAGCCCGCCCCTTGCCGTGGTTCCCATCGAGCAGCCGGCCCAGCGGGGGGCCCCGCGCGAGGTGCGGTCCATCTTCCGGGAGGTGGCCGTGCTTATGGCGGAGGCGGAGCGGTCCTGCTCCGAGGAGGCGGGCCGGTCCGCACAGGTGTCAGCCGCCCTCGCGCGGGCTGAGGCGGAGCTTCGAGATCTCCGCGCGGAGCTGAGCCGGAACGCCCAGATGGCGAGCCGGCTTAACGAGGCGGAGGCGGAGGTCCGGGTGGCTCGAGGCGAGGTCGCTCGATCCAAGGAGGAGGCCGCCGCCGTTCTCGAAGCGTCGAGGAAGGAGGCCGCGGACGCCCGAAGCGAGGCCACCTCTGCTGCCCGGGCTGAAGCCGAGGCGGCGAAGCAGGAGGCTGCTGACGCCGTGGCGAGGCCGCCGCTGCCCGAACCGCAGCGGAGGCGGCGAGAAAAGAGGCCGAAGACGCCGTGAGTGGTGCCGCCACCGCCCGAGCTGCCGAGGGGGCGGCGCGGCAGGAGGTGATCCGCAAGGATCTGGCCCTGGTGGAGGCGGGCCGGCTGATCGAGGACCTTAGGTCCGAGAAGCTCCTCACGCTGGCCGAGAAGCGCAGGCTGGAGCAGCGTGCTGAGGGCCTGACCAGCGACCTCGCCGCACTGGGGCAACACTGCGACGGTGAGGCTTACACCTTGTTCTTGTTTGGGTCTCGAAGTTTTTTGTTACGCCGCAGTCTCACTCTTCCTTGTTTGTTGCGCAGGGGTCGAGAAGACGGTCGAGGAGCTCCGCGGGACGAACCAGGCTCTCTTGGACCAACTCCAAGATGAGACGATGGTGGCGGAGCGGGCTCGCTCCTCTCTCGACCGGCTCGGCCCCATGTGGGGTGCTCCTCCTGTGACCGCGGCAGAAGGTGCAGTGGCTCGGGGCGATGCCTTGGTCGACGCCTTGTGCTTCTTCGACGCAGCCGCGCGGGACCGTGTCCGGCAAGCTCTCCATCACGGCGTCAAGCAGACACTCGCGGTGTTCGCTCTGGTTTCCGCTTCCCGGTCCACGTTGTCGCGAATGGCTTCATCGAGATCGAGGGGAAGGATGAGGAGTGGAACAACCGCCGTGTCGACAAAATTTTGGAGAAGATGGAGAGGCCGGGGACGTCGCTCGCGAAGATCTTCGAGGAGGACGTGCTGCCTCCTGACGCCAGCAGCGGTGTCGGGAGCCCTCCTCCTTCGAGCTCGGGCGTCGAGGTCGAGCCTGCCATCGTGGACCTCGGGGAGGAGTACCGCACCGACGAGGACTGAGGCCTGCGTGCCAAATTTGGGCGTCGAGGCCCTTGTAAGAATTCTATGACATAAATGAGGGTACGTCGAGACCCGAATGTATATGTGATTTGTTTATGAAAGAGTTGTTTTCTTTTCAAATGCGTTTGACCGCTTCTCTTTGTCGCAAGCTCGAGTTTCTGCTAACTTAGTCTGTGTTCCTTCGATACGTCGCGAGCCCCTCGAGGGGAGGCGTAGGTAGGGCACCGTAGCCCGGGGGCGTAGGTGGCCGTCTACGTCGACGCCCCCCGACCTTGGAGGCTCGAGGTACTTTAGATTTAGACGTCGCTAGTTCACTCGAGGCGCGAGTCGAGACGAGGGTCAAATTTTGAAAAGAAAACACGCGTTTTTTCCGGAGTCTGGGGGGCGTTTACCCCCTTGTCAGCCCCCGAGGGAGGCTCGACCCTGAGCTAGGCAGGGTCGAGGCTACCTTGAGTTGCTAGTAACATGAAAGATGGCGCACGAGTTGGCCCATTCATATTCACGTGTTTGTACAAAGCAATAAAATGAACAAGGCCTCGAGGCCCTTAAGGGTAGAAGCGACGTAGCTGAGATATGTTCCACGCGTTCGCCAGGATCCTGCCTTGGTCGTCGTAGAGCTTGTATGTGCCTGGCTTGAGCACTTCGGCCACGGTGTATGGGCCTTCCCACGGAGGGGTGAGCTTATGGCGCCCTCGATTATCTTGCAGCCGTCGAAGCACGAGGTCCCCCACCGCCAGGTCCCTTTTGCGCACGTGCTTGTCGTGGTAGCATCGAAGTGTTTGCTGGTAGCGTGCAGAGTTGATGAGCGCCACGTCTCGGGCCTCCTCGAGCTGGTCCTTGGCGTTGGCGAGCCTTTCGTCACTGGTTTGCTCGTTGTAGGCTCGAAGTCGAGGTGAGCCGTACTCGAGGTCCGTAGGTAAGACGGCCTCGGCGCCGTAGGTTAGGAAAAACGGAGTGAACCCGGTGGCTCGACTCGGCGTAGTCCTGAGGCCCCACCACCGAGGGGAGTTCTGTAGCCCACCCCTTTCCGAAATTCTTGAGGGTCTTGAACAGCCTCGGCTTTAGCCCATGGAGTATCATGCCGTTGGCGCGCTCGACCTGCCCGTTGCATTGGGGGTATGCGACCGAGGCCCAGGTTACGCGAATGTTGTTGTCATCGCAGAAGTTGGTGAACTTTTTGCCCGTGAATTGGGTGCCATTGTCGGTGATGATGACATTAGGCACCCCGAACCGGTACATGATGTTGGCGATGAACTCGACAGCCCTCTCGGAGGTGGGGTCTCCTATCGGCTTAGCCTCGATCCACTTGGTGAACTTGTCGACGGCCACGAGCATGTGTGTGTACCCTCCACTTGTCCTTTTGAGGGGACCCACGAGGTCGAGCCCCCAAACGGCAAATGGCCAAGTGATTGGGATCATCTGCAGGGCGTGTGCGGGCTGGTGCGTTTGCTTGGCGTAGAATTGACACCCATGGCATGCTTGGACCAAACGCTTGGCATCCCCAATGGCGGTCGGCCAATAGAAGCCTTGTCGGAAGGCGTTGCCAACCAGGGCCCTCGGCGCTGCGTGGTGGCCGCAAGCCCCCGAGTGCATATCGTCGAGGAGCTTGCGCCCTTCCTCGAGTGGGATGCAGCGTTGAAGGATCCCAGTCGGACTTCGTCGGTATAGCTCCCGTTCGTCGCCGTAGATGACGTAGGTCTTGGCCCTCCGAGCGATGCGTCGGGCCTCCGTCTTGTCTTCTGGTAGCTCGCCTCGCGTCAGGTAGTCGAGGTAGGGCGTCCGCCAGTCGAGGGGCCGTGATGACGAAGAGGCGTGTGCGTCGACCTGCATCGCCTCTGCGACGTCGAGGTCCTTCTCGGGGGTGGCGTTGAGAGTCGAGCCCGTGTCTCTCGAGGGGTGGCGTTGAGAGTCGAGCCCCCGTGTCTTGCTCGAGGGGTGGCGTCGAGGGGCCAGCCCCCGGGTCGATTTCGACGGATGGCTCGAAGACGTCCCTCGAGAAGACGTCTGGCGGTACCGTGCCGCGCGTGGACGCCAACTTTGCCAGCTCGTCTGCGGCCTCGTTGTATTTCCGAGCTACGTGGTTGAGCTCGAGGCCGTAAAACTTGTCTTCCAGCTTGCGCACCTCCCCGCAGTATGCCTCCATCTTGGGATCGATGCAGCTTGAAGCCTTCATAACCTGGTTGACGACGAGCTGCGAGT
The DNA here is from genome assembly GCA_009763385.1 of Coix lacryma-jobi var. lacryma-jobi. Taxonomy (NCBI): domain Eukaryota; kingdom Viridiplantae; phylum Streptophyta; class Magnoliopsida; order Poales; family Poaceae; genus Coix; species Coix lacryma-jobi. The sequence continues at coordinate 51,598,154 of CM019823.1, read as the reverse complement.
CTCCTCGGGCGTCGAGGCGTCGGACCCCGAGCTCGAGGGCGATGCGCAGCCCATTGACGAGGGCCTCGTACTCGGCGACGTTGTTGGAGGCGGGGAAGTGCAAGCGTAGCAGGTAGCGCATGTGTACTCCGAGGGGTGAGATGAAGAGCAGGCCTGCTCCTGCCCCCGTCTTCGTGAGGGATCCATCGAAGTACATGGTCCAGAGCTCGGCTTGAATCTGTGCCGGCGGGAGCTGAGTGTCGGTCCATTCAGCAACGAAGTCCGCCAACGCTTGCGACTTGATGGCCTTTCGCGGGGCATAGGTGATGGTCTCCCCCATTAGTTCGGCGGACCACTTGGCGATGCGCCCCGTGGCCTCCCGATTGTTGACGATCTCTCCGAGGGGGAAGGACGACACCACCGACACCACCGTCACGGGATGAGCGAGGAAGTAGTGCTGGAGCTTGCGCCTTGTGACGATGATGCCGTAGAGCAGCTTTTGGATGTGCGGGTACCGGACCTTGGCCTCGGAGAGTACCTCACTGGTGAAGTATACCGGTCGCTGGACCGGCAATGTATGACCCTCCTCGTGCCTCTCGACGGCTATGACCGCGCTAACCACCTGAGTGGTTGCGGCCACATAGAGGAGGAGGGGCTCGGGGGAATCGTCACCTTCGGCTGGTCGCGGGGGCACGAGAATTGGTGCAGAAGTCAGCAACCCCTTCAACTTGGTTAAGGCCTCCTCGGCTTCGGCGGTCCACGCAAAGTGTTCCGTCTTTTTAGCAGGCGGTAGAGGGGTAGTGCTTTTTCCCCCAGCCTCGAGATGAATCTGCTGAGAGCGGCTAGGCAGCCTGTTACTTTCTGCACACCCTTGAGGTCACGAATCGGGCCCATCCTCGTGACTGCTGAGATTTTTTCAGGGTTTGCCTCGATCCCCCGTTGTGAGACGATGTAGCCAAGTAGCATGCCTCGAGGCACACCAAAGACACACTTCTCGGGGTTGAGCTTCACATTCTTGGCCCGGAGGCACTCGAACGTGGTCTCGAGGTTGCTGATGAGGTTCCCTACTTTTTTAGTTTTAACCACGATGTCATCGACGTAGGCCTCGACGGTCTTGCCTATGTGCTCGCCAAAGATGTGCTGCATACATCATCGTTGGTACGTTGCCCCGGCGTTTCGAAGGCCGAAGGGCATCGTAACATAGCAATACATACCAAATGGCGTGATAAAAGAGGTCGCGAGCTCATCGGATTTTCTCATCCTAATTTGGTGGTAGCCGGAATACGCATCAAGGAACGAAAGCACTTCGCACCCAGCAGTGGAATCGACGATCTGGTCAATTCTAGGTAAAGGAAATGGAACTTTTGGACATGCTTTATTCAGACCAGTGTAATCTACACACATCCGCATTTTTCCATTCTTTTTCCTAACTAGTACAGGGTTAGCTAGCCACTCTGGGAAAATACCTCCTTGATGAATCCGGCCGCCAAAAGCTTGTGCACCTCCTCGCCGATGATCCTGCGCTTTTCCTCGTCGAAGCGGCGCAGGCGTTGCTTCACCGGTCTGGACCCGGCCTGGATCTCCAAGGCGTGCTCGGCGACTTCCCTCGGTATGCCCGGCATGTCCGAGGGGTTCCACGCAAACATGTCGATGTTCGCGGAGAAAGTCGACGAGCACTGCTTCCTATTTGGGCTCGAGGCTGGTACTGATGGTCAGCGTCTTGCCATTGGCCGAGGTCGGGTCGACGGGTATTTGCTTGGTGTGCTCAGCCGGCTCGAAGGTGCCGGCGTGACGCTTTGCTTCTGGGGCCCCTCGGTGGCCAGAGCTGCCAAGGCCTCGAGCGAGTCGAGGTGGACGTTGGCCTCCCCCCGCTCGACGCACTCCACGTCGCAGTGGTATGCGTGCTCGTAGGAGGTGTCAACGGTGATGACCCCTTTTGGCCCCGGCATCTTGAGCTTCAAGTACGTGTAGTTAGGAATCGCCATGAACTTGGCGTAGCCTGGCCGGCCGATGATGGCGTGGTAGGTCCCTTGGAAGCCGACCACCTCGAAGGTGAGCGTTTCCTGACGGAAGTTTGCCGGCGTGCCGAAGCAACCGGCAGGTCGATGCGCCCAAGGGGGTGGGCTTTCTTTCCTGGTACTACTCCGTGGAACCCCCCGACGCTGGGTCGAAGCTGTCCCTCTGAAATCCCCAGGAGGTCGAGGGTCTCGAGGTATATGATGTTGAGGCTCGAGCCCCCATCCATCAACACCTTGGAGAACCGAACGTCGATTATGACGGGGTCGACGACGAGGGGTAAGCCCCCGGGTTTATGACACGGTCCGGATGGTCGTCACGGTCGAACGTGATTGGCGCATCGGACCAGTCAAGATACCGGGGGGCGTCGTGGCCAAGCGAAAAGATTTCCCGGCGCTCCTTCTTTCTTTCTCGAGCTGAGAGCCCGACGGTCGGCCCCCCGTAGATCATGTAGCAGTCGCGCACCGGGGGGAAGTCGCCATCTGCGTTCCTGCCGCCGCGTCGATCGGTATCCTTTCCCTTAGGCGCGTCTTCCCTCTTATCGCCGAGCTTGGAGTAGTAGCCCTTCAACAGTCGGCAGTCTTTCAACTTGTGGTTTACGGGGCCCCTGTGGTAGGTGCAGGGATCCTCGAGCATCTGGTCGAAAACAGCCCCATCGGGGGGGCCTCGGGGCTTCTTAGGCTCGAGGGCGCCCGCGAGCACCTCTTTGTCGTCGTCGTCATCGGCGCCACGCTTCGCCTTCTGGCCCTTGCGTTTGTTTTTCTTCCTTTTGTTGCCGTCATTGTTGTCGTTCTTGGCGTCGTTGCCCTTGTTGGAGCCCTCCGGCGCGATCACCGCCTTGCCTTTGTCCGTGGAACGGCCAAAGAAGCCCCCACTGCTTCGTCGCCCGAAGCAAAGCTGGTGACGCGATCCATCAGGTCCTCGACCGTCCCGGGACGGTAGCGTCCTAGCTCATGAACAAGCTCTTGGCATGTCGTGCCCGCGAGGAACGCTGAGATGACGTCCTCGTCAGGCACGTGGGGGAGCTCGAGACGCTGCTTCGAGAACCGTCGAGCGAAGTCGCGGAGGGGCTCGTCCGCCGCCTGCCTGCAACGCCGTAGGTCCCAGGGGTTGCCTGGACGCACGCAGGTCCCTTGAAATTCCCGTCGAAGACCCTGACTAGGTCGGCCCAGTCATGGATCCGATCCGGCGGGAGCCCCTCGAGCCACCGGCGGGCGGTGTCCGAGAGGTAAAGTGGGAGTTGACGTATGATCACGCGGTCGTCGTTCTTCGCTCCGCCCAGTTGGCAGCCAAGGCGGAAGTCCGAGAGCCAGAGCTTGGGCTCGACCTCCCCGTCATACTTCACGATGTTGGTCGGCGGTCGGAAGCGGTCGGGGAGGGTCGAGCTGCGGATGGCCCGCTGAAGACTCGGGGGCCCGGGGGCTCGAGGACCTGCCGGTCCTCGTCGCTGTCGTAGCGCCCCCCTCGATGGGCGCTATAGCCACGCTCTTGGGCCCCCTTGTCCTTGCGCCGTCGGTTGATGTCGTTGCGGGCGTCGTTGGGGTCTCGAGGTGGCCGGTTGTCGACGATTCGTCTCGCACGGGCCCTAGCTCGAGAGGCGTCCGGCTGGTGGACGGATGCCTCGCGAGCGTCGTGGGGCGTGTCCGCCGGTCTCCCCGAGGCTGCTCCACGTCGGCGCGACGCCGAGCTCTCGGCCTGCTGTACCGCGGCTGTCTCGAGGAGGTTTTTCATTTCTCCGAGCATGCGCCTGGCATCGGGGTTGGAGACGGCGGGCAGGTCACGGAGCATCATAGCCGCGGCCACCACGTTCTGCCCAGCTCACGGGAAACATACCTCGGGGCGTGCTGGTGCCCCGTCCTCGAGGATCCGCCGGTGGACCTCTCGAGCCCGGCCTCGAGCTCCGGCTCCTCGGGGCTGGGGTGGTCCCTGCATCAGGGTTTGCCGGAGCTGCAGCAGGTGTCGCCGTTCCTCCTCGGCTTTGGTGATTGCCTCCTGCACTTGTGCGAGTTGCGCCGCCCGGCCATCGTCGTGCTTAGGCAGCACAGCCGGTGGTAGAGGTTCGTCCCTTCCCTGAACGCGTGATCCGCCTGCCGCGGCCACGTCGCTAGGTCCCTCTAGGTCGAGTGCCGGCCTGCCGTCGTCGCCTTCATCCTCGGTGTCGCATACGACTCCCTCGAGGTGGAAGCACTCCCTGGTGGGATCCCAGAGGTCGGGGTCGTGGTAGTCGTATTTGTCGGAGTCGGAGCTGTTGACGGCACGCCGCCTTGACCGATGCTGGGACCGCAGCTTGCGGTACCATTCTCCGACGGTGGCTCGCCGAGGTGGCTCGAAGGCTCGCAAAAAGTCGCGGTCGACGCACGCGGGGTGGACGATCTCCAGGCTGGCCATGGCCTGCAGCAGCGCGCCCGGACGCTGCTCCCGGTCCGCCATCGTCTGGTCCTGATGGCGCTCGTCGCGGCGGTGGGCGTATACAGCCGCAGAGTTGTCGAGGCGACCGGGAACCGCTGGCGCCGAGCGCGGCGCGACCCGTGCGGAAGGAGGCTGAATGGCGTCGACGGCGCACGGCTCGGAGGCCTCTGGCCTGGTTCCTGGTCCATACGCATGATGAATGCGAAGTCGCTCGGCGGGCGCGGGAGCGCCCTGGAGGTCTCCGGCCGCACGCCGGGCTGGTTTCCTCTTGGGGACCCTGCACCGGCTACGGGGGCGTAGGTGTTTGCCGCGGGCACCGCCTGCGCCCGGCGACGACGGTGACGACGGCGCCGCTCGCGATGTGGCGACGCGTGGTGGTGCGGGTGACGCGTCGCGCCCCCCCGCGCGGGGTGGCGTGACGCGCACTCCGCTCAGGCCCTTCGTGGAGAGCAGAGTCAGTTCGTCGCCGTTGCCTGTGGCCAGGAACTCGAGGCTCCCGAACCAGACGACGGCTCCAGCCGAGAACGGAAGAGGGGATGAAGCCATCCAGGAATCAACGAGAAATCGGCTCGGACACGCGAAGTCCCCTACCTGGCGTGCCAACTGTCGGTGTTTCGTACCCGGGGGTATCACACCAACGAGTGATATGATCGCGTGCTTCTCTTCCTGGATGGTGATGCAAGAGGACACAAGGATTTATCCTGGTTCGAGCAAAGAAGGCCCTACGTCCAGCGGGGGGATGTTCTTGTATTACCTGCACCAAAGTGCTTGTACAGGGGAGAATACAAGCTCAGTGAGCGTGGACCGGAGTCCGAACTCGTGCTTGTGCGTGGACTCGTGTGTTGTGTCCGTCCCCTTGAATGAGGGCCCTAGCGTCCCCTTTTATAGAGCAAGGGGAGGCCAGGGTTACATAAAGGTATTACAGGTGTCGGGGCGTATGGTGCCCCATACGGAGAAGGGTAGGAACCCTGTCTTGTCGGGGCCACTGGAGCCGATGTGATCGTCGCTGTTGAGGCGTCCTTGGGTCGTGGCTTCCATCCTGGGCACGGACGTGGTGGCGCGACAAGGCGGGAGCCGTACAGCACCCATCCCGAAATGTACAGTACGCGGCGGGGTCCCTCCGGGTCTTGGGGTACCTGTCCTCCAATAGCACGAAAGTAGTTAGGGCTCGAAGGGCGCGGAGCCGGCTTCGAGGTGGTGCCACGGGGGCTCGAGGGGCGCGGAGCCGGCCTCGAGGTGTTACAGTGCAGGGCTCGAGGGGCGCGTTGCCGGCCTCGAGGGGTTACAGTGTAGGGCTCGAGGGGCGCGTAGCCGGCCTCGAGGGGCTACAGTGCAGGGCTCGAGGGGCGCGTTGCCGGCCTCGAGGGGTTACAGTGTAGGGCTCGAGGGGCGCGTAGCCGGCCTCGAGGGGCTACAGTGCAGGGCTCGAGGGGCGCGTATCCGGCCTCGAGGAGTTGCAGTGCCTGGCTTGGCCGAACAGTGTTGTACTGGTGCCCTTTTGCCCATGCTTGTGGTGAAAACGAGACTTGACCTTTACACCGAGTCACTGTGGTACATGCTGTGCACTAGTAGACATGACCGGAGTAGGTGAAAGCATTAAATGCGTGGTATGGGCTGGTACGGCTGTCTGTGCAGCTCGAGGTCCGTGCGTTAATGCTCGAGGTGTGGGGGCGCGCTCGCCCGAGGCCTGGAGGGCTCGGGCGAGACGGAAAGCGATCGCGCTCGCCCGAGGCCTTGCTGGGAGGGCTCGGGCGAGACGGAGACAGAGCGTTCGCCCGAGGCCTGGCTGGGAGGGCTCGGGCGAGACGGAGACAGAGCGTTCGGGTGTTTTGCGTTGATTGGGGGTACCCTTTTTCGTACCACCGACATCATGTCTAGCTAATATACGGCTGTTTTTCTTTAGAAAATTAATTCCCAAATACAATACAAATACACAAAACTATACCTCTTCATAAGCACTCGAATAGGCCAGCTACCCCTTACAGAGGCCCGGTCCACCAGCCGATGAATTCAGATTTTGATTTTTATTCAAAAAATGAGTTTCAGCTATCTACAGAATTGCCACTCAAAATTCAAAACCCTATAACTTTCACGTTTTAAGTCCGATCGGACCCATTAAAGTTGCATTAGATTCGTCTCGTCGAGCTCTACGCGTTAGATCTATTTAATTTCTATTTTCATAATGTTTGATGTACTGTTATTTATTATGTTTGTTTGGGCCATGTGATGATGCTTGATCCAGCGAGTGCGAGCTACGTGAAACCCCTGGATCAACATTGTGCTTTCGTCGCTCCAGACCCTTCTTGTGATCCTGCAGTTTTGACCCAGCCCGCAAGCAAGTGTCCTTGAACATCTTGCTCCTGTATTTATTTTATTTTGAGTTTAGAGTAGTTAGATCGAGTAGATGCATGCAGTCTTAAATTGAATCCCATGTTAAGGTTTACTAGAACTTGTTTACATTATCCTTGTCGCCTGGTTTGAGATGTTTTGGGTAGAAGTCATGCTTAGCCTTGCTGTCTTGGTATGGGCTGGTTAATAATTAATTCTGATTAATGATCTATGGAACATGTGGCTGGTAATGTTGTAGTATGGTGAGTAGGTAAATCCGGCAGGATGGACCGTTGGTGGTGTGGTGCCATGTGACTTGGCATACGGTTGCCGTGTGACTCGGCGTTACGGTTTGCCATGGGACTTGGCGTTGGTTTGGGTTTGTGGTTTGTTATCCTGTCTGGATCCCTTGGACCCGGTTCTTGGACAAGTAACCCGGCAAAACAGCGCAAACCATGAGGCCTATATGGCTCTGGGACTGGCTAATTAATTGGAGAAGCCTTATGTCGTTATTAGTTACATATGGACATGGGACAGGGCTTCTTCTACGCAGGTTACTGCTTGGTACGGGAGTGATTCCCAGGCTCCGGCGCCAGACCTGGTGTTATTACGGAAGGTAGCTCTACGTCGTGACATATGGAACTAATACGCATAGGAGGACTCTTTGTAACAGCCTTGTAGTGAACCCTGCCGACTCACCTTGGAAGTGGGTCAAGAGACTAGCTACCTCGGGCACAAGGGCAACACGACTCATGGGTAAAGTTGTGCAAACTCTGCAGAGTAAATAAACTGATATATCAGCCGTGCTCACGGTCAAGAGCGGGCTTGGACTTCTTTGAGATGAGTTGGTTGCTGGTTACTGGTTCGGGTCATCTGATGGACTTCAGGTGTGGTTTGCCTGATGGACTTCAGGTGTGGGTGCTTGGTGCGACTCCAAGTACGGTTGCTTGGTGTGACTCCAAGTGTTGGTTGCTCGGTGTGACTCCGAGTGTGGTTTGCTCGGTGCGACTCCGAGTGTGGTTACTGTTCTGTTGGAGACTGTGGATATAACCTAGTAAATAGGTGCATAGGAAATAGGATTTAATAGGATGTGTTGCTTTAGGCGCTTGAGTCAAACAGAGTCAGCCTACCTTTGTTATTAGCCTCATAAGCATTTATTTCCTACACTTGCGGAGTACATTTCGATGTACTCACCCTTCCTCTTTGAACCCCCTGCTACCCCACCCAGACGCTGGAGTCTACGATGCGGAGCAGGAGTACCCAGAAGACGGTGGATACGACCCAGACGACTTGTACTAGGATGGTGCAGCCCCCGGTCGACCTTCCTGTGGAGATGGCGTCCAGTTTCCGCGAGTCTACATTAGAGTTAGACTGAGAGTCTGTACTTTTCTTTTTGACCCGAGGGTCATTTTTGTAATAATATTCGATATATTAATAAAAGCATTGTTTTGATATTTACTATGATGTCGATATATGTATGAAAATTGATCCTGGCATACATATATTGTGCTCCAATTTTGTTCTTAAAATTGGGGTGTCACAGAGTGGTATCAAAGCTGTATTGACCGTAGTACGCTACCCTAGTCAGGTCGTGTTTGTTACAAAACTATCTTTAAAAGCCTGACCCTTTTCCCCACTTCTGTAGACCATTTCTCTGCTGAAAATTCAAACTCTGTTTCAAAGTAGGTCCTCCAAATCCTAGGATGCCCACCATAATTGTTTGATGTCGTAGCATGTTGTTTGACATGTACTTGTGCATATGTTTTGATTTGGCTCTTTGTAACGATTGTTGGTGTGTTACGACTGTCAGGTTGCAACGACATCATTTGTCAAAAGTTTTATTAATAAAATTAACTAACTTGGGTTCTTTCTCTCTCCCATCTCAACCCTCTATTCACCCGTACCAGCTGATGGATCTACGACAATGGAAAGACTGCAACTTGAGCGACGAGGCTTATCGACTCTTTCAGATAACACCTTGCCGAGGCAAGAAGGACAAGTATCGAAAGTATGTTGCGAACTCTTCTCGTTCAAGAGCTACACCTCAAGCACAAGTCCAGAAGCCCTCTGAGGTGTAGTCTTGGCTAGACCGATAGTTTTAATTCCGCATTTGTTTCGGTTAGCCGCTCCAATTAAGTTTAATTTTAAAAAGGACTATTCACCCCCCTCTAGTCCACCATCTCCACCTTTCAAAGTCGTAGTAATACCCTACGTCCTGTGTTCTGGTGGCTGGTTTGTATTGATGGATTGGAATATGGCGTGTTACAATCAAATGAGATCTGATGAGACGAGGTGAGATGAGAGGGGGTCCCTGCTCGCCTTATATAGTCGGGGAGCAGGGTTACAGTTGTCGAGTCCTTATCAGATTACAAGCGGTTCCTTAAGGCAAGGAATCCGGATCTAACTCTAGGATCTTCCTTGGCGGGCAAGGCTTCTGGAGAGTCCTTGACGAGCACAGCGAGCTGGTCGTGTGTTGCAAGGCCTCGCGAGTTGGGCTGTCCTTGACGAAGGGCCCAAGTACGTCCATGGGGGTATACGGAGGTAATATCCCCACAGCTAGTCCCCGAGCACTTTGTATCCGTTGGCGACGACGTCTTGAGCTTGTCCAAGCAGGCGAAGTCGATGTCGGGCAAGTATGGCTCGCCAGAAGGATGTAAGGTGCTCAAGAAAATTTTTGAGGAGCTTTCTTCCGATGAAGTGTATCCACTTGGAGCTTGCAAGACTGTAAGGAACAACGATGTCCTAGTAGAAGTCTATGCCAATCCACTTTGACGGAGCGTCCTTGAATTGTCAGAGAAAAAGAAAATACATTCATCGCAAGGTGAAGTGTATCCACTTAGTCCCCGAGCTTGGTAGTAGGTGTTGAAGACACGTGGTGCCGAGCTTGTAGAGCATTTAGCAAGTGCCCCGATGAGCTGCCCAAAATCAGCACCCTGATCCGAACAGCATGGAGCGACTTGATGCACACCGGCGACGAGTGAAGGCGACGACGAGCGAAGGCGGCGACGAACGAAGGCAGCGACGAGCCTGGTCGGTGACGAGTGAAGGCGGCGACAAAGGCATCGACGATCCTGGTCGACGACGAGCGAAGGCGGCGAAGAGCCCGGTTGACGGCGGGCGAAGACGACGACGAGCGAAGGCGGCGATGAGCGAAGGCGGCGACGAGCCTGGTCGGCGACAGGCGAAGACGAAGTCCCCGAACCTGGTCGGTGATGAGCGAGGGCCAGGTCGATGAACCTGGTTGGCGACGGGTTGATGAACCTACGACCTTCTGCTTAGGAAATAGAAGACGACGACGAGCGATGGCGGCGGCGAGCGAAGCCGGCGATGAGCGATGGCGAAGTCCCCGAGCCTGGTCGACGATGAGCGAAGGCAAAGTCCACGAGCCTGGTCGGCGACGAGCGAAGGCGAAGTCTCCGAGCCTAGTCGATGACGAGTGATAGCGGCGACGGGCGAAGGCGGCGATGAGCCTGGTCGACGACGAGCGACGGCAGCGACGGGCGAAGGCGGCGACGAGCTCGATTGACGACGGGTGAATTTTACGACGAGTGAAGGCATCGAGCAGCCGGGTCGATGATGAGCGAAGGCAGCGACGAGCAAAGACGAAGTCTCCGAGCCTGGTCGACGACGAGCGATGGCGGTGACTTGCGAAGGCGGTGATGAGCCCGGTTGACGACGGGTGAAGACGACGACGAGTGAAGGTGGTGTGGAGCCTGGTCGACAACGAGCGAAGGTGGCGAGGAGCCTGGTCGACGATGAGCGAAGGCGGCGAGGATCCTGGTCGACGATGAGCGAAGACGACGACGAGCGAAGGCGGCGACGATGGGCGAAGGTGGCGACGAGCAACGACGGTGACGAGAGAAGGCGGCGATGAACTAAGGCGGTGACGAGCCTAGTCGGAGACGAGCGAAGGCGGCGAGGAATAAAGGCGAAGTCCCCGAGCTTGGATGGCGACGAGCGAAGGCGAAGTCCCCAAGCCTGGTCGACGGCAAGCGACGACAGCGACGGGCAAAGGCGGCGACGAGCCAGGTCGACGACGGGTGAAGGCGGCGACGAGCCTGGTTGACGATGAGCGATGGCGATGACGGGCGACGGCAGCGACGAGCCTGGTCAACGACGAGGGACGACGAAGTCCTCGAGCTTCAGCGATGAGCAAAGGCGAAGTCCCTGAAAAATAAACATGGAGAGCAGTAGTACATGATGATGTACAAATAAAATATGGAGAAAAACCAGTGGCAAAGGATGACTGCAGTTTGACGAAGTCCCTGAGCCTGGAGTAGTCGTGCCGACATGGAGCGTATGGAGACGGAGATGGAGCCGGCCGCGGAGGCCCAGGTCGCTGATGTAGATCTTCTCGTCGCAGGGCAGCAGAAGAACGTTGCATAGGAGAATAGTCTGTAAATAGACTCTTAGGCGAATAAAGGCAAAACTTGTAGCGAGTCGGCGTGTTTTGCATATTTCCCGAATTCCGTAGACCCAATAGCCGTGAGCCGTAGCGATAAACAGTTCGGCCTTGGGTTATTCCAGGATCCGTAGCGTAGAGCGCGGAGCTCATTTGCGCGTAGGAGTCAAGGGCGTCGCCCAAGGAACCGCTGCTGGCATCTCATAGCACAGAGGGCATACGCTCGTGCACGCGTAGGGAGGTACCACAAACAGGGTCTTTTCCAAGAGGCTCGATCGTGGCATGACCTGGGCGAATGGAGACCGTTCGTCGAGCACGTGGGTAGCACGAATGCGAGCACTGAGCGTGTAGCCTCAGAATTCTCAGCCCAAGTTAGCCTTTCCTTCGTAGCGCAGAGGACGGGCGCTCATGCACGCGTAGAGAGGTCGGGACGTCCCTTGGGAGAGCTGATGGCCACCGTAGCGCAGAGGGCGGGCGCTCATGCACGCGTCCGATGGTGACAACAGCCCCGGCTTTGAGTTTTTGTCGGCCTCAGTCAGGCTGCTTGGAGACCGCATGTAGAACGTGCGCATAAACGGCGCATACAGGCACTGGAACGTATAGCCTCTGGAGGTCTCAGCCCAAGCTTAGCCTTCCCTTCGTAGCGCAGAGGGCGGACGCTCATGCACGCGTAGAGAGGTCAGGACGTCACTTGGGAGGACTACTGGCCGCCATAGCACAGAGGGCGGGAGCTCATGCACGCGTCTGGCGGTGGCAGTAGCCCCTGCTCTGAGACTCCTTTAGCGTTAGCCAGGCTATTTTGGAGAGGTCGGCGAACATTTGGAGTGGTCGGCGATCGTTTTGGAGAGGTCAGCGATCGTTTTGGAGAGGTCAGCGATCGTTTTGGAGAGGTCGGCGAACGTCTGGAGTGGTCGACGAGTCATTTGGAGAGGTCGGCGAGTCATTTGGCGAAGACGGCAACGAGCCCGGTTGATGATGCTGGACGACGATGAGCGACGGCGGTGACGAGCGTCGGCGACAGGCAAAGGCGGCAACGAGCGAAGGCCAAGTCCCTAAAAAATAAACATGGGGAGCAGTAGTACATGATGATGTACAAATAAAATATGGAGAAAAACCAAGGCCATCGCTCTTGGTGAACGATGAGCGACGGCAGCGACGGGCGAAGGCGACGACGAAGGCGGCGTCGATCCTGGTCGATGACGAGCCACGGCGGCGACGAAGGCGCCTGGTCGATGACGAGCGACGGCAACGACGTGCGAAGACGACGACGAAGGCGGCGCTGATTCTGGTCGATGACGAACGAAGACGGTGACAACGGACGAAGACGACGACGAATGCGGCGGTGATCCTGGTCGATGAAGAACGAAGACGGCGATGACGGGCGAAGACGACGACGAAAGCGGCGGCGATCCTGGTCGATGACGAACGAAGACGGCGACGACGGGCGAAGACGACGATGAAAGCGGCGGCGATCCTGGTCGATGACGAACGAAGGCGGCGACGAGCCGGATGTAGATCCGATCTTGGGCGGCGGGCAGGTCGGCGACGAGCCCGGTTGACGATGAGCGAAGGCGGCGACGAACGTAGCGATGATCCTCTTGTTGGCCCGGTCGATGTTGTCGCGGCGGATGGATCTTGGCACGCATGGCGCCGGCGTGATGACGCGATGGCGGATGGACGGCAGAACGTCCAGCGCAGGAAGCTGCGCATATTCCATGATTTTCGGAGCAGGAGTGTGGTCGCCCACGGTCTAGATCATAGATCCGATCTGAAAAGTGGTGCCCGATTCCGGAAGAACCATGGAGCGAGGGAAAGTAACCTCTTGGCAGATCATGGTGTCGTAGCACACAACCCCTACCTGGCGCGCCAACTGTCAACGAAATATGGTCAATAGTCTATCGAGGGGTATGTCCAAGGTAGTAGATTGAGCGGCGGAGGCGTGCGAGACGTCTGCAAAGCGTAAACACAGGGGCGAGAGACGACGATTTAGACAGGTTCGGGCCGACAAGTCGTCGTAATACCCTACGTGTTGTGTTCTGGTAGCTGGTTTGTATTGATGGATTGGAATATGGCGTGTTACAATCAGATGAGATCTGATGAGACGAGGTGAGATGAGAGGGGGACCCTGCTCGCCTTATATAGTCGGGGAGCAGGGTTACAGTTGTCGAGTCCTTATCAGATTACAAGCGGTTCCTTAAGGCAAGAAATCCGGATCTAACTCTAGGATCTTCCTTGGCGGGCAAGGCTTCTGGAGAGTCCTTGACGAGCACATCGAGTTGGTCGTGTGCTGCAAGGCCTCGCGAGTTGGGCTGTCCTTGACGAAGGGCCCAAGTACGTCCATGGGGGTATACGGATGTAATATCCCCACAGCAACCATCATGGCACATCCTCACGTACAAAGGGTATGAGATAAATGGAAACACATTTTACACCATTGCCCAAGATAAAAGGAGCACGAACCAAAACAGTGGTGTTCGCGTAGATGCCACAGACCTAACTGGAAAGAGACAAACATATTATGGCCGCATAGAGGAGATTTGGGAACTAGACTACGCACCTAATTTTAAAGTCTCTTTGTTTCGATGCCAATGGGTCAAGACGACCGGAGCCGGAGTAACAGTTGACAAGGAGTATGGAATGATAACAGTGGACCTCAACAATATTGGATACAAAGATGAACCATTCGTCCTTACTGCTGATGTGAATCAGGTGTTCTACGTGAAAGACATGTCTACAAAACCCAATTGAGCGAAAAATAACGGTAAATCAACCAAAGAGCCAAAATGCCACATAGTTCTTTCAGGAAGAAGAAACATCGTGGGAATTGAGGACAAGTCAGACATGCCAGAAGATTATGAAAGGGATGACCGAATACCGCCCTTCAGTGTGACCAAAGATCCAAGCATCCTGCTAAATGCTGAGGAGACTCCATGGTTACGACATGATCATAACCAAGGCACATACGTCAAGAAGAAGATCACCAGTGTACCTGCTTGATATATAGTTATGCTTTAACTAATATTATGTATTACAATTTTGTGTAATTAATAATAATTATGGATAGTAATGGTCCGTTGATGTTGGTGTCGAAATGACTTGATTTATTACATTATTTTAGTTATGGATAGTCATGGTTAATAATGATTATGGATAGTCATCGTTAATAATGATTATGTATAGTCATGGTTCGTTAATATGAGCCCAAATTGATGCCACACACGAGGTGTTAGATTTTTCTGATCATTATTTTAATTATTGGAGGCCAAATTGATGCCCCACACGAGAACTGTTTTCTCTATCGTGCATTTGGACAATAAAAGATGAACAACCCAAAATTTAACGTTCAGATAATGCAAAAATTAGTTTCCTATCGAGAACCAGTTGTTTCAGATATTTAAATTTAACATTATATTTTTGCATTAACAAAATATGAATTATTATTTACATTTATATTTGTTATTATAAGAAAAGAAAAGAATTTATGTTACAAAATTTTCTACTATACAATAAGATAAAAGGAAATACAACTGTTATTTTTAAGAAATTTTATACCTAATATTTAATTTACTATGCAATTAACAATATTACAACATATCTATATAATGAAAACTTAATACAAAACCCAAAATACTGCAAACCCAAAAAACTGGCGGGAGAAAGCCCTTTAGTCCCGGGTGGTGTCACCGCCCGGGACTAAAGCATCCCCGCGTATATAGGGCACAATGCCCTCCTCCTTCCTCCGATCGACATCAGACTACAGCGCCGCCGCCTCCCTCGCCGTCTCTGATCTCGATCCAGTGTCGCGCCGCCGTCCTCCTCGAGCTCCGTCGCCGAAGTCCGCCTCGCCGCCGTCCTCTCCAGCGGCGCTCTCCGCCCTCGCCGTGCCTCGCCGTGTGGCTTCGCCATCGTCCTGTCACGCGGTCGCGCCAGCGTCTCATGCGGCTTGCGCCGCGCGCGTGCCTCGCCGTCGTCCTCTCGCGGTCGCCGTCGTCTTCGCCGTGCCTCGCCGTTCCCCACCGTCGTGTCCTCGCCGTGGCCTCGCCGTGTATCCTCGCCGTCGTCCTCTCGGTCGCCGTCGTCTTCGTCGTGCCTCGCCGAAGTGTCTTCGCCGTGTGGCCTCGTCGTGGCCTCGCCGTGGCCTCGCTGTGTCTGTGAGCGCTGTGGTCGTGTGCGTGTGTGGACAGGGTGTGTGCGTGTG
Organism: Coix lacryma-jobi var. lacryma-jobi; assembly: GCA_009763385.1. Classification (NCBI taxonomy): domain Eukaryota; kingdom Viridiplantae; phylum Streptophyta; class Magnoliopsida; order Poales; family Poaceae; genus Coix; species Coix lacryma-jobi. Next base: position 51,582,822 of record CM019823.1, on the reverse strand, counting down.
TGTACTGTTTGCAGAGAAAAAAAAGAAGTGTGTGTGCACTTGTATATAGAAAAATGATTATAGAAAAATGATTATAAATACATATATATTTATAGAAAAATAAAAAATGATATATATAGAAAATAAATGATTATAGAAAAATGATTATAAATACATATATATTTATAGAAAAAGAAAAAAATAAATATATAAGTTTTTTAATCTAACAAAATATATGTTTACACATGTAGATAAAAAGAGATTGGTCGCGTTGACCTCGCCGCCGTCCGCCGTCATCTTCACCGCAACGTCATCCTCGTCGTCGTCCGTCGTCGTCCTCACCTCCTCACCGCGACATCATCCTCGCCGTCGTCCGTCGTCGTCCTCTCGTCAACGGTGTGTCCTTTGTGATAGATGGAGGAGGAATAATCACTTAGATATTTTGGTCTTTAGATATATAAATATTTATTTATATGTTTACGAATAATCATTTAGATATATTTACGAATATGGTCGTGTATGTCAGTATGTCACTTAGATATGTTATTCTCCATGTTATCGTCCATGTTATTCGCAGAAATGGCCGACCCAGTTGACAACATGGAGGAGGAAATATAGGACTTAATCAACAATGGCGCTAATCAAGATTTAGCAGGTGATGACAACAATAATCAAGAAGTAGATGACGTCAGTCAATACTTTGCTGATTATAAAGAAATCATGCAAGAAAATACTGGCGAGGTATACGTACAATCTCTATGTGCATATTTAATTCTAAACAATTTATAAATGTATTTATAATCTACTGTTCCTGCATACGTAGCCCTCCGGATCGACAACGACTACCGGGAAGAGTAGGACCGTACGAGGTCCGAAGAAGCCGTTGGATGGCCGGTACATTATCTCGGAATTCAATGAAGAAACAGGCCCAGTACTTGGAGAACATGCACAGAAATTTGTTGGCCACTATGGGTACCTTGTAAGGGATAAGATCCCGATCAGTGCTCGTGAATGGAAGAAAAAGACAAGTGCTCCTCATATAAGTTTCATCTCTGATCTTGATAAGGAACTGGTTTGGGAAGATGTCCTTGCACATTTCACGCTTGAAACAGATGATAGAAATTTGAAGGCAAGAGTTCGGGAGTGGGCTATGAAGAAAATGGCAACACTATTCCAGGGCTGGAAGAAGAAATTGTACAACACATTTATCAAGAAGGACCTAACTCTGGACTTCAACACTAAGGCCTACGTCAAGTTGAGGCCATTTTGGGATGAATTTGTAGAATTTAAGAAATCAGAAGAGGGTGAGGCTCGGGTCCGAAGGAACCAACAAAATGTCTGACAAAAACAATACCACCATCACTTGGGATCAGGTGGCTACAAGAGTGTCATTCCTAAGTGGGAAAGAATGGAACGGGAGATTCTAGCCAAGGGCATCGAACCAGAATCAATCAACTGGCCTGAGCGCGCCAAGTATTGGTTTTTTGGTCATGGAGGAAGCCTGGACCTACAGACAGGAAGGGTAGTGTATGGCACAAAACTCCAAAGAGCAGCCGAAAGATTGGCTTATGCTCGAGACATGGCTGACAGTGGCGCGTGGCAGCCGAACAGAGAAAAGGATGAGCTGACATACGCCCTGGAGAATCCTGAACACGGTGGGAGAACAAGAGGTTATGGGGAGTTGTCGTGGGAGCATGCCTTCCCAAAAGACAAAGAGATCTATAGAAGCCACACAAGAAAGAAGGAGGAGGAGGCAGAGCGGATGCGAAGGATGGAGGAAATGGTTATGCAGTCACAGGTCGCGGCTCGTGAAGCGGTAGAGCGAGAAAAAGCACTTGAAGGCAAAATGAGTGAGGAAATCAAAAGGCAAGTGCAGTTAGCAGTAAGTTCCTTCCAAAGGCAATCTGCATCAGAGCCGGGAGTCAACATCAGCCCCCCTGGTCAGTTGAAAAGCAGTTGCGCTTCCACGGAGGTGCCAACGATTCAAGGTGACGTTGGGCTGCGCTTCCCCGTGGATGACATCACTAATCCTCTCACGACATGTGAGCTGCACATTCCACAGGGGAATGACACAATAATGGTGGCTATTGGTGTTGTATCTCCTATTGACCCGACGAAGACACCAAGATGCTATGGAGCATTAGTACCACCTCGTTATGCTAGTGTCTCGGTGGATAGAGTAGTGAAAGAGCATAGCAATATGACTCTTGACATTGAAGGAGGTGATGGTGTCGGTGTTTCGAACCCGGGGGTATGACACCAACGAGTAATATGATCGCGTGCTCTCTTCCTGGATGGTGATGCAAGATGACACAAGGATTTATCCTGGTTCGGGCAAAGAAGGCCCTACGTCCAGCGGGGGAGGAGGTTCTTGTATTACTTGCACCTAAGTGCTTGTACAGGGGCGAATACAAGCTCAGTGAGCGTGGACCGGAGTCCGAACTCGTGTGTGTGTGTGTGGACTCGTGCGTTGTCTCTTGTGCGCGAAGGGCCCTGGCGTCCCCTTTCATAGATCAAGAGGAGGCCAGGGTTTACACAGGATTGACATGTACAGCGCTCGGTACGGCGAAGGGCAGGAAATCTGTCTTGTCGAAGCCACTGTAGCCAACGTGGGTGTTGCTGTTGAGGCGTCCTTGATGCGTGGCCTCCATCCTGGGCGCGGACGTGGAGGCGTGGTGACGTGGAAGCCGTACAACACCCATCCCGGCACGTGCAGGACACGGCGGGGTCCCTCCGGGTCTCAGGGTACCTGTCCTCCAATAGCGTGAAAGTAGCCAGGGCTCGAGGGGCTCAGAGCCGGCCTCGAGGTGGCGCCTGCGGGGGGTTCGAGTCCCCGCAGGTATGGGCAAGTCCCGGGAAACCCGATTGAGCAGCAGGTATCCGGGCCTCGAGACGTAGCTTGGACGTGCAACAGTGTAAGATATGGGTTAACAGTGCCGTACTGGTGCCTTTCCCCTAGCCTCGAGATGAACCTACTGAGAGCAGCTAGGCAGCCTGTCACTTTCTGTACGCCCTTGAGGTCTCAAATTGGGCCCATCCTCGTGACTGCTGAGATCTTTTCGGGGTTGGCCTCGATCCCCCGTTGTGAGATAATGTAGCCAAGTAGCATGCCCCGGGGCACACCAAAGACACATTTCTCGGGGTTGAGCTTCACATTCTTGGCCCGGAGGCACTCGAACGTGGTCTCGAGATCGCTGATGAGGTTCCCGACTTTCTTGGTTTTAACCACGATGTCATTGACGTAGGCCTCGACGGTTTTGCCTATGTGTTCGCCAAAGATATACTGCATGCAACGTTGGTACGTTTCCCCGGCGTTTCAAAGGCCGAAGGGCATTGTAACGTAGCAATACATACCAAAATGCGTAACAAAAGAGGTAGCGAGCTCGTCGGATTCTTTCATCCTAATCTGGTGGTAGCCGGAATACGCATCGAGGAATGAAAGTACTTCACACCCCGCAGTGGAATCAATAATCTGATCAATTCTAGGTAAAGGAAATGGAACTTTCGGACACGCTTTATTCAGACCAGTGTAGTCTACAAACATCCGCATTTTTCCATTCTTTTTCCTAACTAGTATAGGGTTAGCTAGCCACTCTGGGTGAAATACCTCCTTGATGAACCCGGCCGCCAAAAGCTTGTGCACCTCCTCGCCGATGATCCTGCGCTTCTCTTCGTCGAAGCGGCGCAGGCATTGCATCACCGGTCTGGACCCGGCCTGGATCTCCAAGGCGTGCTCGGCGACTCCCCTCGGTATGCCTGGCATGTCCGAGGGGCCCCACGCAAACATGTCGATGTTCGCACGGAGAAAGTCAACGAGCACTGCTTCCTATTTAGGCTCGAGGCTGGCACTGATGGTCAGCGTCTTTCCATCGGTCGAGGTTGGGTCGACGGGTATCAGCTTGGTGTGCTGTGCAAGCTCGAAGGCGCCGGCATGACGTTTTGCTTCAGGGGCCTCTTCGGTGGCCAGGGCCGCTAGGGCTTCGAGCGAGTCGAGGTGGACGTTGGCCTCCCCACGCTCGACGCACTCCACGTCGTAGTGGTACGCGTGCTCATAGGAGGTGTCGATGGTGATGACCCCTTTCGGCCCCGGCATCTTGAGCTTCAAGTACATGTAGTTGGGAACCGCCATGAACTTGAAGTAGCCTGGCCTGCCGATGATGGCGTGGTAGGTCCCTTGGAACCCAACCACCTCGAAGGTGAGCGTCTCCCGGCGGAAGTTGGCCGGCGTGCCAAACCAGACAGGCAGGTTGATGCGCCCGAGGGGGTGTGCCTTCTTCCCAGGTACGACTCCGTGGAACCCCCCAACGCTGGGTCGGAGCTGGTCCCTCGAAATCCCCAGGAGGTCGAGGGTCTCGAGGTATATGATGTTGAGGCTCGAGCCCCCATCCATCAACACCTTGGAGAACCGTACGTCGATGATGACGGGGTCGACGACAAGAGGGTATGCTCCCGGATTTACGAGATGATCCGGATGGTCGTCACGGTCGAACGTGATCGGCGCATCAGACCAGTCGAGGTACCGGGGGCGTCGTGGCGAAGTGCAAAGATGTCCCGGCGCTCCTTCTTTCTCTGTTGAGCCGAGAGCCCGACGGTCGGGCCCCCGTAGATCATGAAGCAGTCGCGCACCGGGGGGAAGTCCGCGTCCCCGTCGTCGCAACGATTGTTGTCCTTGCCCTTAGGCGCGTCTTCCTTCTTGTCGCCGAGCTTGGAGTAGAAGCCCTTCAACAGTCGGCAGTCTTTTAGCTTGTGATTTACGAGGCCCTTGTGATAAGGGCAGGGGTCCTCGAGCATCTGGTCAAAAACAGCCCCGTCAGGGGGGCCTCGAGGTTTCTTATGGTCGAGGGCGCCCATGAGCACTTCTTCATCGTTGTCGTCATCGGCGTCGCGCTTCCCCTTTTGACCTTTGTTTTTGTTCTTCTTCTTTTTGTTGTTGTTGTTGTTGCGGTTCTTGGCGTCGTTGCCCTTGTTCGAGCCCTTCGGCGTGGTCACCGCCTTACCTTTGTCCATGGAGCGGCCAAAGAAGGCCCCCACTGCCTCGTCACCTGAGGCAAAGCTGGTGACACAATCCATCAGGTCCTCGACCGTCCTGGGATGGTAGCACCCTAGCTCATGAACTAGCTCTTGGCACGTCGTGCCCGCGAGGAACGCTGAGATGACGTCCTCATCAGGCACGTGGGGGAGCTCGAGACGCTGCTTCGAGAATCGCCGAGCAAAGTCGCGGAGGGGCTCGTCCGCTGCCTGCCTGCAACGCCGTAGATCCCAGAGGTTGCCTGGGCGCACGCAAGTCCCCTTGAAATTCCCGTCGAAGACCCTGACTAGGTCAGCCCAGTCATGGATCCGATCCGACGGGAGCCCCTCGAGCCACCGACGGGCGGTGTCCAAGAGGTAAAGTGGGAGTTGGCGTATGATCACACGGTCGTCGCTCTTCGCTCCGCCCAGTTGACAGCCTAGGCGGAAGTCCGAGAGCCAGAGCTTGGGATCGACCTCCCCGTCATACTTCACGATGTTGGTCGGTGGTCGGAAGCGGTCGGGGAGGGTTCAGCTGCGGATGGCCCGGCTGAAGACTCTGGGGCCCGAGGGTTCGAGGGCTTGCCGGTCTTCGTCACTGTCGTAGCGCCCCCCTCGATGGGCGCTATAGCCACGCTCTTGGGCCCCCTTGTCCTTGCGCCGGCGGTTGATGTCGTTGCGGGCGTCATTGGGGTCTCGAGGTGGCCGGTTGTCGACGATCCGTTCCCGGACTAGCCTAGCTCGAGAGGCGTCCGGCTGGTGGACGGACATCTCGCGCTCGTTGCGGGGCGTGTCTGCTGGTTTCCCCGAGGCCGCCACGCGCCGCCGCGAGGCTGAGCTCTCCGCCTGCTGCACAGCGGCTGTCTCGAGGAGGTTCTTCATTTCCCCAAGCATGCGCGTGGCGTCAGGGTTGGAGACGGCGGGTAGATCACGGAGCAGCATTGCCGCCGCCACCACGTTCTACCCGGCTCGCGGGAAACGCACCTCGGGGCGTGCTGGTGCCCCGTCCTCAAGGATCTGCCGGTGGACCTCTCGAGCGCGGCCACGAACACCGGCGCCTCGAGGCTGGGCTGGTTCCTGTGCTATAGTTTTCTCGAGTTGCAACAGGCGTTGTCGCTCCTCCTCAGCCTTGGCGATGGCCTCCCGCAGCTGCGCGAGCTGCGCCGCCCGGTCGTCGCCGTGCTGAGATGGTGCAGCCGGTCTCGGGGGTTCGTTCCTCCCCTGAACGCGTGATCCCCCTGCTGCTGCCACGTTTTTGGGCTCTTCGAGGTTGAGCGCCGGCCTGGTGTCGTCGTCGTCGTCGTCCTCGGCGTCGTCCACGACCCCCTCGAGCTGGAAGCACTCCCTGGTGGGGTCCCAGAGGTCAGGGTCGTGGTAGTCGTACTCATCGGAGTCGGAGCTGCTGATGCCGCGCCGCCCTGGCTCGTGCCGGGACTGCAGCTCGCGGTACCACTCCCCGAAGGTGGCTCGACGGCTCGTGAGAGGCCGCGGTCGATGCGCGCGGGGTAGACGATCTCCAGGTTGGTTGTGGCTCGTAGGAGTACGCCCGGACGCTCCTCCCGCTTTGCGGCCGCTCGGTCCTGACGGCGCTCGTCGAGGCGGTGGGCGCAAACAGCCGCGGAGTTGTTGAGGCCAAACGGGAACCGCCGGCGTCGGGCGCGGTACACCCCGTGCGGGAGGAGGCCTGATGGTGTCGACGGAGCACGGCTCGGGGGCCTCTGGCCAGGCTCCCGGTCCGTGCGCGTGACGAATGCGAACTCGCTGGGGGAGTGCGCACACGCCCTGGAAGTCTCCGGCCGCGCGCCGGGCAGGTTTCCTGTGACACCCTAGTGTCAAGCACTGCATTAGGCGCTGCAATTAGCTACTAAAGAGCATAAGCAATGCATTGCATCATTTCATGAGCATGAGAGTGTTTTGTCTTGTTTATTTATTTGGATGTGGATTTCTATTGGACTTGGTTGTTTGAGTGGATTTCTGTTTTGGCAAAGAGTTTTATAAAATAGAGAATATTGAGTAGAGCGCTTTTCATGTTGGAGTTTTGACCTAGTTCAGATTAGTTTGTAAATAAAAATAAGTCAAACAAAATGGTTTATACTTTAAAATTGGCTTTGTTTATGTGGAGGATTTAAAAATGGTTTTTAGAAAAAGTGTCCTATATGAAAGTTGTAGAGAAAATTATTTCGAGAAACTTTTATATTTGGGTCAAAACCTAGTTTGGAGTTTTTGAAACTGTTTTTGAGTGGTCAAAGTTTGAAAAGAATTTGGAAAAAGAAAAAGGAAAACGATTTCTTCCACGCCCCACCTTTCGGCCCAACTCGCGCGCGCCGGCCCAGCTCGCCCGCTCGCGTGCGCCGGCCCGCTCCCGCGCTCGCCCGCGCACCCCGCGCCGCTCGCCAGCGCTCGCCCGCGTGCCGCGCGCGCCGCGCGCTGCTGCCGCTGACATGCCGCGTCGTACGCCGGCCGCAACCGCCACGTGGCCGCCGCATTCTGCCGAGGATCTTCGCCGGCCACTCCTCGCTCGATCCTCTCTCACCCGAGCACGCAAGCTATCTCCCCCGGCCACTCTTCGCTCGCCTCGCCTGCCGCACCCGCTCGCCGTGCACGGCATCACCGCGCTGCCTCGCCGACCGCACCGCCGTGGCCCCGCCACGACCACTGGCCGGTCAAGCCGATCAAAACCCCGAGCACCCCTTCACTCCCTCGCTCACCCGCGCACACTACTCGCACTCGCTCTCTCACTCTCACTCGCATTCTCGCCCGTGCACGAACACGAACCGAGCGCTCCTCGCTCGCCGCGACCACCGCCGCAACCACCCCTCTCCGTTCTGACCTCGTCGGAGCACCTCCCTTCGATTCCCTCCGTACACCGCTCCGCCTACACCGTGCACACGCCGTGCGCACGTTGTCGTCCCCGACCGAGCCCCTTCGCCGCCGGAGGACGAAGCGCCTCTTTCGGCCCGTCAGTCGCCACCGCCGAGCCGCAACGCCGTTCTTCCCCAACCCGAGCTCCACCGACTCTTCTTCTTCATCTTCGAGCTTCACCGAGCCAAGGCAAGGTGAGAACACCACCTAGCTTCAACGCTACTGCTCTCTCCCACATCTTCTTCCCCGGCCGAACGCCATGGCCGTCCGCCGCGGACCTCGCTCGTGGCCAAGCTCCTCTGGAGCCACCCGAGCCAAACCAACCCCGTAGCTTTGCTCCTTAGGGTTCTCTCGAGCTTTTGCCTCCTCCAATTTCTCCGGCCGCCGCCAGAAACGGCGTAGCCGCGCGTTGCCGCCATCACCGTGCGCCGCCACTCGCCGCCGGCATGCTCCGGCCGTGCGCTAGCCAAACCACCTACACCACTCGATGCGCCTCGTCGAGACGAGTTCGCAAGCCTAGCTTAACCGCCGGCGACCTCACCGTCGGCGAGGAATCGACGGTCAAACCTCTCCCCTGTTTCCGTCTCGCCCGAGCCCTCGAGCCAGGCCTCGGACGGGCGCGTGTTTTCCGTCTCGCCCGAGCCCTCGAGCCAGGCCTCGGACGGGCGTTTGTTGTCCGCCTCGCCCGCGCCTCGAGCAAGGCCTCGAGCGAACCCTCGGGCGCTGTCTCGTTCGAGTCGGGCCTCGAGCGAGCACACCTATTCCGTACGCCGAGTGTTTTCCAGAAAACGTTTTCCAAAATGTTTTTCTATTTCCCGTAAATGCTTGTTTATTTTGTAGATCCTGTTTTGTTAGTCCAAATGGAGTGCTTTCAGTTTGGCTAGTTTGTTTATGAGTAGATCTACCCTAGAAAAATATAAAAGTATTTTTGGTAGGAGTTAATTTTACTGTTTTCTTTTATTTCAGTTTATATGCTTTTGCTAAGATAAATGGTTATATATGTTTCCTGGTTGAGATAATTCCTGTAAAATTTTGTGTAAGTTTATTATCCTGTTTTATACATGTGAAAAATATTTAATGCACTGTTTATGTAGAAAAAGTTTCTGTTATGGTTAAAAGTCCTTTTTGGCTGATTTCTTTGAATAAAGGTTAAGGTATTTTATATGTCGAGATAAAATGTGGGAAAATTTGTACAGTCTCTGTTTATAAGGTTCAAGCTAAGAAAAATTAAAGCATGACCTGTTGTGTGGAAAAATCTGAAGTTGCTTTACAAAGGTGCTTTTCTGTGTTTTCCTTTGAAAATTCATGTAAGAAATAATATAATGTTCCTGTTCATGGGACTTTCTTAATAAGCATAAAATATGAAATAGAATCTGGGAAAAATATGAAATAGAGTTGTGCACCCTTTTACAGTAGGGTTGTAGTTCAAAGTACCTTTTTGGGCAGTTGCTTGTTATTTTTATATCTGCAGTTCTGTATTTTATTTTTGGCTGAAATTTGTTCAGTGGAGTCCAGCAACTGTTGTTTGCCTTCTGGAATTTTCGTGGATTTTTTTGAGTCCAGAAAAGTGCACTTGCAGTTCAAACCTAAGTTTCTTTTGATTTATTAAATGAGAAATAGGTGAATAAAAGGATTTTGTTTTATGAATGAAATGAGTATTTACCTCAATGGTTCAACAAGTTGGTTTTGTTGGTTTGCAAGAAATGCTCTTTCTCATACCACACATCTCGCACCCCGCATCTAAATATTTATTATTCGTCGCATGCAATAGGATCGACACTCCCGGAACCCGATCAGGAGCTAGAGGCAAACGCCAAGCAGCAGATCCCGGAGCTCCAGCAAGCCGAGGAAGTCGACCCCGCCAGCGACACTAACTTGCCCGAGTGCCCCTCCCACGAGGCCTCGGTCTTCACCCAAGGCAAGCCCCGGAGCATTCTAAGTCTCCCAGTATTTATAATTAAAATTACTTGAGTCCTTTTATATTGTGATGCATTAGGTCTAGGAGTTGAATGAATCCTATTTGCTGCATTACCATTCCTTGATGATTGATTAATATCTACCTTGTTATCCTGTTATTGATTTACAATGTAGAATTGCTTAGTCTGCTTAATAAAAGTAGTAGTTAAGGATGTCTCCGTAATACCCTGATGGGTAGTTACCGGATCACGGTTGGCTATATTTGCCATCGTGGAAAAGAACCTAAGTAGTAATGAAATACGGTCAACTGGAAGGCAAGGCACCAAGTTGGAACTTGGGGGCAGTCCGTCCGTTGGATCGTGTAGGTTTGTATCGATGTTGGCCCTCGTTCATTTTTGAACGCGCCCTTTTACTTAGGGATGTGTCGGTGCCGTAATCATCGACCCCAAAGCCGGTTAGAAGCTGTTCGGGCCGGTCTCAACCCGTGTCGTGCCCTCTAGTATGGAAATTGCGATCCGTCGCGTGAGGCCATCGCCAGGTTCCAATTGGGCGGTCCGTGCTTGAACCGCGGCGATTACCACCACGAACAAGCGTCGAGCGGTTGCCCAATGCATGGACCCGACGGGGAAAGTGTGGGCTGGTATTAAAGGTCTTTCACCAGCTGGTTTGGAATTCGATTCGAGTCGCCGTCTCCCCCGGTTAGTGGGAAACTATGGCGAGCTTCACCACGATACAACTCCATGTGATATCTAAAGGTTCAACTAAAATGTGGACAAGTCAACTGGATATGGTTATATTATTTATCTGCTAGACTCAAGTGTGTGCAATAGTTCAGGTGCAAACCTAGAAGAAGGAATAGGTATAAAAGATGACAGCTCATTAACTTCACTAATACTTCGCTTATCTTAAATTGAGCTTTTCGCGAATTCAAGATCCCAGCTCCACCCAAAAAGGTCTTGCATGTCCTTGGTGTCTTTATTTTCAGTTGGATGGGTAAGTCTAGCTGACTACATTCCAGTACTCAGGGTTTATCTCGTTTGTTGCAGATGGCCAGGTCTACTTCGGCTATTGTAAGCACTGCCTCTACCCAGTGGAAGGTGATGAGGAGTAGGCCCAGGGCAGGGTCGTCCAGAAGCTTTCCCCTTTTCTTTTGCTGGATCGAGACTACTAGTGGCACATTATCTTAAAAAGGGATGAGTGAGTTGTGTCGAGTGGATTTATCAAAACAATGTTTTATTTGGTCCACATGTGTGGTGGTCGTGCTTTAAACTATTTCAGCTTCCGCACTTTTAAACTCGGTATTGTAATAACTCCGTTTTAAATTCGCACTCGGATATTTTAAATTCGGTTTCGTTTTCGTTATGATGTATCTTTACGAATGTAATCCTTGAACGATGCGATCCTGTATGATGTATGGTGTTAGAAATCCTTCGAGATTTCCGGACTACCGGGGTTGTATGGGTTCAACTATCAGTCGAAGTCAGACGGATTTGGCTAAGATAATACTTGAGCTCTTATAATCAGGACGGTTCCGCCACATTTCCCCTCGGGGACTCTGCGTCAGCCGCGGGGAAGTGGGAGTGCACCGCGGGCACCGCCCGTGCCCGGCGTCGATGGTGATGACGGCGCCGCTCGCGAGGTGGCGACGCGTGGTGGTGCGGGCGACGCGCCACGCCCCCCGCGCTTGGTGGCGTGACACGCCCTCCGCTCGGGCTCTCCGTGGAGAGTAGGGTCAGTTCATTGCCGTTGCCGGTGGCCAGGAACTCGAGGCTCCCGAACCAGACGATGGCACCAGCCGAGAATGAAGGAGGGGATGAAGCCATCCAGAAAACAACGAGAAATTGACTCGGACACGCGAAGGCCCCTACTTGGCGCGCCAATTGTCGGTGTTTCGAACCCGGGGGTATGACACCAACGAGTAATATGATCGCGTGCTCTCTTCCTGGATGGTGATGCAAGATGACACAAGGATTTATCCTGGTTCGGGCAAAAAAGGCCCTACGTCCAGCGGGGGAGGAGGTTCTTGTATTACTTGCACCTAAGTGCTTGTACAGGGGCGAATACAAGCTCAATGAGCGTGGACCGGAGTCCGGACTCGTGTGTGTGTGTGTGTGTGTGTGTGGACTCGTGCGTTGTCTCTTGTGCGCGAAGGGCCCTGGCGTCCCCTTTCATAGATCAAGAGGAGGCCAGGGTTTACACAGGATTGACATGTACAGCGCTCGGTACGGCGAAGGGCAGGAACTCTGTCTTGTCGAAGCCACTGTAGCCAACGTGGGTGTTGCTGTTGAGGCGTCCTTGATGCGTGGCCTCCATCCTGGGCGCGGACGTGGAGGCGTGGCGACGTGGAAGCCGTACAACACCCATCCCGGCACGTGCAGGACACGGCGGGGTCCCTCCGGGTCTCAGGGTACCTGTCCTCCAATAGCGTGAAAGTAGCCAGGGCTCGAGGGGCTCAGAGCCGGCCTCGAGGTGGCGCCTGCGGGGGGGTTCGAGTCCCCGCAGGTATGGGCAAGTCCCGGGAAACCCGATTGAGCAGCAGGTATCCGGGCCTCGAGACGTAGCTTGGACGTGCAACAGTGTAAGATATGGGTTAACAGTGCCGTACTGGTGTCTTTTTACCCATGCTTGTTGTGAAAACGAGACTTGGCTCTGCCCTGGTTCACTGTGGTACACGTCGGGTTGCAGAGGACGTGACTGGAGTAGGTGGATGCATTAAATGCGCGGTATGGGGTTGAGGAGCAGGAAGCTTCCTCTTCGTGGAGGGCTTCGAAGGGTAGTGGAGCGCTCGCTCGAGGCCGGGCACGGAGGGCTCGGGTGAGCGGAGGTTGAGCTCCAGCTCGAGGCCTAGGGTGTGATGAGCCTCGAGGGATAGGCTATCATGCTGGAGGGGCTCGAGGTCCCCGCGCGGGGTCCCGAGGAGCGGTGCATAGCTGTAGCAGGCTCGAGGGGTAGGTTACCATGAGGCGGTCGGTAAGGTTTTGGCAAGTCTAAGCTCCCTGGCGGTGGGCCAGCGTTGCAGGCTCCGAGGGGTTGGTTTCTTGGAAGGTTAGCCTAGCTGGGTTTATTAATTGGTGTTCTAGGCTTAACCTATTTGTTTGTGTTGATTGGGGGTACCCCTTTGGTGTTCCCCCGACAATGGTGAGAAGACTTTAGGAGAAGCGGAGAAGGCATTCATATGTTGGCGTAAGCGCTATATCATTATTCCTGGGGCATCACCTCCTCCTCAACAAACTAACCCTAGGTGCGGATGAAAGTGAATGAAACATTTTTCTTTCACTAGTTATGTATTGGCTTAAATATAATTGTTTACTCATACCATGTTGTTTTCACATCAGGACCTGTCCCGACCTAAGTCATAGTGCTGCGGGCGATGCAATGAAACACACAGCTGCATCCCCACCGGCTCCATCCCCTCCACGACCGGCTCCATCCCCTCCACGACCGGCTCCATCCCCGCCACGACCAACTCCATCCCCTCCATGACGGGCTCCATCTCCGTCACCGGCTCCATCCCCTCCACCACGGGCTCCATCCCCGCCGCCACTGGCCCCATCTCCTCCACCACGGGCTCCATCCCCGCCACCGACTACACCAAAGAAGAGGCCAGCCACACAAATGAAGGCATCGGCCCCACCGCCACTGAAGAAGAAAGCCTCTTCAGAAAGAAGACAAGCTATTCCTAAGATGACAAAACTTCCATATGAGATGACTGATGAGGAAACTAATGCTGCAGCGAAAGCACATTTGGACCAATTCTGGGCGGACACCGCGGCTAAAATTAAAGCGAAGAAAAACCCAGAGAAGCCGTACCTTTTTGTACGTCCTGATATGCTCAGGAAAAAGGTGGATGCTCATCAGAAAAAGGTGTGTGATTCTCGTAAGAAATCGCCACTATCAGACTATGACCGCACTATCACCAAGTCACTTGAGGAGGCGAAGCAGAAACAGAAGAGACCAAACAAGGGTGTCCCACAGCTCGGGGAACAATCAAAACAATCAGTGCCCCCACTATATATTGTGAATGAATATGGTTCTAACATGAAAGCGCTAGAACAACTTGATGTGGATCCTGAGCATCTTGATGCATTTTTCACAGAAACTGGTCTAACCTTGTCCCAAATGCTCGGTGAATCAGCCATCGAAAGTGCTCCAGAAATTGATCACTGGAAGAAGAATTATGTATATGGCCAGAGTCTATACAACCCTGCGGCCCTCACAGAACTTGGCACTCAAATGTACTTGGTAAACCAGTGGTACATGGCAGCGTGTAGCAAAAAAGTAGATGATTGGATTTGCGTTAGAATTAGAGACCATCATTACTTTCATGGCGATGATATCATACTTGTCCAATTCACTGAGTTACACCAGCTATGCCACCTCGATGCTCTAGACAAATCTCTAGTCAGCTGCTTTTGTTTGTAAGTGATCCTTCGTTTAATAATCTCACTCTAGCATGTGTATATGTAAATGTAATTATACTAACACTAGCTAGCGTGTTTATACATATGCAGGAACATGATGAGAGACCTCGTACGTACAAATGACAAGGAGGTTGGTTTCATTGATCCATATATCGTATTCTCGCTCCCAAACAAAGATTCCGGCTATGATATATGGAGAAATGAAACAGAGAGGAATCTCCGGAGGTTCTTGATCAACCAAAAGAACAAAAGATATATAATCTTCCCCTACAACTTTAGGTGGGTGTTGTTATCATGTGCATATTTAATTTTACTTACTCAATTCTTATGATATATGTTGACTATATAAGCAAATTAATGCAGCTTTCACTGGATATTGATTGTCATCGATCTCTCCGAAACTCAATTGCTAATCTATGACTCATTGAGAAAACCATTGGGAGATTACCAAGATATCATAGACATTATTCAGGGGTAACTTTCGATCTCTAAATATTGATTTCTACACTTTAAATCTACAATAGTTAATTATGATCCATTTATTGTGCAACGTTTGGGCCTGGTTCATTCTGAAACACCGTCCGGATTTGAAAGTGACACTTCCTCCTCCTATCCAATTACAAGTAAGTTGTATTAGCTCCCCGCGTCTTTACCACTGTAGCATGCTTCATCACACGTGCGGGATGACGAGATAGTAATTTTTTTACATCGTGCAGTGGGTTCTATGGCAACCACCAGGGAACAATTTGTGTGGGTACTACGTTTGCGAGTTCTCTCGGTGTATGCGAAAAGATCTCCTGTAGAGAGACAAAAAGTATGTAACATGTATACATAATAATCTCATGTATTTCTTTATTGCTATTAAATAAATCTTATGTATATTAATGCATTTTTCCTTTTTTGCAAATTGAAGGACTTATGGTTGAAGAACCAGGTGTTGGAAATGGTGCGACTCAAAGGAATTCAAGAGACAATCGCAGGATTTCTTAATGTCCATGTCCTCAAAGCCGACACCGAGTTCTACTATAACTCGGAAGAACCAGTGAAACCAAACCAAGACGAACATTTGTATGATATTTAAGTGACGGTCAATATTTGTGTTGTAAATACCAAGGACGCATGGATAATGCTGTAAATTTTATGTGCATAAATATATTATACATATAATATGTATAGCTAGCTAGTAGCTCGATCAATATATATATGTAGTTTCATATTTTATGTGTGTATTTGTAAATTTTATGTGTATATATACGCGCATACATACATTAGCAGCGAAGAATATGTATTTGAAACCCTAATGTATAATATATTATAGCAGCAAAGAAAACATATTAGAAAACCTAATGTAATTGTAAAACCGAAAACAATAACCAATTGAAAAGAAAAAAGAAATGAAAAAGAAAAAAGAGGACAGCCCCCGATGGTCTTTAGCCCCGGTTGATAATACCAACCGGGACAAAAGAGGCCAGCCATCGGGGCCCGGCTCGGGACCTCTTTAGTCCCGGGTCCCCTTTAGCCCCGGGACGGGGAACCGGGGCTAAAGAACGGGCCTTTAGTCCCGATTCCTTAGCCCCGGCTCCATGCCCGGAGCTAAAGGCCCATCGTGCAGTAGTGGATAACAGCTTCACGTTTCCGGGCGTGCTGTCGTCATTGGGGAAATTGGTGCAAGACGTGGCTGCTGCTATTATTGGTGAAGAGGGAGAGAGGTTGATGAAGCTGCCGGACTTGTGAGGCTTGCTCGTGATTTTGTCGTCGTTTGCATGGAGAACAGGGCTTATTTAGATGCCTTCAAACTATCAACTTTTTTTCGCTCTCTCCGTCATATCACCATCACATCAATGTTTGGACGCATACATGGAACATTAAATGTTGGTAAAATAAATAACTAATTGTACTTTTAGTATGGTACATGTTGAGACAAATCTTTTGAGCCTAGTTAGCACATAATTGGACAAAGTTTGTCAAATAACAACGAAAGTGCTACAGTTAAGAAAAAATCTCACCTTTTTAATCTAAACAAGGCCCCAGTACATTTTAGGGTTTCCATTTATATTTTGCTCACGGTCCTTAAATTCTTGAAGACGGCCCTGTTACCAAAGAGGCAAAAAAAAAGATCATAAGGATGTTGTCAAGCCTAGATAAGTTGGCTAGGACATCAAGCATCTAAATAGAGCATGACGGAGCCTGTCCAGCCACCGTAGGGCCCAGACGACCGACCGGGCTCACAGCATTTTCAAGAGACTCTTTATATCTTTCCTAACTTATAGGAATATAGATTTTGATGAAAAAAACACCCTCCAACAATGTCTTCAATTAGATATCTAAATATAGATATTCTATGTCCCGTATCTCTCGCTAGCCAAATATGGAAAGCGTGTCTCTCTAGACACTGCGCACAAGATATAGAAAAGTTGTTGGAGATTATAAAGATATAGAAAACGATTTTTACTCAAATGACTCTCTAAGTGATGATTTAGAGAGTAGATTTTAGAAAGGCTCTTGGAGATGCTCTTATCGGAGAAGTTTAAATATTTTTTTAGCTAAATATTTTTACATAATAAGAATCGTTCCAACGACTTCTAAAAGTTTTAGTGGTTGTTTGCTTAAAGGACTACAAATTCGATGTCTGCTGGTCGAAGCAACAATTCTCATGCGTTATATTTTGTTAGCCTAGGTTTATATCCTTGCCGAGATATAAAGTTGCTGGCAAGCAGCAAGTAAACAGGTGCACACGAGAAAGGAGGAGATCGAGCCCTGTTTATCAGCCGAAATCAGCCATAAATAAGTTTAAAATCAGGCATAAATAAATTTGAGCGAACACGACTAGCCCGCGTAGCAACGCACGTAGTACGCCCCATGGCGACACGGTGCTCGATCAATAGCTAGCTCTTGGTGCGTACGTACGTCTCCTCTCCTCCTTAATTAAAACGCATACAATAATTGTCTAGATAGTGTACAATTACCCCACTTGAAAAAGACGGGTCCGTACGTGTGCTTGCCATTAAGAGCAAGTTTAATAATTCAGCCTGCTGCTGGCTGTAAGACTCTTTACAGCCCATCTTTTAGCCCACTTATACAATGGTTAAGCCTTTGTTATAGCTATATGATCCTACTTGTCTCTCTCACAAATTGCATTGGTTCTTGTGTCCAAGCGGGCTGTAAGTTTACAGCCCACTTCTCTTCTCTCTCCTTTCTTCTCTCATCCACCTCAGCATTTAGCCATCTTGCAGCCCACCATTATACTTGCTCTAACAATGTGCAACTGTGCAAGCATATTTGCTTCTCCTCCTTTTTGGCCAAAATGCAGCATGCAGGCAATTTTAGGTGCACCGGGCCAGGGCCAGGGCCAGCCAACGAAAAACACTTAGAGCATCTCCAACAAGTTGGTAAATTCACTTGGTATTCTTATAATTTTGGCAAAAACTCAAAAAACCTTCTCCAACAACTCCCTAAACTAACTTGGTATTTTTCCAAACTTCCTAAACATCCCCCTCGCACGCGTAAATTCCCGCAGTGCGGAACCGGGCGCGTACGCCCCCCACCCCCGCGGCCTACACCTCCCCTCCCCTCAAGTTACCTTTTTTTATTCTTTTTTACCTGAAAAAATTATACCCATGTCTATGACTAGCGGACCCGGCTCTTCGTTCGTTGGTTTTGGCAAGTGTGTTTTAGGGAGTTGTTGGAGAGAAGTCTTTTTTTCACTTGGCAAATAAATTAGTAACTTGCTAAAACTCAAGATTTAGCAAGTAAATTATATCAAGTTGTTGGAGACGCTCTTACTGCTCTCCAAAAAGTTGGTCACCACGGACTCCAAGGCAGGCAAGGCGGTTGCACCATCGCCATGCCACATTGCCACCAGGTTCATTTCGTACGCGTGCCGGCGGGAAGAGGGCCCCTGCCCTGCCCTGCCGGCCTGCCCTGCCACCGACGGCGGTCATCCGTCCGTCCTGTCCTGGCCTGCCCTAGCCTGCTCACTACACACTCTTCAGAAATCGCTGCTCTATCCAAACCAAACCAAAAGAGAAGAAAGAAAGAACAGCCTGCTGCCCGTGTCCATCCCATGTTCCATTGTGCGTGCCCGATCGACGATGGTGCATCACATCTGCAGTCTCCAATGACCAACGAGGCAACGAGACAGTGCGTGGCACGAGGTTTCGCGTCCATCTTTATTGCCTGTAGTTGCAATGCGGCCTGCTACTACTGCATTACACGCTGGAGTATAGTCCACTGCGGATTGCTTCCTACTCTTCCGTCCGAACTCGATCTCATGCGTTAAATTTTTCACTCTCGGACTCGGTCTCTCATCGTCTCTTCTTTGTTCGTTGTGGCACTGCTTTTGTTGCCATCTCTCTATCGACCCCCCGCACGCACTTTTGTATTGTTTTTTTACATCTTTTCTTTGAATATTCCCATCCCATCTGCCTCCCTCTAGCCTTTGCTCCTCCTGCCAAAAATGCAAAAGTTGGTGCCTTTCCCGTTGGCCTTTTGCGACCTCAGCTCTGGCCAGCGCGCCTGCTGCCATTGTACGACCGCGGACTGCACTAGTGGTAGTGGTAGTGGTAGTGGATGGAGAGATCGGCGGGATGGGGCTGCCAGCTTTTCCCTCCTACTAGCTCGTTCCTTTCACCGCCCCATGTATATCTACCGACTAGGGAGAGGAGTACCGTAGAGAACGAAGCAAAGCAAGCAAGCAAAGCACTTGCCCGTTTACCGGCGACGGATGGGTGCGTCTTGTCTTCCATTTTACCTGACCTGACCGATGGACGACGCGGGTGATTCTTCAACAACCACATCTGCAAACCATATGGGGCGTTGCCACATCTTCATGCTTGTCTCTGCATTTCGCTTCGCGTGTTTGCCTCCAAGTAAGGCTCCAACTGACGTCCTATTTAGTTTCCCCAAGTTTCTCTAACTTTTTCTAGATTCCCCTTTACATCAATCTTTAGATGCATGCATGGAACATTAAATGTAGGTAAAAAAATAACTAATTATATTTTTAGTATGTACATATCGAGACGAATATTTTAAGTCTAGTTAGTCTATGTTTGGATAAAGTTTGTCAAATAACAACGAAAGTGCTACCAGATTTTTTCTAAAAAATTTTCCGAAACTAAGTGCACCCAAAGTAACAAATAAAATAAAGACTCGGAAGCACAGTGACACAGCGTCCATTTCTATACAGCTCTCTATGCATGGAAGCTGCTGTGGCTGCAGGTCTAGTACTATACTGCAGCTAGTTTAATAATCTCTTCCGTGCCAAGCAAAAGCAAAGGCGTAGAACCATCATGTGTAGCTTGTGTCAAGCGTCGCAGAACGCTAACAATGGCTGGCATCGTCCTGTGACTGGATCGGAGTTGGTTGTTGTGTGCAACTGCAGCAGCATGCTCATCTAACACTTCGTATGCATATGCATTCTTCTCTCCCAACCAATCACGCTTCCCATCTTGGTAACTCGTGTTAGGTGGCAAGTGATGCACTGCTCTGCCTTGTGCACAGCCAATTGCCATCTACTAGCACGAGTATTCTCCGGACAACAAGAAGCCTGCACGCCAAGCTCCCCCTAGCTAGTTTGTTTATTTATGTAGTACGTATACACATAGCTATAGTATATATATGCTTATGCAGCAACAAGACTGCGGAAAGCATGCAGCCCAGCCGAGAGTATATATTAGCTCTTGACAGATGTACTATACTGCTTGCTATAAACCATCAGTTGCTAATAATTTATTTATATTTGCTCAACCCGGGCGGATCGACGAAGAAGTCATGATCATGTACGTTAGGTGCGTGCGGTGCGAAAACGCAATGCCGCAACGGCAAGCGGCCGCATGCGCAATCTGCACCCGTCCATTTTTGCTTCGTGATTCGTGCTGGTGAACACCTCCCTCATTCTCTCTCCCTTCTCCACTGTGGGCACGAATCTTGGAGCATTGTGAACCGTCCGATAGTGTATGCGGGGGGAAACTGGGTTGGCGTGCGGTGTCGCTGCGACTGCGAGTTGGAGCGTCCCTTTCGCAGACATCGATCAGCAGGCATGGGCGTCAATGGCTGAAAGCAGCAACGATCGATGGAGACACGTACGTTACCGATCGAGAGATCGAGATGGTGTGCTGTGCATTGCATTGGATGCATGGTTTCAAATGCATGCTGCCTTGGACGCGGACTCGACTCGATCCCCCTATTGATGCCGCAATGATCGTCTTTTGGGGCAGGGCAACGACGAGGTGGGATGGCCGCATGGATTTGGGAATGATCGGCCGGGGTTCTCTAGCTCGGCATGCGCAGCAGGTCGTCGTGGATCGATACGACGACGGCCGGGGCCATCATCACCCGGCCGGTCTGGTTTCGCGGGCCGCTCTGACCGACAGATCGAGTACGGTCGGGGTGGCAGATTGCGATGGCGCCTCTGCCGTGCCGTGCGCCCCGGCCCCCGGAATGATGGCTCGCCGTCGCCGGCCGGCCGGCATGCAGAGCTAGGTCGTGGAAAGCGCATTGAGGAGAAGTTTTGCGTTGGCATCGCGCCATGGATATCCCTCAAAGTTCGTGAAAGCAGCATGTCACAGCGTGGACATGAAAATCAATCACTACTAGCCAACAGTTGCATCGGGCCGGGAAGGGCATCGATTTGCTAATAATCAAATGCAGCAACAAGGCAGGCTTCTCCATCCGCTCTCATCCCCTGCACGTGTTCGACGTTTTCACATCAGGTTCGCATTCGTTGTTGGGAAACGCTAGCCACTAGTACGTAGCAAAGATCACGCACGCAACAAACAAAATCTCTGCTCGATCGGTCGATTTTTTTACGCGGACGATCGAGATGATCGTTCAGCGCTAGCTACTGTGCTAGTCAGGAAAGCCATACACGTATAATAGTATACTAGTACAGTAGTACTAGTATGCGTGTGTCGGCTCGCTCTGAATGCGATGGTCGTAGTATTTCTGTTGTTTGTGCTGCGCGTACGGCGTACTCCGTACCTGCGGTACGCTGTCGTCCATCGGTTCAGAGATTCCAGGCTCTTGTCTCTTCTTGTGCAAGGGAAGTTTGCCAAGCCACCATTCTGATGCAATGCAACACGTTACACATGCATGCAAACTACATTTGTCAACTACGAGAGCCACACCAATAATTATTAATCTACTTAGTAGAGTACTACCGATCATGATCTCTCTTTCTGCGGTTGGCGCATTGTCAATAAAAAAAAACGAGTTCTGGAGGAATCCGATCTGCATCTCAACTGATATTACGATCTTACGGGATTAACAAAATGCAGTGAGATTATCGTAGTACTTGCTACTAGTTGCTTGCAAGCAATCTTGTCAGATGTTGTCGTCTCACGTCTGGACGACCTAGCTACCGCGTGCGTACTGTACGTGTAGGTTGTATATCGTGATGCTGCGAATGTTCCCGGAACAAAACGACGATTTCGCGGGATTAGTTTTTCAGTTGGTCAGCAGCGTCGTCCACACCACACGTGCTAACCGTCGAATCATTTGTGCTTGTTGTGCCCTTTGCAGCCGCAGTTGCTGCTGTAGTGCTGTTGCGGTGCTGACATTCTGCCGCGCTGCTCCAAGAGCTGCACGAACCATGCCTAAAATGTGCCTAGCTAGCTGATTCCTCTAGGTCAGCTGCCACTCGTAGCCGTGGAATCACTCCATATATGCACAGCACAAGAATAATTGATATGGCGGAGACCAAGCTTGTTTTTTTTTTCTTTCTTGTACTAAAGAAATGCATGCATATACGCAAAATACGATGAGTTGAGGTTGAGCATTGTCGCCCTGATCCCACGCGTTCCCACCCAGATCCACGGCGCTAGTTGTGTGGACGTGTACAGTACCACACGATTTGCAATTGCAATGGGCTAGAAGCTAGACACACGTTGATTGCAACAAAACGACTGAAGAAAAACGCCAACAGTGAACTTGCCGTTAGTTTGAACACACAGTAACTGATACAGCAGAATATACATACATAAATTCCTGGTGGTCACGCTTGCGCTCCCCCGCTCAACAACAGTTTGAATTCAAAGTTTATTTCCTTTCACTCGAGTTCTACCAGCGGCAATATAGCACCACCAAAGAGGGTCCACTAGCAAGAGCGACCGAAAGGGGTGCCGAAACCCCCAAAAGAGACGTCTCTTTCGTATGTAGAAGACACCTAGATAGAAATCAGATATACTAGTATGTATACACGCCGACAATTTCACCGACGCGTGCCACACCAAACCGCACGAACTGTACGCCACAGTCGCAGAAAAAGAAGAGAGAGAGAGAAGGCACTCACTGATCAATGCTGGCATGCTGCGGATCTTGCACCACAGCTCCTCCAAAAAAAGAGCAGAAATCATAAAAGGAGTAAAGAAAGGCTAAAAAAGAGACAAAAACCAGCAGCGGAAGTGGTGGGGGACGGATTCTGGGAGGAGGCACGCAGATGCAGGGCTCCAAATCTGGAATGATCATTCCCACTCCTGATCTCAACCTGTCCACCCCTAAATGGGGCCCTAACAAATCATCATGATCCCAAATGGAACCAAAATTCAAAAAGCTTAACCCAAATCACGTCCAAATTCCAAAATCCAGCACAAACCTGCCGTGTGAAACCGGAGAGCTACACCCACCACGCCTGACTGGCTACTGTGACTGACATCCTGGACCCACAGGGCTGTCCCCACCTGTCACCGGTGGATATTAGAGGTGGGGTGTGCGACAGGTGCGGCGTAATAGTATTTTGTCAGTGACACGGCGCACCGGCAGCAGCGCTGCGAATAAATCCGCAGCCATAATAACACCCGGAGACGAGCCAGCCAGCCGTCTGAGGGCCACCACCAGTCCACCACCACCCACCACCCGCAAAGCCAGCCACAGGAGCAGGAGCTGCCGCTGCCGCGGCGACGGACAATGGCGACGGCGTGGGTGCGCTCGCTCAGCTGCAGGTCCTCCTACGCGGTCACCGACGCCGCCATCGCGCCGTCCCCGGCGAAGAAGCCGCCGCCGCCCTTCTCCTGCGCCACTGCGGCGGCGGCGGACGTGATGGACGCCGTGGCCTACGCCCAGCAGGCCAGGAGGAAGAAGATGGGGAGGGAGCGGGAAAGGCGGAAGGAAGCGCGGGAGCCGCGGCCACGGCCCAAGAAGAAGCCCAAGCCGATGGCGAAGAAGGACGCGGCGGCGGGCGGGCCGCTGTTCATGCCGTCGCCGGGACCGCCCGTGAGCTCGGCGTTCCTCACGATGGCGGAGCTGCCCGAGGGCCACTCGTCGCGGCGGGTCGTGGAGCTCATCTTCGCGTCCGGGTGGGGCGGCGGCGCGGGTGGTGGCCCGGAGCCGTCGCCGTCCGTGGAGGCGCTGTTCCGCGTGCACAGCGCGTCGCGCGCCGTGGCGCGGTTCGAGGAGGCGAGGGCGGCGGCCCGCGCGCACGGCGCCGCGGCTCGGTGCGGCGCCGACGGCAACGAGATGATGCGGTTCCAGTGCCGCGCCCCCGCCGACGCAGGGCACGCGCCGCGCGGCGGCGGGGTGTTCGGCGCGGGCGTCGCCACCTGCCGCCTCGGCGCGTCGGCCTCCGCCGTGCGCACGTTCGCCTGCAGCGGCGCCGCGCACGCCAGCGCCGCTGAGGGCGGCGGGCGGAGGGCGATGCTGGTGTGCCGCGTCATCGCCGGCCGCGTCTGCCCCGCCAACCACCCGTCCCCGCGCCACGGCCACGCCGCAACCGCCTATGACTCCGTGGACATGGGCAACGGCGAGCTGGTGGTCCTCGACAGCCGCGCCGTGCTCCCCTGCTTCCTCATCATCTACAAGGTGTAACCGCTGCCCGCCGCCGCCGCCGACTCCGGATCGCACTAACGGACCGCCGTGACCGTTAACCCCCGTCGCTAATCGCTAGGATTGTTTTGGGACTCTGCTTTTCCGGAGTGTCAGGTGTGAATGGAGCCCTGCCGGCTTCCGTGCATGTAAAAATCAGTACAAAAACCGCTGCCTATTTTTTGGGGGGTTTTCAATCTCGAAAATGGTATAGAAACATTTTGCTTTCGGTTGTTCATTCAAACAGCTCCCGCTCCCGTCGTCTCTTCTAATCGCATCGCTCTGCTGTCTGTTCTGCATGCAATGTACTCCGTACCTTGCTTGGCCTTCTTTGCTTCTGCTCTTGTGCGCACTTTGCAGAGGACGCCAGAAGACCAAAGCGACCTCCGCTCGGTCCCCAGATCGCCGCCTCGAAC
The DNA here is from genome assembly GCA_009763385.1 of Coix lacryma-jobi var. lacryma-jobi. Lineage (NCBI taxonomy): Eukaryota > Viridiplantae > Streptophyta > Magnoliopsida > Poales > Poaceae > Coix > Coix lacryma-jobi. The sequence continues at coordinate 51,558,425 of CM019823.1, read as the reverse complement.
TCGAATCATGGCCGTGCGTGTCCCCCCGTGCACGGCTCCGATCGCCCCGGACGGCTCCCCGTGACAAGCAAGCGAGCGAGACTCACGGCTTCTCAGTTCTCACCCCCCCGCTCCGCTGTTCGTCTGTTCCGGCGCAGACATTTGTCGCCGCGGGTTTAAAGTGTTTTTGGCGCAGCGCTCGTGTTCTCTTCTTCCGCCCGCCGTCGCCACTCGCCACTCGCTTGTTTCCTTCCTTCCTTCCGTCGTTCGTTTGTTTCCTTCCGTTCCGTCGATCATGGATGGACTGGGATCATGGTTTTGCATCGCGAAGAGGTTTCCGTGACACGCGACTTGGCATGACGGGATTTGCCCACTGCCGGGCTCGTGTTGGATGGTACTAGGCGAGCTCCATGCTCGCTCGCCCGGTCCCTTTGTCATGGCGCTGTCCTGCTGCTACGTGCTACCTCTCACTCCCATCCCATGCCTTGCTTGCTGGCTGCTATCTGACGACCGTCTCTCTTTCTCTTGTCCTGCGCTGTCCTTCTCGCTTTTCCTTTTTTCTTTCTTCATTCAGATCACGGACTGTAGAAAGAAACCGGCGCAGGAGCAGGGCTGTGTCTCCCCCTTCGTGTTCTTCGTGGCCTCGCTTTTGCTAGCTACTAGCTGCCTGTGTTTTTTTTTTTCAATGGCGTTTTCATTGAATACGGGTAGGGGGGTGTTGTGTGTTCGTTTGGTGGCAACTGCAATCTATCCAGGCAAAGGCAAAGGCGTCCAGGTCCAGGATGTTAATGTCGAGTAAATGCGAGGTGTAAGTAGAACTCTGTGGCGTTCTTCATCAGGTTATTAAGCATGCAGCAGTGCCCAATCGGCAGCTGCTGTGCATGCTTGGCGCTTGCTTTGCTTGGGTCCAAAGGCTTAAGGCCCCTTGTCGAGCGACAACGCATGCTGCAGTCCATTTTTCCTGTCCCGTTTGAATGTCCGACGACCGTCTCCATCTCCATTAGTCCATGTGACCTCGATTATCAAAGTTCGTAATAACCAGAGTTTATGAGCAGTACCTCCAGTCTAGTTGGAATCAATTAGGGCGTCCGCAATGGTGTTCAAAACGCTAGCTATTTGGTCTCCAGGAAGAATGCTATTGGCTCTCAATGGCAACATAGAAATAGCGAGCTAGATGAGACATATAAATAAATACTATTTTGATGAAACAACTTACAAAAATAGCACTCTTATTGGCTATCGAGGAGAGAGATCAAATAGCTAGCTATTAGGAAGTCGCTATCTATTGGATCTCTCTCCTCGATAGCCAATAAAAGTGCTACTTTTATATTATTTTTATACGTCATCTCGCTAGCTATTTGTAAAGTGCTATTGAGAGCCAATAGAATTCCTCTTAACTAGCTATTTGACAACCATTGCGGATGGCCTTAGCGGTGTGACTGGATAACGCCACGAAATGAACCAACCAAACACCTTCCTAGTACCAGTTGTTACTCCCTTCGTTTTAAATAATTATAGAGTAAAAACATCTTAAGTTTAACTAAAATTATAAAAAAGATTTATGACGTCAAATAGATAATACTAAATAAATAACTAATAAAAAATCTAATAATATTTAGTTCATATCATAAATATTTTTATTTTATTATAGGCGTAATAGTCAAAATCGTCCCTGAACTATATTACTAGGCTCATTTTGGTCCTTGAACTATAAAAACATCCAATTTAGTCCCTAAACTATGCGGCTCGGATCAATTTGGTCCCTAAACTATAAAAACATCTAATTTAGTCCCTAAACTATCCTAATCGGCCTACATTCATCCCTGACGGCACTAGTGACAGCGAGGAGAAAAAAGTGACAGGGTCGGTTACTGTAGCAGATCTCCAACTTTATTTTTGAAACCATATTTAAATTTCAAATATTTTTGAAAATAGGATTTTGAAATTTAAATTTGAAATTAGGATTTATAAAATACTTAATTCACAAATTAGTTACAATATTGCATCTATATAATACATATTACATATTTGCTTCTATATATTGTATGCGCACGAGACCTCGATTTACTAGGGTGAAGTTTGGAGAGGAAATCTAGTGTGCTTTAACTTCAATGCACATTTTGTTCTGAGGTAAAAATCTAGAAGAGCTGCAGATTTGGATGAGCTCATGGCCTAGCTTGTAGAACTTGCTAGTTAACACGAGAGGGAGGCAACAAATCAATTCATCATGCCCCGAAGGTAAGTCATCAGTGACTGTGTGCTTTGCATATAGATTAAATTCCTCTATTTCTTTTGAGAGAAACATTTTTTTGAGAAATCAGTTCTTGTATTGCTGTGGATGAGCTCAATTTGTGAATTAATTATTTTATGAACCCTAATTTCAAATTTAAATTTAAAACCCTAGTTTTTGGAATTTAAGGATGGTTTCAAATGCAAAGTCGGAGATCTTAAAAAGTTAAGTAACTTTTATTTTTGAAGATTTTCATGTTGTTATACAATTTTAAAAGTAATTTTGAAAAAAGAGAAAAATAGGGAACTACTACACTAATCAACCGTGTCACTTTCTTCTCCTCGCTGTCACTAGTGCCGTCAGGAATGAATATGGGCCGATTAGGATAGTTCGGGGACTAAATTGGACTTTTTCATAGTTCAGGGACCAAATTGAGCCGAGTAGCATAGTTCAGGGACTAAATTGGATGTTTTTATAATTCAGAGACCAAATTGAGCCTGACAGCATAGTTCAGAGACTATTTTGCCTATTACGCCTTTATTATATAAATTTGGTCAAATCTAAAAACCTCTCTCTTTAAGATTCTTGGAGGGAGTATGTCACTGCATGCCACAAATTGCTTCATTAGGGACACACTCGAGATCCATCTGCTGATGTGCACACTAATGGTACACTTGCGTAGCATCAGAGTGAGCTGTTTCTGCCTCTAAGGGCCTGTTAATTGTGTTGCGGAAGCACGTTTGCGACCTGAATTATTTGACGCCTTAAATGTTCCGTTCCATGGTGTAGGTTCTCTGCACAGCTATATATATGGACGTACGTGTTTTTGTGCACGCACACGAGCGCATGGTAGTACGTACTGTAGATGCTTATCCATCAGAAAGGCAAACGGATCCGACATGCCCATCACAGGTTGACAGGTTTGAGCAGCAGTGTACTCCAAATTAGTTGTGTGATTATGCATCTCCTCCTCCTCCAGAAGTGACTCTGTGGATCTGGCTGACATGGCATAGCATACATCTGGATGACTGACACTGGGCCCCCACTAGTTTTGTCAGGGAGGGCTGAGCCTGAGCTATTGGCATGTTACCATGTCTCTTGCGGAGGCACCTGACCAAGTGACCAGACAAGGAGAGTGAGGCTGTGGTTGTGCAACTGGACCACTACTGTCTCCGTAAGCATCAATAATCATGATTGAGTAAGACTATTGTTAAAGGGAATATATCAGTGCAAACCACAACCTTTGTGAAAACTCGTACAAATCATAACAAAAAAAGTTGTTTAAATTCATAAAAAAATCACACATATAAATGATATAATGATACACAACTTTATAAAATATCTTGTCCAAAATTGAATTCATTCGTGAGATATAAAAATAACAAAATTCTAACAAATCATGTGGAAACCTTTCCGACTTGAAATTGTTGTTATTTTTATAACTCACAAACGAAGTCGAGTTTGGACAAGATATTTTATAAGGTTATGTATCATCATACCCATCTCTCCTTTCTTCTTTAACCAGAACGAGCATAGAAGGGGTCAAGCGGTTGGGATGGTGGTCGAGCGGTTTAGAAGAACTGGCGGTGGAAGTGGTGTCCAAACCAGATCCGGGTGGAGGTACCATGGCTGGAGCTCGAAGCTCAGAGGTCTAGGAAGGAAAGAAGGCAGCCACAAAGAGCGCTAGGGTTCCTTATAGCTTCGACGCGCTAGGGCATTGGTCCTAGCATGTCGGAGCTCCAACACAAAAGCTCCTAGAACAAGCAGGAACGACGGCGGGCGCATGGAGGTAGACAATGAACAACATTAGACATCAAGTACACAAAAGTGTCTCTGTTTGTTTAAGTTTATTCATTTGATTTTAGCTATTTCAATAGTATTCTGTTAGAGAGAATAAGGTGCAGTACAATAAACGGACTGAAAGTTTAATCGAACGGGTAAGCATCACATTCACATCGCATATGGGCCGCGCAGCAGCGACGTTTCTCCTCACTCCGGCCTGTGTGTGTTGTTGCCTCAGGTTCGTTCGTTGAGCATGCGTGGAGGGAGAAATGGAGATTTCACGAGAATCACTGCGAGGCTGCTTTCACTTGCCGCATCTGCTACCGCCGTGGATGCTTGTACGTGTTCACCGGAACCTGACATTGAATCTTCGCACGCGGTTTGGGAACAACAGGCAATTTTTACTGAAAGTCACAAAGATCCTACACTGAACGACTGAATGGAGAGCGATCCACTATGATGAATTCTTTCATTCCATCCAAAATCCAAATGAAGGTAAGGCAAGTGAGCGACGAGACTCATGTACTCCGCTACCCGCCTACCCGGCTGGGAACACCAAAGCGTATGCGATGCAATATGCATATCCCCCGCAATATCTATCTGACTGTCCCGAGCTATCTACCCGGCTGGGAACACCACCACAGCGTGCGATGCAATATGCATATCCCCGTGCCTGCATGCATCTCGTCACCTCTCTCTCTCTCTCTCTCTCTCTCTCGATCTTTCTCTCTCCGGTAGCTGCTGTTGTTATCACGCTTCCAAGTGACGCCAACACGCTGATAACTGAATAATCAATCAACTGTCAGTGCTAACCACTATAGACTTGACCTCCCTCCAGGAGATTGGGACGTACTCCTGCCTGCCTCCAGAGTCCTGATTGTGAGTGAGTGAGTGAGTGGTTCTTGCTTTCCTCACTGTTCACCCTCACATGGTCAAACATGAACGCTCAAGGCTCAACAAGCATACATACCCATGGCCTGCTCTCTCTGGACCCCGGGGCCCACGCGAGTTATTCCTTGCGCAGGTTTGCAGCATGTACTCTCTCTCCTACTCGTACTAGCGATGAGCGAGTCGCCCGTATGCAGACATTGCACTGCACTGCACAGCAGCACGGCATAACTTTGCCTGCGCGCCTCCCCTGAATGATAAATTCGTGTTGGTCTTGTCAAGATCGGTACTGCGACGTACGAGTACGATACGGGCTCTTGCGCTGCGTCCCTGAATCCTGATGAATGATGGTGGAGTGGAGAGCCGAGAATGCATTGCATGCCAGAGTGCCGTGTCCCTCTGGCGAACGGCAGTAAATCTAGCGCCAATCATGCAGCGCCGGGCTTTGCCACCGACCATGTCCTCCCCTTTTTGTTGCAGGAGATGGGTGATGATGGACTGAGGAAGGCGGATGCGGATGCGGATGCGGATGCGATGCCCAGGATCATGGAGCAGATTAGTACGGCTTCGCCTCGCCTGGATCATGCATGGTCATTCTCATGGAAATGGAGTAGAACTGTAGCCCGGCCTGTAGGCATAGGAGTCGTCCACTACTTACTACTAGCTCTCAAGGTCATCATGCAATGCAAGGTGGTGAGAACAAGATCTCAGCTCAGGTTAGGGTTAGGGGTCATCAATTCAACAACAGCCCCAAATGTCTCCCACCCAGCATCGAATCGAATCCAACTCCAACTTCATGCACCGACCGACGGACCGCAATGACGGTGGTGACACTGGACTCGATTCCATGGCGTTAAATAACTGCACGCGCCATCAACTTTACTCGACACGTACAGTTGACGGTTCAGTGGCCGCAGTACCCCCCGGGCTCGCCGGCGATCCATCCCTGATCGATGTCCCGTGACAACGGGCATTATTATCCCGCCTGTACTTCCACATGGCCTCTTTTGCTCATCATTCATCAATGGAGATTGGAGTTGGAGACGGCGTCGCAAGACCAGCCGAGGGCGACCTGTAGAAGAGATCAATGCACTGCTGTTTTTCCCCTGGTGCAAATTTAGCATGGGGGATTGTTAATGCTGCGCAAAGGACAGCAAAATCTGGGACCGTCAGGACGGACCAGTATTCAGTATGGTCGTCGATTGTACTGACAGACAGGATTTCTTTGATTCACAGGTCAGTGAAACCAGTCCAGACGCCTGAATTGAAATGAGGGCTGTTGCAGAGATGCAGTAGTAGTCAAAGAGGCAACACAACAATTAGACCTGCGCAGGCAAGTACTATACTACTTTCGCGCTAATCCAAGGTAGGTAGTACTAGTATACAACTCGAGATAAAAAAAAAAATGCTAGGTCATCACCAGGACAATACATTGTGTGGTACTATGACTGCGTCTGCATTGCTAAACTTTCAAATTTATCAAGGCAAAAAAAAAGGCTTGGATCCATCTAACAGCCTGACCACTTCATCAAAGATATAATAAGAAGGAAAAGAATATCCCCAACTAAATGGTCACTAGCAAACCAGTGTTTCAAACTAGGCTTGATACACACGAATATTCACATGGTTAGAACGAACCTCTCCTGTTCTGAATTGCCCACCCTGTCACGGACTCGGGCGGGATGCAGATGCTCTTTGGTCAGCGCTTGGCAGCTCCACGTTTGCGCGGCCTTGGTCGAGTTGAGGATGCACCTGGACCCTTGCGGGTTTTCCTAGACCGAGTTTTCTTTGGCTTATAGCCTATAACTTCCAAGTCCTCGCATATCTCTTGCTTCCCTAGAAGAAGCCCAGGAATTATCTCCCTCTGAAAATTTCTCATACCCCTCCCTCTCTTTAGCTTGATCCGGCATGCTGGTCCGTCCTGATAATTGGGTGGTGTCACATTGATGGATTGCCCATCGTCTTTGATCTCCTCTAAATCCAACACGATTTTCTCGAACGAGTCCAACGAAGGTTGAGGAGGCTCATCGGTCATGTTCTGAGCTGCTGTCTGATTGCTGCTTCCAAAGCAATGAGCAATGCGTTCAGAACTATGCTGAAAAATCGAAAGAAGGGTTCTAGCTGCAACATCAGCTGTTGTGCCATCGTCATCGACCTTATCTTGAAGCATGCTTGACTCCTGAATATTTGATGCTCCACTGTGGGATATCCCATCATGTCTTGGATGGAGATTATTATCAACAAGAGGAGATCCAGGGATCAGAAACTCTTTGTTAATGGTTCCAGACTCTGGCGACTGAACCTTGTTAATACCATTAGTTGTTGGGGCTGTGAGAAGCACGTCACTGTCATCCTTGTGTGCCAACATATGATCATTTCCAGGAACCACATGTTTGGTAGAAACTTCTGCATGCAGGCTATTTTCCATCGAGAAAGAATGGTCGGGTGCTGCGCCTTTACTTACATCATCATTTACAACCTTATCTCTATAATCGCTGATTTCTGATGGCATGTCAGTGCTTTCAGGTGACACATTAAGGTCAAAAAGAAACTTCTGTAGAACTGAGGATTCAGTTACCACATCCCTTGAACTGTCTGCAACTGAGTTGGGCGTGATCACGACCGTGACGGAAGATCCTTTCATTGATCCAATACCAGAACCAGAGACACGTTCTTTTTCAGAAGCTTCTCTAGGGTTGTCCGAAAAATTTCCATGGTATGTCGAGGAAGAAGGAAACACAGTACAAGGCATAAGAAGGCTTTCTTCTTGAGGAACATTCAGGTCAAATAGTGAATGTCTTGCTTCAGTGTTACTTGTTTTGATAGGGGACTGGCAATCCGGAGTGTCACTAGATCCAACTGAACCTGGAAATGCATAAGGTTAGAATAGTCATGAAGCTCTATGTGCAGGCCATCTTGTTGGATTGTGATTTAGCTTGTAATGAGCCAAGCATCATCACACATGAGAATAAAGTAAGGAGAATAAAACCTGAAATGTTCCAATAATCTCATCGTGATCTTGGACTTGTGGTCATGTTGAATTCATGACATGTCTAATATACCAACTAAAGCTCTAAAGCATGAATGATTCTACAATGGGAATATACGGATTTGCAGAACTTGGAACTCTTAAATGAATTATTAACATGGAAGTTTATAAATTTTAGTTAGTAGGCATAGATCTAGAGGTATATTACAGCGACAAATATGTCATCCAGGTTCTGGACCTGTCCTAAACTAAAGTTTGCATTGAAATAGGCCCAGTAGAGCTTGCTGGCAACAAAACTTCCTTGAAAATGCAGAAAACATTTGAATGCAAACATGGATAGAATTGAGAAAGATCACATTGCTGTAACATAGCTGTTTTTCCTTTCTGTCAAAGATTGTAAAATATCTCTCTCTCTCCTTAATATAATGATATGCAGATCTCCTGAGAAAAAACAATCATCTAACTAGTCAAATGACATTTGTTGATCTCGTTCTCCAAAACTCAATTGCTGCCAGTAGTTAGCAGATATATAACAACTTTTAGCTATTTATGTAACTGTCTGATGACAGTGAACGAGCAGTGCGGCAATAGCATCCTCTTTGCCAAGCATGCATTGATTGAGCACTACAGCCGTTTTTCATCAAAGACTCTACTTATAGACACATATGCATGAGCAATCGGTACATTCATAAAATAGGTCATACAAGATAACAGCAACCCGCTTGCATCCAAGTAGTTCTGAAACATGTTAGCGCAGGATGCAAAGGTTAAATAGAGACTCACCAACGCTTACACGTGATGTGTTCCAGTCTCTACACAACTGAAGAGACTCTGCAAGTGAGGTGTTCTCTGGTGAAATGCAGCACGAACCATCCTGAGACTTGCCATTTTGGTTGGCAAGGTTGCCAAAGCCAGAGCAACCAACAGCTTCCGCCGCATCACCAGAAATAGATGGCTTCTCCAAGTCAATCACTCCATGATAAGCATCAGATTTTCTCCGAATTGAAGTCCTAACATCTGAACTCAGTTCCACAACTTCGGGCAATGATTTGCGTTTATTGGAATTGGTGGAAACTTCTTGGGTTTGAATGTGCTTCGAACCCAAATTCATCTGGGGGAACCAAAAAACCTTCTTTAGCAAGATAAATTTTGACTAACTTACATGGGAGAAAAAAAAAATCTAGCTATTCCCCTCACCAACTTATGCTCATGGACAGAGTGCAGGCTACTAAGTGCACTGCTAGATTGGTTCCAGAAAGAAGCATAAAACTTATTCAGATCCTCCATCTGCAAAAAAAGATAGCACATCACATTCACGTTCGCCGCAACCAAAAGTAATCAATCTCACAATCCAATTTCACCAAAGCTGTTAACCCTAACGCAACAACAGCTTATATAACCATAAACAAGAAACCAAACCTTAATTGGACTTGCCTCTCCTTTTCCGTTGTCCCCGTGAGGAACAACCACTTCTTCGCTACAGAAGCAACAGGAAAAGCTCTAATATATACAGAAGAAACCAGAAAGACCGCAAAAAGGAGAGGATTATTGCGCGTAATAATAAACAGGGGAAGGAAAAAAAAAAGGAAAACCTTTCCGTGGCGATATTTCTTTGTCGCGCCTCTCCCCTCGTCCGTCGAACTCGGTCTCGGATCTTCTCAATTCTTTCGCGGCTGGATACTGGTGCAGGCGGCTGTCCCTAGTAGCGTCGTCAGCTCAGCCCCTGCGGCTACCCTTTTTTTTTTTTTCTCTCTCTCCCTTCTTCTTTCCTGTTTCTCTCTCGGCTCACACGCCCTTTCTTTTTTTTCACCTGCTATGATTTTACGGATGCATGGGTAGACGGTAGTGGGAGATGGCAGATGGAGATAGGGATTGATACCCCTTCTCGTTAGTCTAATCTTTCTAGGGCTCTGCTTAGCTGTGACTGCTGCATATGCATGGAAGGAGCGAGGTGGAGTTGGGGACGGAGATGGAGATGGAGACGGAGATGTGCCAAGTCTGCCACTTTGTGGTCAAGAATCACAGTTCCGGAGGAGAAAGTTGGGGTCTGTTTGGTTGGTGACCAGACCTTGCCACGCCACAGATTCGTCGTGCCACAGTTTTTCTGGCAGTCGTTTGGTTCACTGCCACAGCTATGGCACGCCACACTTTCTTAGCACCATGCCCCACACGTCATAGACTCATTTTCGTGCCAAACTTTGCCACAAGTGTAGCTTCGATTTTGCTCGCCACACTTTCTGTGGCAGCCACAGTTTGCCGAAGATCAGACGTGACAAGTTACGGTCACCAACCAAACAGACCCTTGGTGTCGTTGGTTGTTACTAATATTTTTGCATTAAAGTGTGTGCGCGGATAAAAATCTGGCTCAAATCTGCGTTCCGAAAGCCACTATAGTTCATAATCTTTGGCCTTGTCCAAACATGACCCAACTAGACTCAAAAGATTCGTCTCGACATGGGTAGACTAAAAATACAATTAGTTATTTTTTTACATACATTTAATGTTTCATGCATGCGTCTAAAGATTACACCGCGCAAAATATTTGGAGTCTTTTGGTCAACTGAACAGGACCTTTGTCATCAACTAATCAAACAAAATAATGATATTTTGTCATCAACTAGTTATTTTTTTTGTCTTAATATAATTTGTCGTCAATATCTAACTAGTGTTTTGAAAATGGAAACAAAAACCACGGAGATATCTGCAGTTTAGTTATATATTTGTTTCTTTGGATTTGCACCTTCAACACTGATAGTGATGGCTGATGATGGTATGGTCCACCGCAACAAATATATGGTACGCGGTACAAAAGAAAAGCCGCAGAAATAATCAAGTGGCCGAGGACAGGAAAGGCTGGCATAGGGGAATACCGGAATGGTACTATCTGAACAAATTTTAAGGGGTCGGGATGCTTTGCCCGAAAAGCCCCTCGTGTTTTGTCCCCTCAGCTCCCGTTTCTTCACAAAGTAGACGACCCGTATAATATTTTCTGGCCAAAGACCCACAGAACCAGGTCCATCGTCGTCTTCTTTATTTTATACGGAGTAGCAGAAAAAACTATGAAGTGTCACGCACTTACATAAAACGATTTACTGTACTAGTACATAGAAACTGGGTAACTTTCGACGCGATGCTCCAAACAAAGGCTGACTTCCAAGTTTAATTATCTTATTAGTCGAGTCCATTCAAAATTTCAGATGGACCGTACCGGCTGCATAATCCGCAATCTATACCGAAAACTTCACGTTTTCACATTATTATTATTATATTATATCCTAATCACATCGGTTCATCTCTATGGTTATTAGTACCTACTGTACAAGTTTACAAACACAGTGCAGTTCAGCCTGGCCGGTCGTTCCAAATGTGTTGTGGACCCCACAAGGCCAAAAAAAAAATTTGACAACAAGGCCACAGCTAGTGTACCCGGAAAAACAAAAGGCCACAAGTAATCTCTGCCCATCAGGGCCAGAATCCATGCCACGTGCGTTGTTATCTTGTCTGGTTAGTGGGTTCATTTCATTTCTGATAAAAGGTAGGTCAAGTGTTTTATCACTGACAGCTACAAAAAAAAGTGTATCATATAAGAAAAGGGCAGGATTAAAGGCACAAGATAATTATATGTGTGATTGTTTTTACTATTTGTTTTAGTTCATGTTAGACCTTATGCAGGATAGTCCAAAGATAGTGTAAACGTACGTAATGTTTTATATACTCTTTTGTTCCTAAATAAAAGTTATCATTTTTTCGAGAAGTCAACCTTTTTCAATTTTGACCAAATAAATAAATATTAATATTAATATTTATAATATATAATAATATCATTAGATCTTTGAATGTATTTTCATAGTAAACTTATTTGTAGATATAAATTTTGCACGCATTTTTTTATAGACCTAGTAAAAGTTGAGAAAGTTTTGCCCGCACGCATCTTATAGCGACTTTTTTTTTTGGATGAACGAAGGCCTTTGTAGGCAAATCGTTCTGACAAAATTATTATTATTACTTATATTGTGTTGTATGCCTCTATTTTCTATAAGAGAGACCTCATATTTCCTTCTGTCTATGGGCTTATAAATCTATATTTTTTGGCATGAGTGTAAGACTAAATCTAGTGAACTATCCTATTTACATAAGAGACATACGACATGGGAACCGAGCGTAGCTCAATTATTTATATTTCTTGTGGTGTAATCTCTAACTACATCGATCTTGGTATTTATTAGTTTAACTCAGTTTTTTGGAGATATTTGTAGGAGTATGATTATAGACTGAGTGTATACTCTTATATAAAAATGTCTATTAGGTCTCACAAAAAAAAGGACTTTATGGAGCATAGACAAACCGCACTCAGTCCTGCTTGTTGCATTTACGCCAAACGAAAATGACACATTAGAATTTTAGCAGGTCGTGCGTTATGCATGGTTTGAATCTTGACTAGTTTAGCCTGCAGATTACAGAGTTGTTGGATTTGAATTCTTTGGTTTTGATATTCCAACCACTGACATTTTAGTATAGAACCTCCTCTACCTTAACTGGAAACAGGTGGAGTGATGATGGTACTACTGATGGGCCGAGGGAGCCATGGTGGACAGATGCACGTGACATCAACCAACAATACGGTCATGGGCGATTAATTAATTAATCAATGCACGGAAGATTCGGAAGCACGGATTTTGCATCAACCTGCAAGTTTTTCTTGAATTATATGTTATATTACAATTTGGAAATGCATCGTATGAATACCGATCTACTTGTATCTGAAGACAAATATATATTGTCTAGTGATGCTAGCAATTATATTTTATTCGGTTATAATCCTTTTTAGTGCAACAAGTTAAACTGTTTTGTACGGAATAGTTGTTTGTTACTTGTCCACAAATGTTTCGTAAAGTGATTTCGATTCATCATCTAAACTATTTCTTGAGACTCCGAACCCAAAACATTTGAATAAAAAAAAGAAATCCGAATCTTACCAAACACACCCTTAATTAGGTTTGCCAATTTACATTTTTTTTGTTTTTAGCAGCCGCAAAGTTTTGTTTACTTTGTTGCCGGCGTTTAGCTTTACAGTACAAAAATAGTTCTTTGTATTGGCCCATAGTGCTTCTTGTTCTCCGCATAGCCCATACAAAGCCCAATCTGCGCTCTGGAATGTTGTTTCTGGGCTGGCTACAGTCCTGGTGCGGGCTTGATTCCTCGGCGGACAGCTCCGAACAGACAAAAGAGCAGAGGATTCGGCATGACCAGACGACGACGACGACGAGACGGGGCCTAGCTCTTCGTTCGTTCAAGCAAATCATGCCCCACTAAAAATAATCTCGCCGCCTGGCGGCCGGCGAATCGGCGATACTTGCTGACGTCCTCATCAGGAAGCCAAGAAGGGAACCCAACAAAAAACGTAACACATCCCCTGACGAAAAACTGACGGGAGAAGTCGTTCGTTCCAACAACCCATCTCAACTCCCACACGGCTCTCCGTCTGTCCACTCCACCTCCACGCCGCCCTCTCCATGCCGTCGGCTTCCCTCCGCCTCGCCGTCGTCGGCGCTGGCGCGGCGGGCCTGGCGGCCGCCCGCGAGCTACGCCGCGAGGGCCATGCACCCGTCGTCTTCGAGCGCGCCGCCGCCGTCGGGGGCACCTGGCTCTACACGCCCCCCGCCACGTCCTCCTCCGACCCGCTCGGCGCCGCGGCGACGCACTCCAGCCTCTACGCGTCGCTCCGCACCAACCTGCCACGCGAGACCATGGGCTTCCTCGACTTCCCCTTCGCCGCTGGCGCCGCGGGCTCCCAAGACCCCCGCAGGTTCCCCGGCCACGACGAGGTGCTCCGCTACCTGGAGGCGTTCGCGCGGCGGTTCGATCTGCTCCGGCTCGTCTGCTTTGAGACGGAGGTGCTCAGTGTGAGGAGGGAGGACGGCGGGAGGTGGGCGGTCACGTCGAGGAAGCTCGGGGAGAAGGGGAGCGGCGAGGAGGAGCTCTACGACGCCGTCGTGGTTTGCAATGGCCACTACACGGAGCCACGCATCGCCGTCATTCCCGGTAATTTCGCCACAAATACAATCTGTGATCGCGTTATTTTGAGCTCCTAAACACGGATAGGTTCTGTTCTTCTGGAATAAACTGATTGACCTGTAAGTCTGTAACTCCACGGCTTCCTCTTCCTGTGCGTGCTTGCAATGTTCGGATCATCCATGAAAGTGATAGAAATCTGTAACAATTTACCACCATTGCAAATTCCAGATGTCTTTTTACCTTCAGTGCTCAATTCTCACGCTTTCAAACTTCGGCAGGGATAGATGCTTGGCCAGGGAAGCAGATGCATAGCCACAATTACCGTGTGCCAGAGCCATTCCTTGATCAAGTGTGTTTCCTCCTTGTGATGTACTGATGTATGCTGCCGTTATGCATTCCCCTGTTTAACGAAGACTATATGTTGTAACGATAGGTAGTGATCATAATTGGGGCCTCGGCAAGTGCATTTGACATTTCGAGAGACATCACAAGCATGGCGGAAGAGGTCCATATTGCTGATAGATCAGAACCAGCTTCCACCTGTAAGAAGCAGCCTGGCTATGATAATCTGTGGCTTCATTCCATGGTACACTATCTTTTATCCTGGTGAATGGATATCTTTTATCTGCTGGAGGAGCTGCCACGGTATTACAGCATTGTGGCAAATCTAATGCTCGGGCTGCAGATTGACCATGCGCAGGAGGATGGCACTGTGGTGTTCCAGGATGGCAGCTCAATCAAAGCTGATGTCATCATGCACTGCACTGGGTATAGTGATTTGCAGTATCACTGACATCCCATTTTGTGCTAATTTGGCTTAGTACCTTAATCTGATAATGTGCTTCTTGCATTTGTATGTTGCCTAGCTACCTGTATGACTTTCCATTCCTTGGAGATGACAGTACTATCACTGTGGATGACAACTGTGTCGATCCACTATACAAGCATGTTTTCCCACCGGAAGTGGCACCTCAGCTGTCCTTCATCGGATTGCCTTGGAAGGTCAGTTTTGCTGCAAATTGCTGCCTACCAGTTAAGATGCACCTGTAACTTACCCCGTGAAGCTCTAAGAATTTAAACCTTATCAACCTTTGTTCTTTCTAGGTTATTCCCTTTCCACTCTTTGAACTCCAAAGTAAGTGGGTTGCTAGAGTTCTATCAGGACGGATCGACCTTCCATCTAAAGACAAAATGATGGAAGATGTGAAAGCTTTCTGTTTGAAACTGGAAGCACGTGGATGGCCTAAGAGATACACACATAACTTTTCAAACCATCAGGTAGCCTAGAGATGTCTGTCAATGCTTAGTTAAGCTTTGTTACCCGACCACAATCGTGTTATATTAAGATTTCATTTCATTGTTGATTCCCTAAAAAAAAGGATTTCACTGTTGACACATTTGAATTTTTCTTCATATATATGCATACCTTTATGTGCAGTTTGAGTATGATGATTGGCTCGCTGAGCAATGTGGCTATCCACCAATCGAAGAATGGAGGAAGCAGATGTATGCTGTTAATTCAATGAACAAGGCAGTTCGTCCTGAGAGTTACCGTGATGAATGGGATGACGAGCATCTGGTGGCTGAAGCAAACGAATACTTCAAGAATTTCTTGTAAATTCTCTTACTATTCTCACCCCATATTTCAACTGCAATATGCAAATATGCATAATCATTTAATTAGTTATGTGATGTGGATTGGTCACACTTTTGGGTTAGCATTTCATTGATCATTCGATCGATGTATATATGAGACTGTTCTTCGTTGCCAGGAATTACAGAGCAAACAATAATGGTGTAGAAAAGCAAAAAAAAAAAAGTGCACCAGCCGGGAATCGAACCCGGGTCTGTACTGTGGCAGGGTACTATTCTACCACTAGACCACTGGTGCTTTTGTGTCATTAGTTTAAAGTAGTTTTATTTCATCATTATCGTATAAGCTTGCTTTCAACAACACAATAAGTCAATAATAACACATGCGTAGGCACACATGCACAAGCACAGTAGCAATGCCATATTATCATCACCTCAACATTACTTGCAACGACACAACACAAAGTGGTGTCTTCCATTCTGTAAAGGTCAGTGTTTCCTGATGCTGGATGATCTATTTCGTTCCATTCATGGTTCAAAAATGATTTCATTTCGCGGCTCCTAATGGGCGATCGAGGTAGTGACTGTTCAAAATGCCATTCATATAACACAAAAAACCACTACTCCCTCTATCTCAAATTATAAGTCATCTCAAGAATTTTGGAGAGTCAAATTTTTCTAAATTTGATCAAATTTATACAATAAGATAATAACATTTATGATACTAACAAGTAACATTATATTCTATTAGTTATATCTTTATAGTATACCTATATGATGTCATGAGCCTTTGTATTTTTCTCTGTAATTCCGGTTAAATTTAAAAAACTTTTACTTTTCAATATTCTTGGAAATTTGGAACGGAGGGAGTACAATAGAAGAATTACAGGGAACACACATCTCATTTCTCCACTACAACAGCAACATGTACACACTATTTCACTCTTGAGGATGTTCCTGATCCTATATGTCGACGCTGTACTCCTCTTGCGCGTAAATCCTCTCCGGCAGTCCGTCCTCCAGTGCACGCGTCCGCCTCCGAATCCTCTGCAGCACGCCATCCACAGCGAGGTCGACGGCGTCCTTCACGGCCTCCCTCAGCTCGGGCGTGCTCCCGTGCCGCCGGTACACCACCCTCGGCGCCATCTCCAGCACGCGCCGCCGCATCCTCCGCACCTCTTCCTCCGGCACGGCCTCCAGCGTCTCGACGACCCGGACGTCGCCGAACACCACGGCCTCCTTGGGCATGTGCACCGAGAACTCGTCGTACCGCGCCGGGGGCAGGTGCCACCCGTACTGCCTCCGCGCCGCGAGGTCCTCGAAGAACACGGGCACGCAGCCGGCGAGGATGGCGTCGAACGTGGAGCGCCGCGTCGGCGTGTCCCCCGGCGGCTGCAGGCAGAACTTGGACCGCAGCATGGGGCGCATGTACCGGACTGGGTCGTGCGCGCATTTGCCGCCGGAGCAGTCGACGACGACGCACGCGTCGGTGCGGTTCGCGCACTCGGAGAGGATGGAGCCCCGGATGTTGGGCCGGGACGGGCGGGAGGCGCCGCCCGCGAAGAGCACCAGCGTGGCGCGACGCGAACGGCGCGCGCGGGCGAGCCAGGCGCGGAGGTGGCCGAGAGACGACGGGTGGAAGGACGTCGGGTGCGGGATCGCGTGCTCCTGCCACGGCCACGTGCGGGACTCCAGGGTCAGGAACGTGAAGTTGGCCAGCTCCGGCAGCCGCAGCAGCGACGTCGAGCCCCATAGCCTCGGATCCACGCTCGGCGACTGCGCGTAGTCCCACGCGGACCCCGCGACCACCAGGAAATGGTCATGCCCGTGCCGGCGAGACAGGATCCGCGCCTGGTCCCGCGACAGGAACTCCGCCAGTGCCACGCCGTGCCGCGCGGATTCGTCGAGCAGGCCCGGATCGAGCACGTACGGCAGTGCGTCGAGAGCCGCGTAGTAGGGCAGGAACACGGCGTCGGCGTCGGCCGGGGCGTCGGCGAGGCAGCCCCGCTCCAGGATGCGGCGGTGGAAGAAGGCCTCCAGGAGCCGCGCGTCGGTGCGGTACCAAGACCGGCTGCGTGGGTGAGTGCGAGGCCCGAGCCCGTGGTTGGCGAGCGACTCGCAGGGCGGGATCGAGGTGGCCGCCGAGGACGGGTCGGCGAGCGGGAAGGCGTCGGCGCCGCAGTGGCGGAGGAGGTCGGCGTTGAAGCGCGGGGGCAGGCCGCGGATGTGGATCCGGCGGCCTGCGCAGGGGTCCGGACCGTCGGCGTCGGCGGCACGGGGCACGGCGGCGATGCTGAGGAGGAGGAAGATGAACAGGGGATTAACCATTTTTGGATTGGGATTTGGGACCGACCGAGGGAGAGGGAGAGAGATAGTACGGGTGTCCGTGTAACGAATTACTGAATGAAACCGTAAGGAACAAAAAAAAACAAAGGGTTGTGGATCGATGTCGTACATTTCATTTCACCAATAGCTAGCTATTGAAAGGGGCAAAGGGCCTTCAAGCCTTTCGAAGGCTTGCAAATCTTAGCCCAAGTCCATGTGGTTTGCCGTAGACATCTTGCTATATGTAACACGTTCCTACATACATTAATGTTTTCGCTAAAAAATGTACATTATTAATGTTTAATATAGTTGGTAGATTCTCGTCCATTGCCGCGAGTATAAAAAAGGAATATAAAACTTATTAAATTGTTAACTAATAAAAAATAGGTGATGTATATGTATGGTGCTGATTTATTAACAAAGTTGTAGAGATTGTATCTATAGTGGATAATGTGTCGCGCTGGTGTGGATATCATAATTTTTGTGGCAGTGAATTTTAATTGTACTGTTAAGATGGACAACTTACATATCAAAAGTTTTTAGTGACAAATGATAGTGAACTGCTGAGGTGAACATTTTTCATGTCAAGAGAATAGCTACTAGTGTTTTGTTTTATAAGAGTTATAGATTTTTGATGGCTACATCTCATGCTGAGGAGGAGGAAGATGGACAGGGGACCGACTGAGGAGAGAGATAGTACGGGTGTCCGTGTAACTGAATTAGGGCATGGTCAATAATAGAGCCAAGTGCTTGGCTATACTAAAATAGGACTCTTATTTTTAATTTGAATACTTCCCTTACTTTTGAGAGTTCTGTTTTTTAGGGTACACTCCAACAGTACCACTCAAAATAGAGTACTCAAATTTATTTAAATTATCAATGACATGTAGAACCCCGTTGTCATAGACTAACTCAGACAAAACATAATATGGATGCGAGGGTGCAAGCCGTGACACGGAAGTGGGCCGAAATCGCCCATCATAGATTGAGAGAAGTCGGCTGTTGTGGGAAGTCCCGCGGTCGACCGCGAGTAGGAGAGGGAGCGCGATCGCGAGTCACCCTGGGCACGAAATACCGAGAACCGAACTGAAAAATACCGAAACCGAAAAATTCGGTTCCTGTTCGGTTCCTATTTCTCAGGAACCGAATTTATCGAGGTAAATACCGAACCGAACCGAATTTAACGAACCGAACCGAATTACCGAATTTAGCTGAAATGTGATAAGTTTGAGTGTTGTTATATTATTTATTGTACTATTGTAGACTATTATATTATGTATTTTTGGCACTCACACTTATAATCTTGTGAACTTTTACATGTATATATATTTTGCACTATTATTATCTACGAAATCATGTCAAAATTAGTTTTTGAACATGTCATTATATCTTATATATGATTAGTTCAGTACTGATCGGTAAATACCGGAACCGAACCGAATTTACCGATACCGAACCGAACCGGTACCGAATTTTTTTAGAAAACGATCGGTACCCATTTCTCAGGAACCGAATTTACCGAGGTACCGAGGAACCAAACCGATCGGTTCGGTATTTACCGAATGCCCAGGCTGAACCGCGGGGAGGAGAGTGAGCGCGTTGTGGGAAGAAGGGATGAGGGCCGAGCTATTGGGCCAACAGGAATGAGATCTCGGGGAAGGATTTGAGAGTCCACTCAAATTTCAGGACCCTAGTAGGGGCTCTGTTGGAGCTCATTTTTTTGACTGAGTTCTCATATTTAGCTATAAGGGCTTAAGTAGGGGCCCTGCTGGAGTTGCTCTAAGAGCCAAGCTATACAATAATTAGTCTTATATTTGGCTACAAACTATTTGTCTTTTCTATTCCTTCCCACATACATCTCTATTGGGGTCTACTACTACCTATGCTTCCGTGCCCAGCTTGGTGCTTGCATGGAAGCCAAGCTCTCCTCTCTTCTCTCCTCCACATCAGTATTTGCTTGGCTATAAGCCAATTATTGTACTTGCTGAATGAAACAGTAAGGAACACACAAAAAAAGGTAGATTTCATTTCACCAATAGCTAGCTATCGAAAGGGGCAAAGGGCCGCAAATCTTAGCCCAAGTCCATGTGGTTTGCCCTAGACACCTTGCTATGTACCTAACACCTTCCTACCTACTCCCTCTGTTCATAAAAACATGTAATTATGGGATCCATGTCAGTCAAATTGATTCAAGTTTGACCAAGATTATAATAAAAGATATTAGTATTTATATCGTTAAATAAAATTCTTATAAAATATATTCTATTATTAATTTAATGGTATATTTTTTTATCAAGAATGTTAGTACTTTTTTATATAATTTCAGTCAAAGTTTGAAATGTTTGACTCCTCGATAAGCGAGAATTACATGTTTTGTTGGACGGAGGGAGTACATTAATGTTTTTCAATAAAAAAATATACTCCCTTCGTATAGGAAATAGAAGTCGTTTTGGACAAGGTTTGAGTCAAACATTGAGAATATAAATCATGAATAACTTTTAAGTTGTTGAGTTTAGAGATGTAAAAATCATATAAATGAATTTATCTTGAAAAGTACTTTCATAAAAATATACATATACCACTTTACAACAAATATTTTCAAAGAAACAAGTTGTCAAAGTTATACTTTGGAGACTGTGTCGCTGTCCTAAACGACTTTTATTTCCTATATAGAGGGAGTATATTAATGTTTAATACACTAGGTGGATTCTGGTGCGTTGTCGCGGGTTGCGACAGGTATAAAGAAGGAATATAAAATCAGTTAAAATGTTAACTAATAAAAATTAGGTGATGTATATACATAGTGCTGATTTATTAACACAACCGTGGAGATTGTATTCATAGTGGATAATGTGTCTTACTGGCGTGGATATTATAATTTTTATGGTAGTGAGCTTTAATTGTAAATGATAGTGGACTGTTCAGATGGACAGCTTGCATGTCAAAAGTTTCTAGTGGCAAATGATAGTGGACTGCTGAGGTGAACACTTGTGTAAGAGAAATAGCTACTTTGTATTTTATTTTATAAGAGTTATAGATTTACGATGGCTACATCTCATGTTTTTAAAATCTAATTAGACATCGACTGATTAGAATAAAATAAGATTTATATGGGTTTCCCCATTTTTCAATTAAATCCAATTTTGGAAGCTTCTACATATACTTTTATGAGTTCTAACTATTTTATTTGGTTTTATATGTCCAAGTCTATATCTAAATTTTCTTTCTCGAAGTTGTTAGAAGCTTAGAGATATTTTATTAATGGTTACTGAAAAAAAATATTCATGTGTCTCCCACATTTTTAATTAAAATTATGAATTCACCTTCAAAACCATTTTTAACCAAGACAATGAGGTACTTTAAACGATTTTGATAGTTAGTGGAGGAGTTTGTTCTGTTTTGAAGTTTGAGTAAAACAAATAAACCTGGCAATAGTTCAAGAGACAAGAAAAGGACCTTTTCTTGTAGAGATCTATCCTCCTTGTTCTAATGTACAACAAAGACCCTAGTTGCCTCTTTTAGACCCTCAAAAGTGGCCATTGAATTCTATTCTACCAAGACAAACGTGGTAGCCCATATGTTCAAAGACTTCAAGTCGTGGGTACTTTAGAATGTAACAAACTCCACATTTGCTTAATGAAAAAAGTGCCATGGTACGATCATAAAAAAATTGTTTTAATTTGGAACCATTCAACAAAACAAATGTAGATACAAGGGCAATATATAATCTATCAACATTTAATGAAGAAAGAATATAGTAGTTTCTATGTAGTAAAACTCATTAGGTAGAAACTAATAAAACATTCAATGCAACATTTCCATGCGTCGGATGTGCAGGCTCCCTACCTTATGACTGTAGTGTTGTCCCTCTCCTCCTGGTGAAAACCTAGCTCTAATTATTTGGAGTCGGTGGTGGTGGCATCAATGACGTCGTGTTTCTCTTGAGGGCGCCACTGCGGAGGGGTATATTCCATCTCCTGCTATCGTGGAAGCCAATCTGAGCTTGCTACAGTTTTCACGCGGTCGTGTGATCTCCTTGATTGCTCTTCTCTCCCCATCTTGTTGTTGGCATGGGTACCTAGCTTCCTACCCCATTGGCTTATGCAAACACTACTGTTGTCTGGTACTCGCCATCAACGACTTGCTTTGTCGTTCTCTAGCTTACTTGAGTGCTCTAACTCATCGTATGCTAGGTTGCAGGGACCTTGATCTCCTCTCTGGATCTCCTTGTTCTCCTCCTAGTGACCCTCTCTCTTTGAGGCTTCCTCCCTCCCCCCTCCAAATGGCATTGGTGGGTGTCAGTTAGAGTTTAGATGCGCTCTTAGGCGATGCTAATCATGGTTGCTGCTTGTTGGCTCTGACTCAATGCCTTGCAGCTCTCTAACTGTCGTTTGTCGGATTCCACTCAAAACCTTATAGTTGCATGTGGTCTGGGGCTCTTTGGAGTATGTATTTGGTGGTGGCACATGTTAGGGAAGTCGTGCTTGTATGTAGTTGCTTCAGTTGTGGGCTAACTTGGTAGTTGAACCATGTTATGTTTATTGTTGTTTTGTTATATGTTGTAATCCATCTCTCATGCTTATCATGTACTTCTATGCACTTATTGTATTGGAATTGGCACCACGTCCTTCCACCCCGGCTTGACCGGTATCTGTGGAATGAAAATTCAGTTGGAGAAAACTTATCCCCGCGGTGTTGACCTCAAAAAAAAATTGAGGAACCATCTCACCCTCTTCGCTAATCTTATCTCTCCTCTCTATCCTTTTCTATTGAGCGTGAATTTAGGAGGCAAATAAAAATCCAAATATATAGGAAACTTAACAAATCGGCATGAAAATAGATTTTTTTTCAGGAACAATTATTTTAAGCCAACAACCGTTGATAATGTTTTCTAGAGACCGTAAAAATGTGTCGGTAAGGAGAGTTAAAAGGTCAACACTACAAAGACCACATCTTTAAGATTGACGGTGTAGTGTCGGTTTTAAAAACCACACCTGAAAACCGTTTTTGACCAAAAGATACACATCGTTTCCGCAGTAGCACCTGCTCAATTGAAATACCAGGGTTGAGCATCTCCAATAGTTTGTAAAAATGATTTGCTATCCTTGTTTTATTGAGAAAATAAGAAAAAATGTTCTCCAACAGATTGGTATATGACTTGCTAAATTTTTCCAAGTTGGAATCGGAGACCATCTACTTGCTATATTTAGCAAGTCAGCTTCACTTGCTATCCGGCGTTTCTATGTTATTTTTACCAAGTTGGAATCCGCTGCCACTTCTCCCACGTCTATTTTCTATATTATTTTTACCAAACTATTGGAGATACATGAAAAATTTACTTGCCAAAAGTTTTAGCAAGTTGCTAAATGACAACTTTTCTCAAGTCAATTTTTCCAAACAATTGGAGATGCTCTTACAGATTAGTATGCCAAGCATATGCATTTTATCGTTGGCATGATGTATCAGGCGGCGGGAATGACGACCCACCGAACTCTCACCAGCCCGCGCAGGGAGAACGTTAGCTAATTCATTCACAGATGAACCATCATCACCACCAGATCATCACTACTGGAAACGGCCGCTTTGCCGAGTGCCTCTTGTTAGACTGATCTCTCAGCCAGTGACCCAACGGTCACTGGGCTTTGACCTCGCGCCCTGATCGGGGGCGCCCAACCCACTTAATGGCCGGCGGGCCCCGTCGCACTGCGCATATAAAGAGGGTGGGGGCTAGCGGCTCTCAGTACGAGGTTCACCGTGAGCCGCACTCCCCACCGACAAACCCTAGACCCGATCCAAAAGGAGGCGCAGCCAGCGACGGGAAGTTTCGTCGCCGACGTTCCTCATCTCCATCGCCCTGGTCCACGTCCGGCTCCGTCACCACCGAAGGACACCAACGCCTACGTCCCCCTCCACCGCCGTCGTCGACCCCAGCACGCCGACGGACATGGCGGGTGGCGGCTCCTCTTCTTCTACTACTTCTTCAGGTTCGAACAACCTAGGTATGAACTCCTAATCACTCCTCTCCTTCGGATCTAGCTCGTAGTAGTTCATAGGACTATGTTTATGCACTGCTATTGATTATCCCTGGCTAGATCTACTCCTAGTGATCCTGTTCATATCTATCAATGGTATCAAAGCCAGGTTAGTGAGTGGATATGGATTCGGGTTTAACCCCAAGAGGGTAAAAGCAACTTGTAACCGATTTTGAATCGGAAAAGAACATCCAAACCCTAAGAGGGTAAAAGATCGCTCTCATCCTTTTCGGATGAACCCTGAGAGGGTTAACCATGGTTGGATTTGATCCAAATAGCAAAGAAAAGAGGTTTCGACCCGTTCGGATCCTAACCCTAACCCTAGAAAGTTCCGACCGGGGAGGGAGTAGGACTCTCACCTGGCTGTCTATGCATCGCGCGTCACCTAGAGACTGTCGCGCCGCCGTTTTAGCAGGCGCGCAGTTCGAAGGGACCGTAGGCACGTTTTGGAGGCGCCGACGCGAGGCCGTTCAACGGCGGAGCGCTCAACCAGAGGGGGAGCGCGTCCTCCGGCGAGCGGGCCCACGGTGGCACCGGCTTCTCCTCCGGCCAAGGGCCATCGCTGGCGGCTCGGCTCATTTTGTCTGGGGGCGCCGTCGAGAGGGGGAGAGAGAGGAAGCAGGAAGGAAAGAAGGCAAGGCGCCCGGCCGGGCCACCATGGCCGCCGGCCGCTGTTGCTAGGCAGGTTCACCGCTGCCATGCCTGAAAGGCGTCGTGCGGGCTGCGCGAACAAGAGCAGGAGCGGCGCGCTAGGAAATGGGCTAGGGTTTCCCCGGTTTTCGGCCGTCTGAAGGGGTTTTATACCTCCGAAAAATGAGCACAGCCGTTCGATCTTGTTGACCTACATCCGACGGCTGTCGTTGGCCGGACCGTTTTTGAGCCCGTGAGGGGCGCGCGCGTGTGCCAAATTCCCGGCCCAGGCCCAGGTTGCGGCCTGGGCGCGGGAGGGGGAGTGGCCACGCGGGGCGCGCGCAGGCCGGCTGGGCCGTGCACCGCGCGTGGGCCGGAATGGCTGTTTTTTTTAGGTCGTTCATTTTGTTTTTTCTTTTTCTAGAAGCAGTTTTTCATGCATTTTGATATATTTTGAATTGTTTTAATGTATATTTTCTGTGTAAATTATTCCAACGAAAATTTTTGCACAGAGAATATTAAAGAATGTGAATTGCTTCTGGAAAAATGAAATATAGAGAATTGTTAATGGTTTCCGCTGCGTACTTTGATTTTAATTTTCACTGTTAAATTCGAACCAACGGGAGAATTTAATTTTGAAAATAACATGTTTTTTGTCATTATGATGTTATTATTTTTCTGACCAACGTTGATAAATAATAATATTAAAGGTTTATGCATTATTTCTATTTCTGCCCAACGGTGATTTAGTTATAATGCATAAAAGCAACTCATTTACTATGTTTTATACTGTTCTCACTATATTTTGAACTATGTTTTCAGGCTCCATTCTGATGAACATGGTTAAAGATATCCCACCTCTCAAGGGGATAACCACTTGGAGTGGGAGAAAAAAATTGAGCTGGCTTTTCTGTTGGCTGAGGTTGACTCGATCCTCACTGAGCCTCGTCCCGCAGTGTTCAAGGAGCCTGTGAGAGAGGCAGGTGAGGATGATGCCGCTTGGAAAAAGCGGGAACTGGACTTTGGTCCAGAAAAGTTGAAACATGATCTGGAGCGGGTTAGGTGGGAAAAGACCAACAAGAAGTTGGTTGCAGTTGTTAAGAACACTGTAGATCCTGCCATCCTGAACTCGCTCCCACCAGAATATGACACGGTCACTGAAATTCTGGAAAGGTTGAAGAATCAGTTTACTGGTTCCTCAAAGACTTATGCCACCCAGGTGATCAAGAAATTGATCACTGAAAAATATGCTGGTGGTGGTGTAAGAGACCATATCCTGAAAATAAACAGTATGACATCTAAGCTTAAACCAATGGATAAGGAATTAGCTATTTCTCAGAAATTCCTTATTCATCTGATTTTCGCTTCCCTGCCAAAAGAGTTCGAAACCTTTGTTGTATCCTACAACAATAATCCTGAGGATTGGTCATTGGACAAGTTGATAGCCATGTGTGCCCAAGAGGAGAAAAGAATCAAGGGTGCAACTGGTGGTGCAGTCAACTATGTGAAGAAAGGCAATGACAGCCCTTCAAAGGCTCAGGGTAAGAAGCCAATGCAACAGCAACAGCATAGGCCTCAGCAACAGCAACAGTATAGGCCTCAGCCTCAGCAACAGCAAATGCAAATGCAACCACAAAGGAGGATGGTGGACCCTAATCAGTGCCTCGAGTGCCTGAAGCCGAGACACCACAAGAAAGATTGTCCAGTCTTTTTAAGAAAGATTTTGACAAGCAATGGTGAGAATGTTATTATATTTGTAAATGAATCTTTATATGTTCAATTTGATAAATCTACTTGGTGGATTGACTCTGGTGCAACTGTTCATGTTGCAAATTGTTTACAGGGATTCAGTTCGACAAGGACTATGCAAAGAAGCGAAAGATGGGTTAGAGTCGTCAATGGAGTTCGAGCTGATGTTGAAGTTGTTGGCGATCTTCCTCTACAGTTGAATAATGGATTCATTTTGATTCTTAGAGATGTTTTATTTGTACCTTGATTGCATAGAAACTTGATAAGTGTTTCACGTTTAGATAAACATGGTTATGGTTGTCATTTTGGAGATGGCAAGTGTGAAATACTATTTAATAATGAATGTGTTGGTCTTTCCTTCGCGCAAGAAGATCTTTATTTGTTATCTCTTTGTGATAATGTGAATGTTGTCAGCAATGAGAATGTGAATGAGATTGTATCCTCGTCGAACAATCCGAATAGAAAGCGAAAATGAACTCAAGATGCGTCGTCGAAATTATAGCACTGTCGTTTAGGCCATATTTCGAGGGGGAGAATAGAAAGATTAGTAAAGAATGGGATTCTTCCTCCATTAGAGTTCACAGACTTTGAGCAGTGCATCGACTGCATCAAAGGAAAATATGTAAAGCAAATAAAGAAAGATGCCAAAAGAAGCGTGAGAATCTTAGAGATAGTCCACATTGATATTTGTGGACCATTCCCTGTTAAAAGTGTGGATGGTTATGACTCATTTATAACATTCACAGATGATTATTCTCGCTATGGCTATATTTATCCAATTAAAGAGAGATCAGAAGCATTGGATAAATTTAAGATCTTTAAGCTTGAAGTTGAAAATCAGCACAACTTAAAGATTAAAGTTGTACATTCCGATCGCGGTGGAGAGTATTATGGGCGACATACCCCATATGGCCAAATTCGTGGACCTTCTGCAAAGTTCTTGCAGGAAAATGGCATAGTTGCTCAGTACTCCACACCGGGGGAGCCTCAGCAAAATGGAGTGGCTGAAAGGCGCAACCGTACCCTGATGGATATGGTGCGCAACATGATGAGTTACTCATCTCTGCCACTAAGTCTGTGGATAGAGGCGTTAAAACCCGCTATTCACATTCTAAACAGGGTCCCAAGTAAGTCGGTGCCTAAAACACCGTATGAATTGTGGACAGGAAGAGTACCCTCACTAAACTATTTTCGTGTGTGAGGGTGTCCCGCTGAGGCCAAAGTGTTTAACCCGAACATTGAGAAGCTGGATCCCAAAACAGTGAGTTGCCATTTTATTGGTTATCCTGAAAAGTCCAAGGGTTATCGTTTCTACTGTTCAGACAGATATACAAAGTTCGTAGAAACGAGACACGCTGTGTTCTTGGAGGATGAATTGATCAGGGGGAGTAAGGCAGTGCGCAAGATTGATCTTGAAGAGAAGCGGGTATATGTACCCACTCCGATGATTCAGGAATCATTCTTCTCACTACATGTTCCCAATGTCCCTACGGTGCCAGATACTGTAGTGACAGAACCTGTTGTTGACGTCCCTGTGGCAACACCTAGTGAACATGAGGAACCTGTTTCACAGAAACCCACTGAAACTAGCGTTACGCATGAGGAAGAACAACAACAAATTCTGATTGAACAGGAGCCATCTGATGATGGACCGAGGAGGTCCCAAAGAGCTAGAAGATCTGCTATTCCTGTAGATTATGAAGTGTATAACACTGAAGAGTTTCAAATGGAGGATGATCCCACCTCATTTGAACAAGCCATGAGAAGCGAACACTCGTCCAAGTGGCTTGAGGCCATGGAAGATGAGATAAAGTCAATGAGTACCAACGGTGTTTGGGACTTGGAGATAATTCCTAAAGGGGCCAAAATGGTAGGCCGCAAATGGGTCTACAAGACGAAATATGACTCCGAAGGGAATATAGAAAGGTTCAAAGCGCGACTTGTGGCAAAAGGCTTTACGCAAAGGGAAGGGATTGATTACAATGAGACCTTTTCTCCAGTCTCATGTAAAGATTCCTTCAGAATCATAATGGCTCTAGTAGCACATTATGATTTAGAGTTGCATCAGATGGATGTGAAAACGGCTTTCCTCAACGGTGAGTTGGAGGAAAACGTTTACATGGCACAACCGAAAGGTTTTGTCGTGAAAGGAAAAGAACAGATGGGATGTCGTTTGAAGAAATCCATTTATGGATTGAAACAAGCATCCAGACAGTGGTATTTAAAGTTTGATGGCACAATAAAGAAGTTTGGGTTTATGGAAAATGTTGAGGACAACTGTGTGTACTCCAAGTTCAAGAATGGAAAATTTATTTTTCTAATCTTGTACGTAGATGATATCTTACTCGCGAGTAGTGATATCAGTCTACTAAGGGAGACAAAAGATTTCTTGTCCTCAAAATTTGATATGAAAGATCTCGCTGAAGCATAATTTGTTCTAGGCATCGAGATGCACAGAGATAGAAGAAAGGGGGTTATAGGATTATCGCGAAAGGCATACATAGAAAAGGTTCTGAAAAGATATACTATGCATGCGTGTAAGCCTTCACCTGCACCAATAGTCAAGGGTGATAGATATGGGGAATTTCAGTGCCCCAGGAACCAATATGAAATTCAACAAATGAAAGCGGTTCCGTATGCTTCAGCTGTCGGAAGCTTACAGTATGCACAGGTGTGCACACGCCCTGACTTGGCATTTGTTACCGGGCTACTTGGCAGATTTCCATGTAATCCAGGACTAGAACACTGGAAATTGGTAAAGAAAGTCATGCGTTACCTACAAGGCACAAAAGGCCTCATGTTAACGTATAGAAAATCAGATTCCTTGCACAAAGTAGGGTACTCGGATTCTGATTATGCGGGAGATGAAAGAAAGTCCACATCAGGGTATGTGTTCACTCTCGCTGGGGGAGCAATATCATGGAAAAGCTCCAAACAAACCGTCACTACATCGTCCACAATGTATGCCGAGTTTGTAGCCTGTTTTGAGGCAACTGGGCAGGTGAATTGGCTGAAAAAATTCATACCCAGTTTGAAAGTGGTTGACGACATCTATAGGCCACTGAAGTTGTACTGCGATAATAATCCGGCAGTACAATATGCTCACAACAATAGGTCAAGTGGTGCTGCCAAACACATTGACATAAAGTATTATGTTGTGAAAGATAAAGTCCAGGATCAATCTATAAGTCTCGAGCATATCAGTACGAGTAAGATGCTCGCGGATCCGCTAACGAAAGGCTTACCACCCACAGTGTTCAAGGAACACGTTGCCAGCATGGGGTTAATGGAAAGCCTATGATTCCTGGACTAAAGGGCCCAAAAGTAAAAGTATCTATTTCAAAACAGAAATGAACATTATGGCTGCTAAGTCTATCGGCAAAAGACCGTGACGATGAGGCATGCCTCTTGCGCAAATCTGTGATGGAATGAGAAAAGTAAAAGTAAAAGAAACTGGTGAGATCAAGGGGGAGATTGTTAGACTGATCTCTCAGCCAGTGACCCAACGGTCACTGGGCTTTGACCTCGCGCCCTGATCGAGGGCGCCCAGCCCACTTAATGGCTGGCGGGCCCCCATCGCACTACGCATATAAAGAGGGTGGGGGCCGGCGGCTCTCAGTACGAGGTTCACCGTGAGCCGCACTCCCCACCGACAAACCCTAGACCCGATCCGAAAGGGGGCGCAGCCAGCGACGGGAAGTTCCGCCGTCGCCGTTCCTCATCTCCATCGCCCTGGACCACGTCTGGCTCCGTCACCACCGAAGGACACCAACGCCTACGTCCCCCTCCACCGCCGTCGACGACCCCAGCACGCCGACGGACATGGCGAGTGGCAGCTCCTCTTCTTCTACTACTTCTTCAAGTTCGAACAACCTAGGTATGAACTCCTAATCACTCCTCTCCTTTGGATCTAGCTCGTAGTAGTTCATAGGACTATGTTTATGCACTGCTATTGATTATCCCCGGCTAGATCTACTCCTAGTGATCTTGTTCATATCTATCACCTCTAGCACTCGGCAAAGGCTCTTTGACGCTCGGCGAAGGATTTGCCGAGGGCTGCTCTCGGCATAGAGCTCTCGACAAAGAGATCTTTGTCGAGGGCCATTTGTCGGGCTCTCGACAAAACCTTTACCGAGGGTCCGAGCGGCTCTCGACAAAGAAAAGTGGCCGTTAACGGCGCGTTCCTGTTGACGGTTTCTTTGTCGAGAGCCGGCTAACCTGGCTCTCGGCAAAGGCTTTATATTTTTTTCGGAAAATGTTTGTCGAGGGTCCCAGCTCTCGGCAAAGAGATATTTTTTTTAATTTTTTGTGCCGAGAGTTAACCGGGCTGGCTCTCGGCAAAGAAATTTCCATTTTTTTTTGTTTTGGGACCTCTTCGCCGAGAGTTTGACGCCTGTCTCTTGGCGAAACGCGGCCTTTACCGAGGGTTTTGACCAAAGCCCTCGGCAAAGCTGGGGAAATAGCGTTCTGGTTCTCAGCTTTGCCGAGGGTTATGGTCAGAACCCTCGGCAAAGGGCCCCTTTGCCGAGAGCCACCTTCGACAAAGAGACCAATTTTTGTTTTTTTAGTTCTGTTTTTTCTTTTCTCCGACACTATCAAACATATATATATATATCACATTCAGCACATATCACATATATATCACATTTCACGTCACAGAACATATATATATCACATCACATCACATAGTTCAATAACATATATATGTCATCAAATAGTTCAATACCAAGGTCACCACAATACAACATGAGAGTTCAATAACACACGAGGATAGTCCATAGTTCAATGTACTACACCCCCGGCCAACCGGGCCACCCCTAAGAACTGTCGCTTGCTTGACCCCCAGCCGGGTTCCATCCAGGAGCGTGGCGGTTGTTTGAACCTTCTGACGGAGGCTGCAAAAGGAAGACGTCTATGTCAGACAAGCAAATGCAAAAATGAAACACTGACGTATCGATACTCACAGCAGTAGCTCCGGCGCCCTGAGACGGCGGTGGTGGAGGAGCCATGAGCGTCTGGGGCACGACCATGTCCTGGGAGGCCATGAAGGCGATGAGGTCCGCCATCTGCTTAGATTGGGTCTCCATCTGAGACGACATATGGGTCTCCAAGACCTGGCGCTGCTGAATTTCTCTTTTAAGGCGGGCCTGCGATAATACAAAGTGAATGTTAGAACAATGCAAATATTTAAAGATATATGTATGATGAGTTAAACAGAAATAACCTCGAGCTCGGCGACCCGCAACTGCGCAGGCGACGGGCGTGGGCGTATGGGGACGCTCCCGCTCGTGCTCTGTGCTCGGGGCTAGGACAAAGTGGGAGTAGAGGCCGAGTCGATGACGTCGTCGCCAAGCCAGAACCGCTCGTGCTTCTTCCCTCCTCCAATCCTCATGACGATGCTCCCGTCCAGGTCCGCGGTGGCGGGATCAAAGGCGTCCCCATGGACCGCCCTTGCCGCCTCTGAGTAGTCAGTGAGGCGGGAGTGGACGCTGGAGTTGGTGTACGCGTCGGCGGGATCGTCGGGGTTGTAGGAGGTCTCCGTTGTCGTGGTCTTGCCCTTGTGGGACAAGGCGTATGCCTGCAATGTGCCGCAAGGCTGGCCACCGTGTGCCGCCGACTGCGAGGAAGACAACAAGATGATTAGCAATCAGGCAACATTTGAGCGAGGAATTGATAAAGTCTTTCACGTACCCAAGCTTGTGCGTACTCGGTGAGGTTGCGGTTGCCCTGGTGGTGTGGTACACCTGGCATCTGCAGACGCGCCTCCCGGGCCTCGGCGTGGTGGGCCGCCCACTCTTCGGATAGCCACCGGTCCACGATCATCTCCCAGCACTCGGGAAACGACTGGCACCATTGGGGGATCATCTGCACATCATCAAGTATTTCACGTCTAAGCGTTAGATGAAAAGTACCAAAAGCTTAATCTCAAAAGAAATCACTTACCTGCAAGTACTGCGCCCGGCCCAGCGTCATGCCTCTTGACTGGGCCTTCGTCACCCTCTTGGCCAAGACCGTGGCGTTGTAGGTGATGATGGCCTGCAGTCTCGCCTCGTGGATCATGTCGGTGACGAGCTTCCTACAGGCCCGGGTAGCCGTCACCTCCACCACTGCCTCCTTCCCCGGCTCGCACTTGAAGTGGTTTTGCATACAGACACAATACGAGGCGAGACAGTAATTAAACCAAAAATATGATGAATGTGATATTGTTTGACAAAGACTTACCCACAGCTCCGCTCTAACCCGCGCCGCCTTGTTGGGGAAGTCCGGGTTTGGGGCGACGGTGTAGTGGTCAAAGGTGTAGGCCGGCCCGTGCCTCCCGACATACTGTACTATGCCGGGGTAGTGCTCGCGGCACAGGAGACCCAGGATACCGTTGGGTTTGCGGCCTTTAGGCCCCACAAAGTCCCATGACCTGCACAAGTGATTAAAAAAGATTATTAGCTTTTATTTCAATTTTGAGTCTCCTCGTAAGAACATGTAGTTAGAACATGTACTTTTGTCCGATGGGCGTGATCACTGGCCGTCGGGCACGGGCCGACAACGCTGGGAGGCTGGCGGGACCTCTCAAGTAGGGCGTGGACACCCCTGAGGCACCCGAACCCTCGTCTGCCTCGTCCTCCTCCTGCTCGTCCTCCTCCTCTGCCTCCTCGACCTCCTCTGCCTCCTCCTGCCCCTGGGCCTCGGGCATGGCTGGCACCTCCTCCTCGACCTCCTCCTCCTCCTCCTCCTCCTCTTGTGGAGACGGCTCCCTCCGGCGGCGGACACTCCTCGTCGAGGGCCCGTCGGCCTGCGAGCTCCGGTACACCCAACTCAACCGCCTCTGACGTCCTCCCGGCATCTTGCCTCGACCTCCTGCATTTAAAAAGAACAAACAATGTTGTATTAGAAATAACATAATCAAATATATGCAATATAAATAAAACCCTAGATCCTAAAAATATAACATAATATTACATGTATTAGAAATAATCTGGATCATCCGGATTAGCCGGAGCATGAGTCTCCTCATCACTGTCAACCATGTCTAAGTACTCCTCAGTATCCGAAGACAGGCCGCCGTCTTCATTTGCTTCGCCTAAACGGAATCGTTCTAGCATTTCTATGTCCTTCTCATTTACCACCTCATCCCCAGCGTCCTCGTCATCATTCTCTACTTCCATTTCCATCGCTTCGGTTAAGTCTATCGTGAACGTCCCTTGCAGCCCAGCTTCTTGAAAGAACTCACCACTTTCTCCAACCATTATTCTTCGCATAGCCTCACATGCGATGATATGCGGAGATCTCAGGGTTTCAACCATCTTGCGCCACCACTTTTTCCAAACATTCCCAAAAAAATTTCATAGCCTCTACATGCGATGTCAAGGTCACTCGTCCATTTTCATGATTTTCCGACTTCGTTTGTATTTTTAATAAATTTAAATCCAATATCACGCAACTTGGTCGCCGTTTCTCGTGCACGAGACAGTCGAGTCTTCGTGCCTGTCCCTGGATACGGTGTCGAAATACCCTCCGAAGAATGAATACCATTTTTCGAATCGCTGAGTTTCATTATTTCATGCACCTGCAGTTCAAACGTGCGTCCCGCGGAAAAAATCATCAAATTAAAGAAAATGCACGAGATATAGCAAGAAGTATGGAAAACACATCAAATTTGAAATCTTGGCTTGTAGTACTGTAGCAAGGCCACAGAAAAAATTGGGAGCAAAAAAACAAAAAAAATAATAATCTTTGCCGAGAGCTTCCTAAAGCCCTCGGCAAAGAGCACCTACGCCGAGAGCCAGAGCCACTACTCTCGGCATAGAGTTTACCGAAAAAAACCTCAAGCCTTTGCTGAGAGCCTAACAGGGTTCCGTTTGCCGAGGAGTATTCTATGCCGAGGGCTCGGCTCTCGGCATAGGCCGGCTCTCTTTGCCGAGAGCCAGACTTCGCCGAAAGTCGGGCCCTCGGCATAGGAATCGTCGCCGAGTTTCTTATGTTGCCGAGGGTTGGCTCTCGGCAAAGAGCTCTTTGCCGAGTGCCCGTGTTTTAGCCCTCGGCAAAGAACCGGACGCTCGGCAAAGAGCCCGTCTCCGGTAGTGCATGATCCAACGATGAGCTTGAGCCAACCAAAAGCTATCAAATATTCACATACGCATGATCACACGAGTCAATTCCTAACTCCACCTTCGCCTCAGGCCTCACCAATCACCATCGCACCCTCTCCCGGTCTACCAAATCCAACCACACCACCACTGAACAATGGCCAGCCCTGCTCTTGTACTCTTGCACAAATAATCTACTACCCGAACCGATACGCATTATATGTGTGCTAGCTTGCGCTCTGCACGATATATATAAAATCTAAAGTTGTGCAGACATCAACTATTGTTAGCAACTGATGTGTAGGCTTCTGCACACATCATCGTGTGCATTCCAACATCATAATGGCATCCTCCCATTCCCATGAACCCAGCTCATCTTGCTCCAAGAACCCTGCCATGCAAATGCAGCCAAGTTCATCACCATTGTCTGAGTCTGAGTCATCAGGGGGTGGATTTTCAGGCGCTTCTCCAGTCTGGCCGCCGGCCCGCAGTCCTTCCATACAGTTTGTGTCCAACGTCGTCGTCGGCGACGGCGACGCGGTGGCAGCGTCCCTGAGTGCCTGCCCGTCGACGAGTTCGTCGTCTCGTGGGAGTTCATCGGACATCGAGATCCAGGTGCTCTTCCAGGGGGACGACGACGACTACTACGATGGCTACTCCACGACGACGACGTCGCCGGTTGTAGTGTGCTCGCGCAGCACGTCTTTCCATGGATGCAGCGACGACGGTGAGCTGGATATGGAAGCCGGGAGCTCAAGGCTGCTGCGAGCGCAGTCGCTGAGGTCGATGGAGGAGTTCATCGAGCGTGGCAGCACGAGGGAGCTGCGGTGGAGTGCTTTGGAGGGAGGAGGGCTTCAGCTCGCGTCGAGGTCGCACAGGAGTAACGCTGGTTAGTTCTTTTGGCCGCGGGACAAGCCCCCTTTTTTTACGTTCGCTTTCTGTTTGCTTTCCTGTTTTTTTTTCGTTTCTTTAGACGTATTCACACATGAAAAAAAATAAGAACATTAGCTACTCACTCCATCCACAAATACATTTCATTCTAGAGATTTTGGAACAGATATACAAAATAATAGTAGAATATCCACATAAAAGACGTGTTTATGCAATTGCCCTAGAGTAAAGGGCTTCTTTCTACGTCCGTTTTATATAGAATGGCTTTCGTAAATCAGTCTTAACAACTACTCCCTTCGTACCCCCTTCGTCCTAAGATATAAGACATGATTTGACTTGGTGCGGTCTTAAAAATATATTTTAATCTATAATTTTTCTCATAATATATAATTTATAGAAATAAAAGTTTGATATTAGAAAGTATTTCTAAATACAAATATATATAATGCAACTACTTTTGTAGTATAAGCTTTTTATATGATTAGGCTAATTGTTAGTCAAAGATAAGAAAATTTGAATTTTGAAATACGTGTGTGTCTTATATCACGAGTTTGCTCAAGTAGATGATGGCCCTTAATGTTGCCAACAGTAATCTCAACACAAGCAAATAGTGAATAATGGGACTGCCTCCACACCTCATTGTTGATTATTACTAATGGGGATATGCTTTTGAGAGATTTTATATTTGACACTTAGGCTGTGTTTAGGTGTAGGGAGAACAAATTTTAGGACAAGAAGAAACCTTAGGTTTAGGATTTAATATTCATTGATTTTTTGGTCACTCGACCTAGGGTTTCTTCTTGTATTACACATAAATAAAAACACAATATAACACGATGATCAGAAATTATCTTGGCATGATACTTTTACCACCCCGAGGCATCCTACTCTACCCTTATATAATAAAATAAATAAAAATCACTTTAAACACTAAGCAAGAACATATGTAGGGTTGCAAAATAGACATGATACAGAACAAAATAATGTGTGAAGAAGATGAGAGCAGAGAAAATACCTTGCCCGTGAAGATCTATAGATCAAATCCGAGTTTCTACGGTCAAATTAGTTGAATCAAAGAGATTAAGCGGGTTGGGGGACAGAAAGAAGCTGAGAGGGAGGAAGAACAAAACTTGGTCGCGGCTTTGTGAATCAAAGCTCGACGCCGAGATCTACGGCTCCGAGCTCGGTGCCGAGATCCACGACTCCGAGCTCGGTGCCAAGATCCACGGCTTTGAGCTCGGAGCCAAGATTTGTAGCTCTGAGCTCGGCACCGTAATCTGTGGTGCCGAGATACCGCC
Organism: Coix lacryma-jobi var. lacryma-jobi; assembly: GCA_009763385.1. Taxonomy (NCBI): domain Eukaryota; kingdom Viridiplantae; phylum Streptophyta; class Magnoliopsida; order Poales; family Poaceae; genus Coix; species Coix lacryma-jobi. The sequence goes on along the minus strand of CM019823.1, from coordinate 51,521,943 downwards.
ACGCAAGCGCCACCTCGGCTACCATGGTTGGTGCCGCCGAGACGTAATACCTCAGCGCCACTGCTTATGGCGTCGACCTACTGGGTCTAAAGATGAGTTTATGTCGTTCGGGGATTAAACTTAATTTCTTTTCAAAAAAAAGGCTCAAATCAAATTATAAAAATGAGATTTACTATGTTTCAGACATCTGAAATATAGTATCTTTTCAGGCGACGATTAACAACCTTTAGATATCCATCTGATTGTTCAAATCTATTAGTATAAATCATAATAAATAAATGATAATTTTTTCTATGATCTGATGGTTCAAATTTATTAGTACAAATCATAATAAATAAATGATATTTTTTTAATGAAAGAAGCAAGACAAACGTCTAAAATATATAGAAAATGTGTAAAAAATTAGGACCTACGGACGACTAGCCGTTGTTCGTCATGGATAGAGGCGGCGACTCCGGCAGTCCGGCGAGGTCCAAGGGCGTAGGTGTCGGCGGCGGGTGCGGCTAGAGCATGCGATCACCGTCGCAAAATCCCCAACCTTGATGTTGCGCGGAACGAAGATTGCTGCTGCCGTCGCTAGGGTCAAGCACCGAGTCGCCGGCTTCTGCCCCCTCTCCTTAGTCCCTATCGCCGCGCCATCCCTTTCCTCGCCGTTGACGACGACGAGCGCCACTAGGGACTGGCTTTCGATCGAGGAAGTGGCGGCTACTGCTGGGTCCAGCTGGGGCAGCGGCCATCTCTCCGGCGAGGGGTAGGTGGAGGCGTGGAGCAGGGGCACGGGATGAGAGTGCGCACAAGCCTGTTTTAATTGGATCTTCATTCAGACAATTTACTTGCTTCTGTAGGTGAGAATGAATCTAACAGTTCAACCATATATCCTCTTCCGGTCAACCCAAATATCAACTCCAGTAGATCGATCGGTCGATCTCCTAGTCATGGCATCAGAATAGCAATGGACAGGTATTCTTCCTGAACTGTGATCCCCAACTCTTTGCAGTATGCTGATCAACCAGAAATGTTTACGCAAGCATATCTTTGCAGCTGGGACAGAAACTCAACTAGCAGAATCACAGAGAAGGATATTAAGCAGGTACTGTAGAAATCCAAAATTTCTTGTTATTGCTGGTTGCTGTAACCTGTGAGCCTAATACATCTCCTAATGTGCTTGTAATTTACCAGGCAATAATGTTCAGTGCCTCTTTGAACAAGCTCACATTAAACCAAGATGAGGCCACTGAATACACAAACTTGATCCTAGAAGAGCTCCAGACAGGCCAAGGGGTCATCCAGGTGATTTCCTAGTAATTTAAAATAAACTGTTTTTCATAACCATGTATAGTTATGCTACTGTCATCTTTTAAGGCTCACTATGTCACTACAGAACCCCGTGCTAGTAAACACAATTGGTGGAATATACAAAAGTTTGGAACTTAGCAGTAGCAGACTCAGACGTGTATCTCCTAGTAATTCAGATCTAATTTACAGATGAATGTCATGAGGAAGGGCCTGTCAAGGGATCTCCAACCAACTTGCAGGCCAATACCAATTCCAATGAAATACAGCCGACAGCGACAGATACTTACTTCAACCGTAGTCTTCTTCCAAGCTCACTGGAGGCGTATATTTGTGGTTTTCTTGTGGCTCATGACATGTGCTGCACTCTTCACATGGAAGTTCATGCAGTACAGACAGCGGTTGGCTTTCGAGGTAATGGGGTACTGCCTGTCGACAGCCAAGGGGGCTGCAGAGACGCTCAAGCTCAACATGGCCATTGTGCTCCTACCTGTTTGCCGCAACACGGTCACTTGGCTCAGGAGAAGCCGTGTTATCAACTCGGTCATTCCATTTAATGACAACATTAACTTCCACAAGGTGTGTGTGATCTTTTTTGCAATTGTGTCATGCTTTACTAATCTGCAGATGGTTAATGCTCATATTTTAGTTTAGCTTGTTGCGGCAGGAATTGTGATTGGTATAATCCTTCATGGAGGAATCCACCTGGCATGTGACTTCCCAAGGATTGCAAGGGCAGATAAGACCTTCTTTGGACGCACAATTGCCGCTGACTTTGGGTACCACCAGCCATCCTACCTGGAAATAGTGGTATCAACCGAGGGGACAACTGGTATAGCAATGGTGGTATTAATGTTGGTTGCATTCTTGCTTGCTAGTAGTCCTTCAAGAAGAAATCCAGGAATGCTGCCGCCACTAGTCAGACAGTTAGCTGGGTTCAATGCCTTCTGGTACTCACACCATGTGTTCATTGCTGTCTATGTGCTCCTCATCGTGCATTCCATGTTCCTCTTCCTAGCAAAGGACGTCCAAGAGAAGACGGTAATACAATACTACCATTAAATAAATAAACTAAGCTCAGCATGTTTATGTCCCTCTTATTGCCACAAAATGCATGTATCAGACATGGATGTATATTGCAATTCCTGTGGTGATCTACTTTGGAGAACGAATGTTCAGGATGTTCAGATCAATGGTGTTTGATGTCAAGATCCTCAATGTGTGATAATCTGCAACAAATACTGTATTCTTTTCAATGAAAATATGAGCCGTTATGTCAGGTTTCAACCATTAATTTTGTTTTTTCGTTTTCTGTTCCTTTACAGGCAACAACTTACCCAGGGAAGGTACTTGCACTCAAGGTGACAAAACCTCCAGGTTTTTGGTATCGAAGTGGAATGTATGTATTTGTCCAATGTCCAGAAGTATCAAAGTTTGAATGGTGAGAAGACCACTACAAATTATGCTGGTCAACAACTGTTGTGCCACACCAATTTCAGTTGTTAGTTTCTTGCTATCACTTGAATGAAGTGCATCCTTCTTACCTCTACTAATTCTAAATTTACTTTATCCAATTGTCTCAGGCACCCATTCTCCCTTACATCTGCTCCAGATGATGATCACTTGAGCATCCACATAAGATCTCTTGGTGATTGGAGCTACCAAATGTATGATGTCTTCCAACAGGTAAAGCACCAATTTTTTATCCACTCTTCAAACAACATTTTTTTTTTCTCAAACGCTCTTAAAACAACAATTTTTCATGTTATTATTTGCGACTTTAAGTGATACTTAAAAATATGTTTTGAGTTTTGTAGGCGCTACTTTCCAGCAACTCCAGCCTGCCTAAAATATTCTTTGATGGTCCCTACGGTGCAGCATCACAGGATCACTCTAAGTACGAAATTATTTTGTTAATTGGCCTTGGAATAGGAGCAACGCCATTCATAAGTGTTCTCAAAGACATTGCCAATGGATTAGATAAGGCAATGACTGCACCTTTATGATATGTAATTTTACTTCTATCATATCAGCTGAAATTTATCCTATTTATCTGAAACTATCTCAGGGGCATGGCAACTTAAATTATCACTCTGATCGACTGAAGAAAGCCTACTTTTATTGGGTTACAAGAGAGCAAGGATCCTTTGAGTGGTTTAGGGATATCATGAAAGAGGTTTCGGTTCTAGACAGCAAGCAGGTTTCACCTTTATAACCACTTTAATTCAAAAGTAACCATACACATCTTCTTCAGAAATGGCATACGGCCAATGTCACTACATATGATGCATTCTTAAGATGTTATAATGTGCTTGTAGGGTGTGATAGAAATGTATAACTACCTGACAAGTGTCTACAAAGACGGCGATAAGCGGTCAGTGCTAATAAGTGCGATTCAAGCACTTCATTTTGCACGCCATGGCATTGATATCATCTCTAAAACTCCGGTAAGCATATCTACTTTCCAAAGCAACTACGCATGACACCTAATATCTTTGGTTCTGAACCACATGTTGCTATGTACTAGCTAGTAAGTGGTTGCAGAATGTGGAATGTTGAACACAATTCTTTAATTTGTAGGTTCGTACGCACTTTTCGAGGCCAAACTGGCCTAGAGTGTTCCATGGTCTTGCAAGAAGGCATATCGGGGAGCGGATAGGTAAGAATACTGTCTTGTTGATGCCTAGAAACTAAGTATTTCCTTGCCTGAAAATGAAATGAAAGAACAACTTTAGAGATGAGAAAGGTAAAGGGCATTCTTTATCTATTTCGTGATATTGTTTAGCCGTAACATTTCAAGTATAACAGTTACACGTCAACTAAAACAGATCCCAGAGTAAAACTACTGCAGAAAACTGCTTGACAGGTGCATCAAAACGCCTAAGGGCATGTGTCAATTCGGGTAATTATATAAAAACAAGTCTATTTACCATGGTTATTTGGTATACTTCATATTTGTATGAGTGCTTGGCATGGCAATATTCTCATTCATCTTCGTGTCCTAGGAGTTGCAGAAATTTGCTCCTACCCTCAGAAATTTTCTTATTCTGTATTAGGAATTTAGGATAACCTAGCAGAAGAAGCTCTTAGTCTGTGTTCCTCCTAATTGAACTTGAATGCATTTGACAGGGGTTTTCTACTGTGGTCCGGACGATTTGGGAAGACAGCTGGAGAAGCTCTGCCACAAAGTGAACACGAGAACATTCACGCGATTTGTGTTCCACAAGGAACATTTCTAATAACAGAAACTAGCATAGATCAGCTCCTTATGAACTCAAAACTGCCAAGCACTTCATTTTATTTATTTATTTTGGCATCACTTCTTCGGTTCTTCCTATCCTTTGCTTCAGTATCTCTATCTTCACTTAACCACAATAGGCTGACCTTACTTGAGGAGCATGATATTTAATTTCTCTGACACTTTTTTGCACTCTAATAAAGAATAAAAATTGAAGGTAAATTCAAATTAAATATTGATTTTAAATATATAGTTCCCGTGGTAAACAAAGAAAATTAACCCATTTGGATCCTTAGAATTGAATTGATTTTAAGAATCATAATTTAGATACATATTAATTAAGCTAATATAGTTGTATATGGATTATATGTGTATATTATTACTGGTTATACGAGAGAGATATTTATACGTTGTATTTCTACCGTAATGAAGTAAGTTGAGATGTTGTAAGTTGAAAAGTAAAAATATACTATGATGATTTATAGAATTTATTTTTCTTTCTCACCCTATGAATTTGGGATAGGAACTTTGGGAAGTGATGAAATATTAATTTTCAAGCTAAATAGTCTATTTTATTGAATGGATTCTAAATCCTCTGAAATGAATGATCCAAACGGTCCTTGTGTGTCGGCCGTCGGCCTCATGGGAAAGGCCCGACCGTTCCTTTTGTACACAATCAGCCTGGTCAGGGACCTGTTTGATTCCTGGGCCGGTCAATGCGTGGCCACAATTGAGCGAACGCGGCTCCGACCCCGTGCTCACGATCTTCGCACACGTAGTTCATTTATCTGTGTTTCACGCTGCGCGTGTTGAAGAAACGCTTGATGAACGAAGACCGTTTGACAAAACTTTTTTGCTTTTGTCAGAGCATCTCCAATAGTTCTCTATTTTTCACTTGTCAAATCTTGTCATTTGGCAACTTGCTAAAACATATGGCAAGTGAAATATTGTTGTCTCCAATAGTTTGTCACTTGGGCTTGACAAAATTAAAAGACTAGGCCCACTTAAGCAACAGACTAACTGTTTTGGACCCCTACCGTGCCTTCGACGTTTCCTCCATCCACCGCCGGCCATCCGTAGAAATCATCGAAGCTGATCGATCTGTCGGACCAGGCGCCCATCTGCCGGACCAAGGTGAGCATCAGAAGAACAGCACCAGCAGCTTTTCGTACGGTGCGATGAATTCATTTTGCGGCCAGCGATCAGAGGCCAGCAGCTTTTCGTACGATGCCATGAATTATTTTGCCTGCCAACCATCAGAGGTGTGAACCTTGGTCCATGCGCGGGAGAAGCTTTTCATATGAACCTGACGAACCGGCAGCAGAGACGTGTGAAACTTCATTCCAGCGCGGGAGAAGCCGCGCCAACACCGAAACCAGCGATGGCAAGTGGGAGCCAACGCGCAAATATGCGCGCGCGGAAGGGATGGATGCCAAGTGCGGAAAAGATGGCAAGTGAAATGCCAAACAATTGGAGAATGGTTTTTCTTGTTTTGCCAAAAAAAATAAGGATGACAAGTGAATATGAAGAACTATTGGAGATGCTCTCACTAAAACACGCCCGATGCGGAACCAAACGGAGCCCTAGAACTTGCACACATCCAACCATGAACCATCACGTGTTACTTGCATGAGATGAGCTTGGTTGGCCTCGTACAACCAAACACGTCCTAATCAATGCAGCGGCCATCGACAGGCCAGCTAAATAGCGAACGTTCACTGGATTCATCCCTAGCGAAGACAACCCCAACACATTCCTTTTTAGGTAAGTCGTCAATCCCGTTTTTTTGCTATTTTTGGTAAGTGTGGTTTCGCACTCGCGCATCGAACGCGTGGGCGAGAACGTACGTTTCTGTCTATTTTTTTTTCTTTGCGCGTGTTTTCCCACCGAACCATTCCCTTTACGAGCGCATAACTTAGATATATAACATAGACGAATAACTTATCGATCAGAAGTTAGAAAAAAAACTATTTTTTATCCATTTTCTTTATATCTGATAATTTTTTTCTCTTTCAGAAGCCAGAAGCATTCGGGGCCACGGGAAAAACGGGAAATAAAAAGGGTGGGAGGAGACAAATAAAACGATATTTTATAACAAAAAAATATCCAAAGCGAAGACTTGTTATCATAAAACATTCTATACCTAACTAAACCACAAAACTTCAACAGTAATAACTTTATGCATACAGGTTATTATGAAAAAAGTTAGGCCATAACAGTTTGCTGTAAAAGTTCGTCGTGCTAACAAGTCATAGGCATAATAAGTTATGGTACAAAACTTAGACTCAAACATAGAATCCAAATCCTATCAGAAACTACAAATTGAGAAATTATGTTGTCCAACTTTTGTAGAATCCAAATCCAAATCCTATCAGAAACATAGAATCCAAATCCTATCATAAACTTATCCAAACTAACCTGGCCACTACAACTTTTGTAGACTAACTTATTATGCATAAGTTATGTTGTCCAACTTATACATTTAAAATTATACAAAGACATTATTGTGCATAAGTTATGTTGTCCAACTTATACATTAAAAATTATTGTTCATAAGTTCTGTTGTCTAACTTATACTCAAACACTTACTGTGTAACTTTTTAATACAACTTATACACTACCACATACTGGATAAAAACAAAAGAGAATGACAACTACATACAAAATTACAGTACCTCACTGCTATATTCACTCCCAATAACAGAACCAATGATTTTTTCAACTTCAGGATGCAATTCTTCTCCACAGAAAATACGAGTTGCGGAATCAGAAAATCCAAGTACTCTATGCACTAACTCCTCAAAATGCATTTCTTCATCTACAACCTTATAGGAAGGACCCTTTGACCTCTTTAAAATAGCAAAAATAAAACCAATAGTGTTTAGGTTTATAGAATCATAAATCGCCTTCAACGGAGCAACCCAATAGTATTAGGATGAAAACAACAAATCTATTCACTCATACGTATTGTTAACCACACTCTTCGATTCAATAGTTGTTTAACGATTGGATCTCAAATTTGGAGAATCAGTTGTGTGTGTTTCTAGTGAAACTTTAACTGGGTAACTTTTATCAATGAGAAGAATAATACAAATATTGATCGTGATCTTCAGTGAGTTCTAGTAGCATGTATGTGACGGAACGACCCTAATCCCATGGCCCACGTGTCCCTGTCAACCTCTGACAGCCGAACCCATGTTCCATGTGATTAAGACCTGTTCGCCACCGGGCTACATCAGTGCCCAATGTCCGCAGGATCATCTCACAATTCGGTTACAACATTGCATACTTTTACAAATAACATCGGAATAATGAGCGGAAGACTTAAATAACATTAGTTTTACAAAGCAGGGTTCCAAATAGAAATTAAGGTGCAGTTATTACAAACCAAGTTCTGATAATAGAAATAGACATAGGCAACGTAGTGGGGAACAACAAAGATACTTATAATCACCCAGCCCGAGGGTGTACAACTATTCTTCGGCCTCATCGGCCTCTTCCTGGACGATGGTCACGCAGCAGGGTGCAAGACACATCGGGGACTCTGTCATACCTGCAGCATGGGTAACAAACTCTGAGTACTGGGGTACTCAACAAGACTTACCCGACTAAAGAAAATGGAGAAGACTCAGGAATGAGAGGCTTAGGGTAGTCAAGGTAAGGCTTAAGCAAGATCAAGTATTTTGCAGAAAAGCATTTTTGTAAACCTTATTTTATTTTTGAAAGATTCAGTATTCCTTAATTCTTCATCGTTCATGATTCATTTTACATTTCAAAATATTCCTAGTTGAGAACCACTCTCCGTTGACAGTCAGTGACCAAGTCTCCATAACCGAGGAGCAACATTAATCCGGATAAATAATACTCAGCTGAGGATCCCTATCCACACTGCATATGTAGCACCCAAGCTTGCATATGCCAACTCGTCTACCACGATTCCTCCAAGATTAGACCGGTCCTACGCCACCCGGAAGTACAGTACACCACTCCTTTCCAGGTACGACGACCACGTGGGTACATGCTACTTCCGCCATCTCTCCACTCCCAGTGCGCGGTTGTCGGTCCCAATCAAGGATTTCTCGGAGCCAGAGCTTTCCGAAGTATGTGAATAGTTACAAGTCTTGACCAGCAGGCCCCCATACGGATGGTCCCTAATTTTCCAGCCAGAACTATACCTTGGTTATATCTCACCCAAGCTTAATAGTCCCGTCAGTTTTTCAACCCTGTCCCAGTCGGTGTCAACTGTTGAGTCCCGGACTACAACATGACGGCACCGTACGCTCGGACAACCTCTCCTCGCTATTGACTAGGTACGGATCAGATACCTAGCCAACACCCGGGGAGTAAGACCAAATTCCCATAAACATTCCTTAAGTGATCACACTTTTGAAATTGGCATTTTATTGCAAAGTCTAATTCAATAAGCATTGCTAAGCATTTTTCGAATACTTTTGAAAAGCAGGTATCGGGTGTATCAGTGGTCAAGGTGGATAGTGCATCAATTAGGATAGCACACAACTCCTATAAACCTAATGCAATAATTTAACTCAAAAGCATTTAAGGAAATCATTTTATAAATTCAAGGAAATGGTTAAATGCACCGGGGCTTGCCTTGAAGAGCAAAGAGGGCAGGCTCGAGGGCGGCAGGGCAGTTGTCGGAGCTCGGGGTAGCCTCAGGGACAGGTTCGTCGGCGGCTGCCTCGATCTTGACGCCTTCTTCGGTGACTATACGAATGCAATGATGCATGCACATGAGTATGCTATCATGAACAATGCAACACAGGGCACAACATGAACCTTAATCACCTTTTTCTATTTTCTTAATTATTTAAAAAGGTCATTTAAAGTAGTTGCTCCAAAAATTACCAAATTAATCACATAAGTTCGTTATGGTGTAGATAGATGGCAAAACAAATTTCATAATTTTTGGAGGTCATTAAGGTGCTCAAATAAAATCAGACATTAATTAACAAAAGGCACTAATTAACAATTAAAATAAATGCTCAAAAATCAACTTGTTCCAAAAGACTTCAAAATTTCACCAGAGACTAAACATGGCATAGGAAGCTCACAAAAATTTATCTCATGATTTTTGGAGTTATAAATGATTTTCTAAAAAAACCAAAACCATCCATTTATTAATTAAAAGAGGGATTTTACATTTTTAAATTCTTGCAGAAAAGTCAAGTTTCATATTTTTCTAAAATACTACACAGTGCATGGAGCATACCATAATTTTATCAGAATTTAAGGAACAACAAATTAATTCACACAAAAAGAGAAAACAGAACACTATTCACACTCTTTCAAAAAGGAAAAAGAAAAGAGCGCTGTGCTCCTTCCTTGCAGGGGCTCGGGCGAATCGCGGCGAGGCGGACAGCAGGGCTCGGGCGAGGCGGAAACAAGCGTTTCGTCCGAGGCCTGGCCGGGAGGCTCGGGCGAAGCGGAGACGAGCGTTTCGTCCGAGGCCTGGCCGGGAGGCTCGGGCGAAGCGGAGACAAGCGTCCGTCCGAGGCCTGGCCGGTAGGCTCGGGCGAGACGGAAAGCAATCGTTTCGTCCGAGGCCTGGCCGGAAGGCTCGGGCGAAGCGGAGACAAGCGTTTCGTCCGAGGCCTGGCCGGGAGGCTCGGGCGAAGCGGAGACAAGCGTCTGTCCGAGGCCTGGCCGGTAGGCTTGGGCGAAGCGGAGTGGAAGCAGAGACCGGGGGCTTCGAGTGCTTACCACGGGTCAGAGGCAGGGCTCGGCTGCTTCGAGGGAGCGTGGTTCGCAGGCGTGCTCGAGGCTGTGGCTCGGGAACGTGCTCGAGGGTGAGGATCGAGGGTGAGGCTCGACACGTGCTCGAGGGTGAGGCTCGAGGGTGAGGCTCGACACGTGCTTGAGGGTGAGGCTCGAGGAAGGAGACGGCCGCGGCGGCACTCCGGCGATTCGGCGATCCTGCGCAACACACGAGACCGCAAGGGCCTGGTTAGAGTCGCGCGGAGCCAAGGAAGCCGACACAGGGGTCAGGGGAAGATGATCGTGGCCGGAGAGGTAGTATTTGACGAACCCGAGTTCGCCGGGTTTTCGCCGGAGATGGGAACGGCGAGCTACGCCGGGCGATAGGAGGCGGGGGAGGTGAAATTGAGGGGCTGGGAAGCTTCGCGAGCTCAAGGCGGAGCTTTTGGGCTAGGTGGTTGAGCGGCGGGAGCTTCGGAGTGGGCTGGCGACGGCGGCGGAGATGAGTGAGGAGCTCGGACTCCGGCGGTCCCTTTTATAGGCACGGTCGGGGACGGTGGAGAGCACGGGATGGTGTGGATGAGCTCGGCCGAGGCGTGCGCACTCGATTGCAAGCCGGCGGGAGGACGGGCGTGCACCCAGGGCCCGGGGCGAAGGCTTGCCGGTGACGGCCACGCGGCGGCGCTGTGCAGGGAACAGTGGGGGATGGGCGCGGAGGTCAACTGGCGCGCGCGTGCAGATAAGAATGATGGCGCTGCTCTGAGGGCAACGGGGCAGGGTGGTCAGGCGGCTGCCAGACGCGTGGCGCAAGCGGCGCTGGCGCGCGGCCATGGCCAGGACCCCCTAGCTGTAGGTTGAAGATGAACAGGGCTAGGTCTTAGGGTTTGACTATGGGCTGATTTCTGAATTTTGCAAATTACTTCCAAAACTTGAACTGAGCAGCAAAACTCAAAATACCAAAGTTGTGCAGAAAAAAAGGAGATCTACAACTTTGTCAATAAGAGCATTTTCAAATTCCAAATAGTTTTTGAACTATATTTGAAATCAAAAAAGGGGACACTTTTGAAATTTGAATAAATTCAAAATTACTTTGGATTTTATATTGAAAGTTGGAAATCTGCAAATATGAAAGTTGTTCCTTTTATCAAAACCTACAACTTTGCTAATATACCCTTTTTCTTAAACTCAATAGTTTTTTAAATAAGTTTTGAAAACTGAAAAGGGGACAAGAACTGGAATTTGAATGAATTTGGATTTGCTTCAAACTTTGTACAGAAACTTGAAAATTTGTAAATACCAAAGTTGTTTCTCTTGGCCAGATCTACAACTTTGCTTTTTGGACGAACCCCAAATTTTGAATAATTTTTGAATTACAAAAAGAGGGATAAAATCCAGGGTTTGGAAATCAGGGTTTTGCAAAGGGATTTGAAATCTGATTTTGATTTTTTGAACTTTGGCCAACACAACAAAACTTCAAGACATCCAACTGAACAAGAATCACACAAAGCTAGGCACAGAGGTGAAATTACCATTTTTGCCCTTATAGGAAGATTTGGGCTTTAGGGTTTTTGAAAAGAGATTGCTACACAAGTACTAAGCAAACATAATTGCAAGGCAAGAATGATTAATGACTAATGATGATGACATGTCAGGTTAATTACATATTAAACACCAGAGGTGTTACAGCCTTCCCCCCTAAAAGAAATCTCGCCCCGAGATTCCACGTCTTAAGAAGGAAAAGGCAAAACCTTACATCTACAGAGATTCGAGAAAGTCAGGATAGTTCTTTGCTAAGAAGTCTTCGGATTCCCAGGTGGCTTCTTCTTCAGAGTGCTGGTTCCACTGGATCTTGTACCATCTTGTGGTGGTTCTTCGGGTAACACGATCCTTGTGATCCAACACGCGAACTGGATACTCAGTGTATGACAGATCTGGTTCTAGCTCAACGCCTTCAACTTCAACCACATGTTCAGGTACTCGGAGGCACTTCTTGAGTTGGGAGACATGAAACACATTATGAACTGCTGAAAGATGATCGGGCAACCTCAGTTTGTAAGCTACCTTGCCACAACAATCCAGAATCTCAAAGGGACCAATGTAGCGGGGTGCTAACTTTCCTTTGACTCCAAAACGAGTGACTCCTTTGGTGGGTGAGACCTTCAGGTACACATAATCCCCGATCTCGAACTGCAGAGGTTGACGTCTCCTGTCAGCATAACTTTTCTGTCGAGACTGTGCAATCTTCATGTTCTCTTGTATTTGCTTGACTTTCTCTTCCATATCTTTTACTAGATCAACCCCAAAGAATTCCCTTTCTCCAGGTTCAGACCAACTGAGAGGTGTACGACAACGGCGACCGTACAGTGCTTCAAAGGGCGCCATTTTGATGCTCTCTTGGTAACTGTTATTATATGAGAATTCTGCCAAGGGCAAACAGTTATCCCAAGTGTCTGCGAAGGTGAGCACACATGCTCTCAACATATCCTCTAGCACTTGGTTGACTTGCTCCGTTTGTCCATCCGTTTGCGGATGATATGCCGTACTGTGCAAGAGCTTGGTTCCAAGGGAGGTATGGAACGCTTTCCAGAACTTTGCGACAAACTGAGTACCACGATCAGAGACAATGGTCTTGGGTATGCCATGGAGTTTCACTATGTGGTTCTTGTACAAAGTGGCATAAGTGGGGACGGTGTAACTGGTTTTGACTGGCAGGAAATGAGCTTGCTTAGTGAGGCGATCCACGATCACCCAGATAGAATCAAAACCTTTTGGTGTCTTTGGTAGTCCATTGATAAAATCCATACTGATATCGTCCCATTTCCAAGCAGGTACAGGTAAAGGTTGCAATTCTCCTCCGGGCCTCATGTGCACGGCTTTGACTTTCTGGCAAGTATCACATTGAGCGACATACCGGGCGATCTCAATCTTCATCTTTGTCCACCAGAACCTTTGCTTCAAGTCCTGGTACATCTTGTTGCTACCGGGGTGGATGGAGAATCTAGTCAAGTGTGCTTCATCAAGGATTAACTTTCTTAACTCAGGCACTTTAGGAACTACTAACCGATTCTTAAACCATACTACTCCTGCATCATCAATCCTGAAACAATCAGCCTTTCCGGATTGGACCTTTTCGATGATGTGCTTGATTCCAGGGTTATCTTTCTATGCAGCGATGATCTGCTCTCTGATAGGGGTTTCTATTCTGATATTATTCAGAGTTCCTTGTGGAATCATTTCAATATTCAACTTTTCCAGCTCATAACACAAAGAAGAATCATAGGGTTTCTTCATTAGACAGTTGCAATAAGACTTGTGACTGAGCACATCGGCAACCACATTCGCCTTACCCGGATGGTAATGCACTTCAAGATCATAGTCCTTAATTAACTCAAGCCATCTTCTCTGTCTCATATTCAGCTCTTCTTGAGTGAAGATATATTTCAGGCTTTTGTGATCAGTGTACACATTACAGGTACTGCCCAACAGATAATGACGCCAGATCTTCAAGGCATGCACTACTGCTGCTAACTCGAGATCATGAGTTGGATAATTCTCTTCATGTCGCTTAAGCTGTCAGGAGGCATAAGCGATCACTCGACCTTCTTGCATCAAAACACAGCCCAAACCAGTACCAGATGCATCACAGTAGACATCAAAGGGCTTCTCGATGTTCGGCTGGGCTAGCACTGGTGATGTAGTTAACAGTTTCTTCAGAGTTTGAAAGGCTTGCTCACAGGCTGGTGACCAGACAAACTTCACAGAATTCTTTACTAACTCAGTGATAGGCTTGGCGATTCTTGAGAAATCTGGGATGAATCGACGATAATATCCTGCCATTCCCATAAAGCTGCGGACTTGATGAACGGTGGTAGGTGGCTTCCAATCCAGAATGTCTGCCACTTTACCAGGGTCAACTGACACACCTTCAGCGGAAAGGACATGACCAAGAAACTGTATCTGATCTAACCAGAACTCACATTTACTGAACTTGGCATACAGCTGATGTTCTCTGAGACGGGATAGAACGATACGAAGATGTTCGGCATGATCTTCAGGGGTTTTTGAGTAGACAAGGATGTCATCAATGAACACGACCACGAATTTATCAAGCTCTGGCATGAACACAGAGTTCATGAGGTACATGAAATGAGCAGGGGCATTGGTCAAACCGAAGGACATGACCAAGTACTCATATAGGCCGTATCTGGTGGTGAAAGCTGTTTTAGGAATATCTTCAGGATGAATCTTTATTTGGTGGTAGCCGGATCTGAGATCGATCTTGGAGAATACTTTGGCTCCAGCTAACTGGTCAAAGAGAAGATCAATACGAGGCAAGGGATATTTGTTTTTGATGGTGACCTCATTGAGTGGGCGATAATCAATGCACATTCTGAGAGTCTTGTCTTTCTTCTTTACAAAGATTGCAGGACAGCCCCAAGGAGACGAGCTTGGGCGAATGAAACCCTTGTCCAACAAATCTTGTAATTGGATTTTTAGTTCTGCCAACTCTCTGGGAGGCATTCGATAAGCTCTGCGGGATATAGGAGCAGTCCCGGGCTTTAGCTCTATGGCAAACTCAACGTCACGGTCAGGAGGCAGACCAGGTAAATCCTCTGGAAAAACATCAGGGAATTCGCAGACCACGGGGATGTCTCTGGTTTCCAGGACATAGGCGGTATTCAAAAGTGTGGCTGCTGGTTTTTGAGGTATTGGGAGTTGGAGAAGGAGCTTTCACAGACATCTGTTAAGCAACTTGGAACTTAGCATTCATAGATAGGGTTCTGAAATCAACAGACTGATAGCTTCTTCTAATACAAAGACTGATAGAATGATAAAGATGACTGACAGATAGCGACTGACTGATAAGGAGAAAAGGTACGAAAAGAAAGATACAGACTGACTTAACAAAAGACAGACTAACGCTCCCAAACCTAGACTAAGGTTTTAGGTAAGCAAGTGGTACAGACACACGGGATCTCCATCTCCTAAAGACGGGTCTAGTCCTCATCGATGATGATCATGTCTTCGTCGTCGTCTTCTTGGAGGATGAGCTCAGGCTCCTCCTCCTCGTCCTCGTCTTCAGCGTGGACGTCCTCAGCAGGTTCAATTTCTTCGTCCACGTCTGGCTCTTGTTCCACATCGGGTTCTTCCACTACTCCGTCCTCAGGGTCTTCCATAACCGGGGGGTACCAACGGGTGGAGTTGATCATACAGCTGATACACTTCCTCGTGAAGCATATCATTGAACTGTTCAATCTGAGCTGTGTACTGCTGCAGTCTGTGGAGCTGGGCTCTGGTAACGTCCTCGCGGGTCCAAGCATCATTGCGCTGCTCGATAGCGCGAACCGTGTTCCGGTTGGCCTGCTCCAGGGAAGCTCGTGCCTCATAAAACTCCAGGCGTGAGTGGTAGAAGTCATGCTCCAAGTTCTTCAGCTCAGCCTTCAGATCCTTGATCTCCTCCTTCAGGTTCTTACGGGTGCGGCGGGGAAAGCGACGACCATTGGAAGATTCTCCAGTCTCCTCCCCAGCGCGTGGTGCCAGCTGGTGGCGTGGCACACCATGCGGTCCAGTCGACTTGCGGGCAGTCAGCTTGATGCGAGCCATGTCTGGATAAGAGAAGATGGATGAGAAAGGCTAGCAAGAACAGGTAAAGGCATACTACCCCAACGAACTTAGAGAGGAAGTTAACTTAAGTGATTATGACATGATGCATGAATCGTTCCTACGGAACAAAGCAATGCAATAAATAAATAAGGTACATAGGGCTTAAAAATATGTTGTTCCACTAGCTAGTGTTGTCATATGAGAGAAGCAATTTGGACTCAAAATAGTCAAGTTTAGTTTGTTTGGACTCAAAAGGTCTTTTGAAGTTTTCGTAAAAACGAACACTGCAACGTTAAAGTGAGATGCTCCGATACCACTCTGTGACGGAACGACCCTAATCCCATGGCCCACGTGTCCCTGTCAACCTCTGACAGCCGAACCCATGTTCCATGTGATTAAGACCTGTTCGCCACCGGGCTACATCAGTGCTCAATGTCCGCAGGATCATCTCACAATTCGGTTACAGCATTGCATACTTTTACAAATAACATTGGAATAATGAGCGGAAGACTTAAATAACATTAGTTTTACAAAGCAGGGTTCCAAATAGAAATTAAGGTGCAGTTATTACAAACCAAGTTCTGATAATAGAAATAGACATAGGCAACGTAGTGGGGAACAACAAAGATACTTATAATCACTCAGCCCGAGGGTGTACAACTATTCTTCGGCCTCTTCCTGGACGATGGTCACGCAGCAGGGTGCAAGACACATCGGGGACTCTGTCATACCTGCAGCATGGGTAACAAACCCTGAGTACTGGGGTACTCAACAAGACTTACCCGACTAAAGAAAAGGGAGAAGACTCAGGAATGAGAGGCTTAGGGTAGTCAAGGTAAGGCTTAAGCAAGATCAAGTATTTTGCAGAAAAGCATTTTTGTAAACCTTATTTTATTTTTGAACGATTCAGTATTCCTTAATTCTTCATCGTTCATGATTCATTTTACATTTCAAAACATTCCTAGTTGAGAACCACTCTCCGTTGACAGTCAGTGACCAAGTCTCCATAACCGAGGAGCAACGTTAATCCGGATAAATAATACTCAGCTGAGGATCCCTATCCACACTGCATATGTAGCACCCAAGCTTGCATATGCCAACTCGTCTACCACGATTCCTCCAAGATTGGACCGGTCCTACGCCACCCGGAAGTACAGTACACCACTCCTTTCCAGGTACGACGACCACATGGGTACATGCTACTTCCGCCATCTCTCCACTCCCAGTGCGCGGTTGTCGGTCCCAATCAAGGATTTCTCGGAGCCAGAGCTTTCCGAAGTATGTGAATAGTTACAAGTCTTGACCAGCAGGCCCCCATACGGATGGTCCCTAATTTTCCAGCCAGAACTATACCTTGGTTATATCTCACCCAAGCTTAATAGTCCCGTCAGTTTTTCAACCCTGTCCCGGTCGGTGTCAACTGTTGAGTCCCGGACTACAACATGACGGCACCGTACGCTCGGACAACCTCTCCTCGCTATTGACTAGGTACGGATCAGATACCTAGCCAACACCCGGGGAGTAAGACCAAATTCCCATAAACATTCCTTAAGTGATCACACTTTTGAAATTGGCATTTTATTGCAAAGTCTAATTCAATAAGCATTGCTAAGCATTTTTCGAATACTTTTGAAAAGCAGGTATCAGGTGTATCAGTGGTCAAGGTGGATAGTGCATCAATTAGGATAGCACACAACTCCTATAAACCTAATGCAATAATTTAACTCAAAAGCATTTAAGGAAATCATTTTATAAATTCAAGGAAAGGGTTAAATGCACTGGGGCTTGCCTTGAAGAGCATAGAGGGTAGGCTCGAGGGCGGCAGGGCAGTTGTCGGAGCTCGGGGTAGCCTCAGGGACAGGTTCGTCGGCGGCTGCCTCGATCTTGACGCCTTCTTCGGTGACTATACGAATGCAATGATGCATGCACATGAGTATGCTATCATGAACAATGCAACACAGGGCACAACATGAACCTTAATCACCTTTTTCTATTTTCTTAATTATTTAAAAAGGTCATTTAAAGTAGTTGCTCCAAAAATTACCAAATTAATCACATAAGTTCGTTATGGTGTTGATAGATGGCAAAACAAATTTCATAATTTTTGGAGGTCATTAAGGTGCTCAAATAAAATCAGACATTAATTAACAAAAGGCACTAATTAACAATTAAAATAAATGCTCAAAAATCAACTTGTTCCAAAAAACTTCAAAATTTCACCAGAGACTAAACATGGCATAGGAAGCTCACAAAAATTTATCTTATGATTTTTGGAGTTATAAATGATTTTCTAAAAAAACCAAAACCATCCATTTATTAATTAAAAGAGGGATTTTATATTTTTAAATTCTTGCAGAAAAGTCAAGTTTCATATTTTTCTAAAATACTACACAGTGCATGGAGCATACCATAATTTTATCAGGATTTAAGGAACAACAAATTAATTCACACAAAAAGAGAAAACAGAACACTATTCACACTCTTTCAAAAAGGAAAAAGAAAAGAGCGCTGTGCTCCTTCCTTGCAGGGGCTCGGGCGAATCGCGGCGAGGCGGACAGCAGGGCTCGGGCGAGGCGGAAACAAGCGTTTCGTCCGAGGCCTGGCCGGGAGGCTCGGGCGAAGCGGAGACAAGCGTTTCGTCCGAGGCCTGGCCGGGAGGCTCGGGCGAAGCGGAGACAAGCGTCCGTCCGAGGCCTGGCCGGTAGGCTCGGGCGAGACGGAAAGCAATCGTTTCGTCCGAGGCCTGGCCGGAAGGCTCGGGCGAAGCGGAGACAAGCGTTTCGTCCGAGGCCTGGCCGGGAGGCTCGGGCGAAGCGGAGACAAGCGTCCGTCCGAGGCCTGGCCGGTAGGCTCGGGCGAAGCGGAGTGGAAGCAGAGACCGGGGGCTTCGAGTGCTTACCACGGGTCGGAGGCAGGGCTCGGCTGCTTCGAGGGAGCGCGGTTCGCAGGCGTGCTCGAGGGTGTGGCTCGGGAACGTGCTCGAGGGTGAGGCTCGAGGGTGAGGCTCGACACGTGCTCGAGGGTGAGGCTCGACACGTGCTCGAGGGTGAGGCTCGAGGGTGAGGCTCGACACGTGCTCGAGGGTGAGGCTCGAGGAAGGAGACGACCGCGGCGGCACTCCGGCGATCCTGCGCAACACACGAGACCGCAAGGGTCTGGTTAGAGTCGCGCGGAGCCAAGGAAGCCGACACAGGGGTCAGGGGAAGATGATCGTGGCCGGAGAGGTAGTATTTGACGAACCCGAGTTCGCCGGGTTTTCGCCGGAGATGGGAACGGCGAGCTACGTCGGGCGATAGGCGGCGGGGGAGGTGAAATTGAGGGGCTGGGAAGCTTCGCGAGCTCAAGGCGGAGCTTTTGGGCTAGGTGGTTGAGCGGCGGGAGCTTCGGAGTGGGCTGGCGACGGCGGCGGAGATGAGTGAGGAGCTCGGACTCCGGCGGTCCCTTTTATAGGCACGGTCGGGGACGGTGGAGAGCACGGGATGGTGTGGATGAGCTCGGCCGAGGCGTGCGCACTCGATTGCAAGGCGGCGGGAGGACGGGCGTGCACCCAGGGCCCGGGGCGAAGGCTTGCCGGTGACGGCCACGCGGCGGCGCTGTGCAGGGAACAGTGGGGGATGGGCGCGGAGGTCAACTGGCGCGCGCGTGCAGATAAGAATGATGGCGCTGCTCTGAGGGCAACGGGGCGGGGTGGTCAGGCGGCTGCCAGACGCGTGGCGCAAGCGGCGCTGGCGCGCGGCCATGGCCGGGACCCCCTAGCTGTAGGTTGAAGATGAACAGGGCTAGGTCTTAGGGTTTGACTATGGGCTGATTTCTGAATTTTGCAAATTACTTCCAAAACTTGAACTGAGCAGCAAAAACTCAAAATACCAAAGTTGTGCAGAAAAAAAGGAGATCTACAACTTTGTCAATAAGAGCATTTTCAAATTCCAAACAGTTTTTGAACTATATTTGAAATCAAAAAAGGGGACACTTTTGAAATTTGAATAAATTCAAAATTACTTTGGATTTTATATTGAAAGTTGGAAATCTGCAAATATGAAAGTTGTTCCTTTTATCAAAACCTACAACTTTGCTAATATACCCTTTTTCTTAAACTCAATAGTTTTTTAAATAAGTTTTGAAAACTGAAAAGGGGACAAGAACTGGAATTTGAATGAATTTGGATTTGCTTCAAACTTTGTACAGAAACTTGAAAATTTGTAAATACCAAAGTTGTTTCTCTTGGCCAGATCTACAACTTTGCTTTTTGGACGAACCCCAAATTTTGAATAATTTTTGAATTACAAAAAGAGGGATAAAATCCAGGGTTTGGAAATCAGGGTTTTGCAAAGGGATTTGAAATCTGATTTTGATTTTTTGAACTTTGGCCAACACAACAAAACTTCAAGACATCCAACTGAACAAGAATCACACAAAGCTAGGCACAGAGGTGAAATTACCATTTTTGCCCTTATAGGAAGATTTGGGCTTTAGGGTTTTTGAAAAGAGATTGCTACACAAGTACTAAGCAAACATAATTGCAAGGCAAGAATGATTAATGACTAATGATGATGACATGTCAGGTTAATTACATATTAAACACCAGAGGTGTTACAATGTAGTTGTCACCTAATACCTAGACCATAAGGATTCACCAAATAACGGCAGCACACAATATCATTTTTGCTCATATCAGCCAAGCACACGAGAGAAACAGTAAACTAAAATCTAGTGGATACTTGCTGGATATTTTCCTCCACGAGCAACAACTCGTCCTTTGTCTACAAATCCTAACACAGACACAAGGCAAGAATAGAAAAACAAATCAGATTTACAAAACAGGAATGAGAGGAATAGGAGACATGAGTTGTTCACCGCTGGGGACGCGAAGGTCGCCATCCTCCATGAGCTCAACAGCAGTCGGAGTGGACGGCGGGCCACCTCTAGACGCCTGCTGCTGTACAAGTGGTCGAGATCTGGCATCTCTAGGAGCCCATAGTGAGAAGGGATGCAGAGATCCACCATCTTTGACCGTCGATGGCTGGACATGAGACTGAGATTCATCGGCTCCGAGGGCCAAGGGCTGACCGGAAGGGTGAGATCTGCTGCCTCTAATCACCGGAGGTCGGTCGCAAGGATGAGATCAGCTCGTTTTAGCACCGGTGGTTGGACGGGTGGGGGAGATTTGAAGCCACCGTGCTCTGGTGCGGAGATGCCCAGACTATAGAGAGAGAGGTGTGAGAAATGAAAGAGATAAGAAAATACCGGAAGGGGGAGAGATATAAAGAAAAATGAAGATGGATAAGTACAAAGTGAACCCACAAATAATTGCACGCGGTTAAAGTATTCGCTGGAATCCAAACGGGTGAACCTCCACCCAAATGGAATTGGGGGCCATCGGCGGGCGGAAACGCGGAAGGGCAATGCGTCGAGTCTATCGGCTTCTCACGCATGTTCAGGCTCCCTTCGAAGTGCAGGATTGAAATTATGAAATAGTATATAAGAATAAAAAAATATAGAAATAAAACAGGAATGCTTATGCAAAACAGAAGAATGGAAAATATAGGAAAGTTTTCCTTCGTTTTTCTACAGTCCAGAATAGAGGCCTTAGCAAGCTTCTTCCGTTCTTTTTCCCTATGGGCCACGCACGCTTTGCTCGTTGAGGGCCCAGTGCGGCTGCCCACCCCACCCACCACCAAGGGCCGGGCCTGTGGGCCGCAACCCCTTGACTTGCATGTCAGCTTCTGTGATTTTATTTTAATTTATTATTAGTCGCTTGCATGCTTATAACGACATAATGCGAGGACAGTACAAACGCAAAGCTCATGGCTACGGCTTCAGCATCATCAGCGGCCACTAGAATCTCGGAAGCTTCACTTCATCTCCTGATTTGACTATCGAATGTTGCGATACTAATTTAGCCTATTAAAAATAGACTAATAAAATAATTACATATTATGTCGGAAAACCATAAGATAAATCTATTAAATCAAATTAAACTATCATTAGCAAATATCTACGGCAGCACAACATTATTCAACTATAGACTAATTAAGCTTTAAAAACCGTCTCGTAAAATTATCATAATTTATATAATTAGTTATTTTTTAATTTATATTTAATACTTATGTATATGTTTAAACATTTGATGTAATAGGTGAAAAATTGTTGAGGGGAACGTTTGCTTTTAACCGGCAAAATTCTCACGCATGCGTCCTTTCGAATACTGTACATAGATGCATGTAGGAGTAACACGTATTGTACTATCATCGTACGCAACAGGACGACGAGTCCAGTCACGTCAGCGCGACGCCTGGCACCGCAAGTCTGCCATCATGCCGGAACGTGCATTGTGTGGCCCGGGCTGCACGCGAGCACGGTGGTGATCTGGCGACACGTCAGATCTGACGGCACTGAACAGTGACATGCTCGGGCGAGCACTGTGCATGCAGTTTCCTCCGTTTCTACTTCCCAGCAGTGGTGCACAAATCGATCGGTCTCTACGTACGTGCACGCTCGATGGCTATGCACTACGCATACTGTACACAGCAAGCAGCAGCTCTGACGCAGCTTGCATTGCTTTGCAGTGTACTCCATCGCCATCAGCTTGGAACCGGTAAAAGCTACTAGTAGATGTGTATCCCGTCGTCGTGATCGTGACCTACGTATAGCTTGGATCCTTTCCAGCGCACGCAGGACGACGCAACTGATTTTGATCGAACCATTAATTATTTTGCAAGGCACGGGTTCTGAAAACGAAAAGCTAAAGTCTCCGCAAATCTTGTGTGCCACGTACTACTCGCGTTGCTTAGATCAGTCTCAACGCTGAGTTTCATTTCGTTGTTTCCAAGACTACCATGTCATATGAAACTTGAATGAAACTCTCCATTGAGAGTTTCATTTCGTTGTTTCCAAGACTACCATGTCATATGAAACTTGAATGAAACTCTCCATTGAGAATGAGAGTTTCATTTTAAAGTTTCATAAGCATTAAATTTTATGACTCACAGAGAGTTGGTATTCGTGCCAAGAGAGTTTCATTTAGATGAAACTCATTTCTTCTCTCTTCTTAAATACAATGTTATGTCATCAAAAGTGCTTATGTGACAGCATATTTAATACAAATGAAACTCAAATGAAATCCCGATTGAGATTGGCCTTATTGCATTGCTGCATGCCGCAAGCGAGCTCATTTCTTTACGATCGAATATATAGTTCAATTCGTGTGCGTGACGCCGGCAATGCAACTACCGCGGCACGTACGGCAGCAGCAGGCGCAAGCGCAAGCGCAACGTGCGGGGATAAAAACTAGCCAGTGAGTGGCGCGCGCGCGTTCGGTGCCAGCTACTCCTGCAGTCCTGCTAACCTGCACCGACGGTACCGTCTCGGTTCGTTCACTTGGAGTGGGAGAGGAGGGAGGACAATGTCAAATCGGTGCATGTTGCACGCACGTTACTTTATATTATTATCGCCACGCCGCCTCGCTCGTCGTTGCTGAGGGGTTGTTTGGATGTTCATGTATTTAGGTTTATCCACATGTGTTGAAGTGTATTTGAACTAAGTTCCACTCCAATCCATATGATTTGAGGTAGATACATGCACATCCAAACAAGGCCTGAGTTGAGTTGATAACCCGACGGGTATCGAATTTTTTCTGAAATAATATTTTTTTATTTAAAATTATAAAAGTAGTAGTTGTTTTAGAAAAGTTGCGTGGCAGTTGGGCGACCGAGAGGTCTCTAATCGGCTGCTCAATAGCCGATATGTGGCGGCCCACCACCAGCATGTGGCCTGTCGGCGCCGACTAGATGCCAGTCGACACACCCATGGCCGATAGGCCTAGTCGGCCCCCAAACGGCCGACATGTCCATATAATTTATTAATTGGAATTGGTTGTATAATTTATTAATTGGAATTGGTTGTAATTGACCCAGTCAGCCATGCTCTCCAAAATTTATTAATTGGAATTGGTAGAATTGTAATCAAAATATGAAATAATTGGAATATTTGGAATTCGAATAGTTGGATAGAGTGAGTATTTCTAAAATAAATGCGGTCAAAGTAATATTAATGATACCAGAAAACTTCATTAGAATTACCTAAATGTGTTTTTCTTAGATGTATTTATTTGTTGTCCTTGTAATATTAATGTGTGTTAATAGTGGAAATAAAAAACGAGCATCTCCAACAACTCTCAAATCAAGTTGCTATCCTTATAAATTTAATAAAATCATAAAAATCTCTCTCCAACAACTCCTTAAACGAACTTGCTATTTATCAAACTTGCTATCCTACGGTGTCGCACGCGCATATATACGTGCGCGGTCTTAGGTTGCTATCACGAAAATCTTTCGGACGGTGATGGGGGGCCAGCTCCGTGCGACTGCACACGCCGCGGGCGAGCCGAAGCGCCCGACGAGGTGGTGCGCGATGGTGTCGGGCATCAACCCGCGAATGCACGCGCCTCCGCCTGGAGCAGCTGCTATTGCTAGCCCCCACTCCCACCGCGCCGATGCAGCGGCAGCAGCTGCCGGTTCTGCCGATCGGACGCCGCCACGGCCGGAAATCGAGCCACAGTTTGCACCGACGCCGCCTGCGCACCCGAGCAACACTAGTAGTCCCACCTTTGTACTTATAATGTTCAGAGGTCCACCACTAGTCCTAAGATACCTTAGAGAATTAAATTCGCCGAGTGCATTATATTGTTCTACTGGGTGTATCACGGTTGTTTCTCCTTTCTGTTCTTTCATGAAGATGATTCACCTGCATATTTTGTGTTGTTAAGAGTTGTCTCCCGGGCTTTAACCTCTTGCTCTTGTCGCTTGATAGCAGCTTCACGCATAGAGGCTGACTGGGAGCACACGCATATAGGCGGAGGCTTTGTTCAGTTCACGAAATATTTAGGAAAAAGTTACTGTAGCACTTTCGTTGTTATTTAATAAACTTTATTCAAACATGACCTAACTAGAGTCAAAAGATTTGTCTCGAAATGAACAGACTAAAAGTATAATTAGTTATTTTTTACCTACATTTAATGCTCCATGCATGCGTCTAAAGATTCGATGTGACGGGTACTGCGCAAAATTTTTGGAAACATTTTGGCAACTGAACGAGGCCTGACTAGAGCCCAGCTGGGAAGACTGTCGGCTGCTGGGGAGCCAATAGGGTCCTATCGGCCACCTAGAGGCCGACTAAGCCCACTAACCTGGTAGGCAACACTCATATCGGCTTCTGGGCGGCCAATAGGGCCCTACCCCGTCGGCCCCCAAGCCGCCGACTGCCTACCAAACCCATAATTTTTATTTCCCAGATGCTATATTTGTAATTTTGAATAAAAAAATATTATTTCAGAAAAAAATTCACGGGTATCATCCGTGACCCGAATAGGTATGTGTTTGGACACAACACGTGTGATGAGTCATGAGTTTTTTAACAAGTGCATTTTATGTTTGTGAGCATAAGTTTAAATAAACAAAACCCAACAGGTTTGTACCGATTGTCATCTCTAATCCCACAACGTCACTCCAACTCGCGCCGCGAACTCGCGACACACTTTACATGTATGAACGAACATAGGATGAGTAGCCAGCGCCCAGCACATACACGCGTGGATTCGGCTATTATAACTGTGGGGTGTTTAGTTCCAACCTCAAAAGCTTTTGATCTATCGCATGAAATATTTAGATACATGCATGAAGTATTAAATATAAACTGAACAATAACTAATTATATAGATTGTGATAACTTTGCTAGACAATTTTTTAAAACTTAATTGGTTATAATTTGATAATATTATGTTACAGTAAATATATATTAATGACAGATTAATTAGTCTTAATAAATTTATCTCAGGTTTTCTGATGGAATATGTAATTTATTATACCATATCAGATATGCCACATGACTCCAATGTGACACACTAAAATTTTTATTTTTGTATTGCTATTTCTATATATTAAATAAATGAATAAGTTTATAAGATACTCCCTCCGTCCCTAAATAACTGTCTTTAGAAATCCGTGTTTCCTCACAGACACGCTTTCCAGACGACAATTAAAAAGGGACGGAGGGAGTAATCGACAAAACCTTTATCATACTCGCTCGGTACTCATAAAGGATGTCGTTTGGGATGGTGACACGGTCTCCAAAACACAATTTTGACCTCTTATTTTTATAAAAGTATTTATAGAAAAGTGATAGTATGTACTCTCTGTCCCCTAATGTTCGTCGTTGTAGCTACAGGATTGTGTCCCGTAATATCTGTCGCTGTCTATTTCTCGTAGGCCCTAGCTGTACCACGCCCAGCGGTCTTATCTGGTGCAGAGGCCAAGCACGGTGTTCAACCCGGTCTGCAGAAGCGCAGAGGACCATCTGTAAATGTTGATTTGTTTAGTGTAAAATATCCGTGGAGTGGGTGAGCAAAAGTAGCATTAAGGCCTTGTTTAGATGGAAAAATTTTGTAAAATTTTTCCTGTAGCGTTTT
The DNA here is from genome assembly GCA_009763385.1 of Coix lacryma-jobi var. lacryma-jobi. NCBI lineage: Eukaryota > Viridiplantae > Streptophyta > Magnoliopsida > Poales > Poaceae > Coix > Coix lacryma-jobi. The sequence goes on along the minus strand of CM019823.1, from coordinate 51,495,631 downwards.
CGTTGTTATTTGACAAACTTTATCTAAATATGGACTACGTTGACTCTAAAGATTCATCTCGACATATACATACTAAAAGTACAATTAATTATTTTTTACCTACATTTAATTTTTCATGCATATATTTAAAGATTGATGTGATGGAGAATCTTGTCAATTTTGCAAAATTGAGAAGCAACTAAACAAGGCCTAAACGTGTATCCGTCCAAAACCGCAGAATGACAATCATTGCTAGGTAGGGGTATTCAGATCTTTGATGACTTATCTTGATTCTTGAGTCCACTTCTCCAACGACGAACATTACGGGACGGAGGGAGTATAGTTTTATGAAAATATTTTTCAAGATAAATTTATTCATATAATTTTTATATAGAAACTTAACAACTAAAAAGTTATTGATGATTTATAATCCAAATGTTTAACTAAAATCTTGTTTAAAACGATTTTTTTACGAGTATAGAGTAGTATCTACTCCCTCCGTCCCTAAATAAGTGTCGTTCTCGCTTCCCGAGAAAAAGTTACCGGTAATTATATATTAAAATATATTAATATTTATGCTAAGTAATTAGTATCATCGAAAAAAATCTTTACATCTAGTTTTTTAACAAAATTATTTGGAGATATAAATATTGTATATATTTTCTACAAATTGAGTCAAACACGTGGCACACACACCAACGACGACACTTATTTAGGGACGGAGGGAGTAGTTTATATTAAAAAAAAGGGCAAAAATTAGAGCTCGAGGCTTCTGTTAATCGAGGCCACGTGGTGGTGGAGAAAAGGTAAGGAAAGACCGGCGGGGCTGAGACGTCAAATCCAACGGGAAAGCGGCTCTACTGCCACGCCGGGAGCCAGTCAGCTATAGTGGACACCGCGGAGTCAATTCACCGTCCGGCCAACCGACCAACGCAACACATGCACCACCGAATCGGCAAAAACAAGTACGCTAGCTGGACAGAGACAATTTAGCTAATGTAGTGTACTGTACAGTACTAATAATGGGGAGAAAACTAAAAAAACAAAACTTAAGAGTAGAGAAAAGTAAATATGTAAACTAGAGGTGACTACAACTTTCTGTTTTTTTTTTAGTTTCTTTTGGAGTACAGTAAAGAGTAATTTGGCACGGAAGAAGTGCCGCCCGCTTTGGCCGAGGCCGGCTGGTGGCAACGGATCAACACCCAACGGCAACGATACGGTGGCGATCAAGGCAAATACATTGGTCTTGTCTCCTAGGTAGTCTAACGATAATGCACAAATACGGTGGCGATTAAGGCAAGTACATTGGTCTTGTATCGTAGGTGGTCTAGTGCCACGTAATTTTAAGATAACTTAGTAGATGACATGTACAATAGTTTATTGTTTAAGTTGTCTCATAGCAATTCATGATTCCTTAATTTATGGATACAATAAAAATAAATTGTGAGTTGCATGACAATAACAACCCATATAATGGTAGAATAGTTGTCTCATAGTCCTAAATTTTAGGTCATGAGGTGGTTGTTTCGCGAAACAGCGACCTCTTTCTCTTTCGCTTCTCTCTTTCCTCCACATCAGCAAAAATACTACGTGGCACTGCATGAGACGATGTACGAGACAACTGACGTGTAGCAATGTACTTGTGCTTAGAGCATGACTATTAAAGCCAGCTCGCTGCTGGCAAAATAAATCGGCCATGTCATTTGCAACTAGTAACGACATATATAGCCGGCTCGTATAGTGGAACGGTTAAAAGATAGACTGTAACAAAAATGCAAGTATTTACTAGTTCCGGTACATGACAAGGACTAAAGCTATGTTACTAGATGTACGATGAGATGTCACATCGAATATTTTGTGACACTAATTTAGTCTATTATAAACAGATTAATTATAAAACTAATTACACCGCCACACAGTACTTAATGACACAAAGCTATTAAGCCTAATTAATTTATTGTTAGTACTGTAGCACCATATTTTTAAATCATAGACTAATTAGACTCAATAGATTTGTCTCGCGAAGTGGACTTCGGCTGACAAATTAGTTTTATAATTAATCTATATTTAATACTCTATGTGTATCTTAATATTTAATTTGATAAGTTAATTTTTTAAGATGACCTTAGTATTGAAAATTGGCACTCGTATTGAGCCGCCCACGAGGCTATAGATACTTTATCAGGCTAGTAGCTAGTATCAGCGCCAAAGCGCCATGCACGCTGCGCGCATGTCAGTTGCTCCTAATTCGCCGGGAACGGGAGACCAACCACAAGCAATTAAGCAAAACAGGGCACCAGTACTAGTAGTAGTATCGTGCATGATTAATACTAAATAATAGGCATCGGAGCATGTCATCTTGTTGTTATCTTTGACCGACGCCCCGCGCCCCACGTTTGGATCGGTGGCATGTGTGCCGGGCCCTTCTATTTTCAAGGATCTCCGGCCGCCTCCCTCCGGTGGCGGTCGGTACCGGCGACGCTCGCCGATGCTACTGCTAGAGCGCTAGTGGCCTGGCGACCGGCGTCACGGACGGACGCCGGGCGCCGTGGCTAAGGCACACAAAAAAGGTAATTTTGACGCTACCTTGTCTCGGAAGTCGTCGACCGCAACTGATTTATTATTGAAAATAATAACAATTTAATGATGCATAAATTAATTCCGACAATGAGGAAAAGATAAACAACATGCATCGTAGATGTATACTCTACCACTAGCAGTAAGATCCGAGACATATCCAGACTATGTATCGCTAGTAACATGAAGAACACGAAATAGAAGAACAATGGGATCGAAGACATACTTACAATGGAGTTGTCGACACTAGAAACTAGCGTAAAAGAAGACGAAGCAGGCCGTTGATGAAGACCGGCGAAGTCGGCGTAGAGAGAAGAAGACGTCCAGCGAGCAGTCGCGACGGTGCTTCCTAAAAACCTTATACGTCCCCTACCCCGTGCAGGGACGTGAGGAGACGCGGGCTTCGGAGATCCTGCTCTCCCGGCACCGATGGCACGTCGGCGGCGGGATGGGGTAGACAGCAGCAGCGCAGCACTAGGGCAAAGGAGGAGGAGAATGTGTTGTGCAGAGGACGACATCTCGTCCTTCTTTTATACACACGCCGCAGTTGTATCTTTAGAAAGAGACAACCGCGTAATCACAATATTAATGTGATTGAACCTACCATTAGTGTACGGGTCAATCACCATTAATACGAGAATATTTGCTTGCTAAAACAGACCAGCGCAATTTTCTCCATGCATGCAAAAATATAGTCACAATATTAATGTGATTGAACCTACCATTAGTGTACGGGTCAATCACCATTAATACAAGAATATTTGCTTGCTAAAACAGACCAGCACAATTTTCTCCATGCATGCAAAAATATAGAGTGGCAAAAGGATGCCGCGCACCCGCAAGACCTTGGTCGGACCATTCACGCGCATGTCGTGCGCCCTGCGCGAGTCGCCACGCCACGCCACACCATGCCTCGCCCGGCGAGGCAAGCGGGCGCGCGTGTGGGTTTCTTCCTTTGCCTCTCCTCAATAGCTTCAACCAGTTGGAGATAGATCAACTATATAAGCTGGTCTCCCTCCTTCTAGAGTAGCAATGTGGGACTAAAGTCCCCCACTATACCATGCATGTGTGAGTGAGCCTTTGGGATTTAATTGGAATATTCATTTGGGCCAAGCCCAAATCTTCTAACAATCCCCACCAGATCCCAGAGACACTCTTCTTCCTCCTTGTATCGAAGTACTGTTAATATACCAGCTATTCAGTGGAGACAGGTTAAGGTTAAACATCCACCTAGAATGACAAGCTAGGCTCATCCACAACTGCACAATGGACTAGGCCTTGAATTGGCAGTTTGGTGCGAACAAGCTTCACTTGACGTCTTGGCTGATACTAGGCTATCATATGCCTACCCCGCGAGTGGAGCGTATAAGTCATACTCATATCTCACTTCATGAGCTTCTTAGAGAGTTCCCAAATCTCACAAACTGCGACTAACAGTTCAGCTCACATAGGTGTGTTCTTACAAAGATACTTTGTAGGATAGTATCTTGCTATAGAGCCTCAGAACACATTAAGACAAAGTCAATCTGTCTTACAGAAATGAGAGTACTACATCTCCAACGGAGTGAGTTAAGTAAAAATGTACTCTCTCGTCAACCAGCAGCTTGTTTTTCCTAGATCTTAATTCACGGGATCTCCGATCACATAGGTTGGGTTACTACTAAGGTTAACTCACATGGGTCTCAGTCTCATCTCCTTCAATGCATTATCAATCACAATACGTGATAGTCCCTTGGTAAAGGGATCTGTCATGTTCTTAGCTGTCTGAATGTAGTCCACAGCTATTACTCCGAAGTTTCTCAATTTCCTGACATACTTCAGTCTACGTTTCACATGTTTGTTGGACTTCATATTATCCTGTCTATTTTTCACCTTCGTAATAACCGTTTGGTTATCACAGTTTATGAGAATAGCAGGAATTGGTTTTTCAACCACAGGCAAGTCCATCAACAGTTCTCTCAATCATTCAACTTCAGTAGAGATTGTGTCCAGAGCTGCGAGCTCTGCCTCCATTGTCGATTTTGTAAGTATTGTCTGCTTACAAGGTCTCCAAGAGATGGCACCACCTCCTAAAGTGAATATATATCCACTAGTGGCCTTTAGCTCATCAGCATCTGTAATCCAATTTGAATCACTATATCCTTCAAGTACACCTGGGTATCCTGAATAGTGAATCGCATAGCTCATTGTACCCTTTAGATAGCGCATTACTCGATCAATACCGCGCCAATGATCATCTCCTGGACTAGATGTGAATCTACTCAACTTGCTGACAGCAAATGAGATGTCAGGGCGGGTTGCGCTAGCTAAATACATCAATGAGCCAATAATCTAGGAGTATCTCAGTTGATCCTTTCCTAGCCTCCGATTCTTTCGAAGAATTAGACTAGGATCATAGGGTGTTGGAGAAGGTTTGCTATCCATATAGCCAAAGAGGCTCAAAACCTTTTCCACATAATGAGACTGCAAAAGAGTAATCTCATTCTCGCCCTTATTAAGTTTAATATTAAGGATCACATCAGCTTCCCCTAAATCCTTCATGTCAAAGTTTTGAGATAAGAATGATTTTACATCATTAATCTCATCGATGCTTGTCCCAAAGATCAGTATGTCGTCAACATACAAGCACAAGATTACTCCTTTGCCCCCACCATAACGGTAGTACACACAGGTATCAGCCTCATTTACAGCAAACCCAGCAGAGGTTAAAGTATTATCAAACTTCTCATGCCACTGTTTGGGTGCCTGCTTTAGACCATACAAGGATTTGAGTAACCTGCACACCTTGCCCTCTTGTCCTTGTGCTATAAATCCATCGGGCTGATCTATATAAATTTCTTCCTTTAACTCTCCGTTCAGGAAAGCTGTCTTTACATCCATTTGATGGACAAGAAGACCATGGGAAGCAGCAACGGATAATAGCACTCGAATTGTAGTTAATTTGGCAACAGGTGAGTAGGTATCAAAGAAATCCTCGTCTTGTTTTTGTGTGTAACCTTTAGCCACAAGCCTCGCCTTGTACTTTTCAATAGTACCGTCAGGCCTAAGCTTTTTCTTAAATACCCATTTGCAGCAAACTGGCTTACAACCCACTGGTCTATCTGTCACTTCCCAAGTACCATTTGCCATGATGGAGTCCATCTCGCTACGGACTGCTGAAAGGTCCTAAATGGCTAGAGGGGGGGTGAATAGCCTAATAAAAATTCTACAAAACACTTAAAGCAACTAGTTAGACAATTACAAAGCGAAGCTTTTTGCTCTAACTCTACTAAGTGTTGCAAGCCACCTATCCAACAATTCTAGTAACCTATAATCACTATGTCACACAAAAGATATGTTACTACTCTCTAAAATAATGAGTTAGCAAGAAATAATTACTTCTAATTAGAGAGCTACTTCTAGCAACAAATATCTCTACACAAGTGATAACAAAAGTAATGCAAGGATAGAGAGATGTACCGACACCGGGAAGAGACAATCAATCACAATAAGAAAACCAAGAAATTTCGGGAGAAGTACAAAGAGGCAAGAGACACAAAGATTTTCTCTCGAGGTTCACGTGCTTGCCGGCACGCTACTCCCCGTTGTGTCGACCAACCACTTGGTGGTTCGGTGGCTAATAGGTGTTCACAAACCTAGCTCAACACTTGAGCGCCACAAGAACCGACCCACAATGGAGGTAACTCAATGACACGCGCAATTTACTAGAGTTACCTTTTGGCTCTTCGCCGGGGAAGGCACAATACCCCTCACAAATCACCGGGAGATGGCCACGAACAATCACCACTCGTGCCAAAACTCCTCCGCTGCTCCAAGCCGTCTAGGTGGCGGCAACCACCAAGAGTAAAGAGAATACCCGCAGCAACAACAATCCCCAAGTGCCACTAGATGCAAACTCACAAGCAAATGCACTAGGATCCACTCGATCTCACTTAGATTCACGCTATCAAGCAAGGAGATGAGTGGGAGGGAGTAGATCTTGCTTAAGAGGATGTTCAAGAGGTTAGAAAGTCAAGAAGAAGGAGCCCCACTAGCCGGCCACCACCTATTTATAAGAGGGGGAAGAAGACAGCAAGTCGTTCCCCCTTTTTTCCCGAGCTTCTGCGCCTGCGGTCGGTACTATCGACCACCAGGCCCGGTACAACCGACGACACAACTTATGACCGTTGCACACAGCGTTGACCAAAACGAACAACCGACTCCTGGTCGGTACTACCGACGGTCGGTAGTACCGGCCCTATGGCGGTACTACCGACAGACCAACATGACCGCGAACAGAGAGCATCTCACAAAGGGACTTGATCCCTCGGAAACTACCGCCCAAAGGTCGGTACCTCCGAGGTCGGTGGTACCGAGGTTATGGCGGTACCACCGCCAGGTCATTTTCAACTCAACACAGAGAGCTCTTCAAACTTGGTTACCACCGGCCTTGGGTCGGTAGCACCGAGGGCGGTAGTACCAAGGTTATGGCGGTACTACCGCTAGGCCATTTTCAATTCTACACAGAGAGCCTCGCGAAACCCTTTAGAGCCACGGTACCACCGACCCTCTGGTCGGTACCACCGCCGGCGGTAGTACCGAGGTTATGGCGGTACTACCGCCAGGCCATTTCAGACTCAACACAGAGAGCATTGCAAGCAGCCCCCTTGGGCGGTACTACCGACCCCCTGGGCGGTACTACCGACCACACACAGAAAACTTTGTTTTCTTCTCTGTGTTGATCCAAAACACTTCCAACCCTTTCTCCTTTGCAAAAGTGCTAACACCAACAAGTGTACATCATCATGTGCATGTGTGTTAGCATTTTCCAAATAATTTCCAAAGGATTATAAGTTAGCACACTAGGTCCTAATGCATATGTGTAACACCCTGATTTAATTTTTCCCCAATTTAATAAAAGGAATTAGAAATTAATTAGGTTGGCTAGTTTATTAGAGGAGGAAAATAAAAATTTGTTTAATATTGTCATGTTGCATTCATGCCGTTGCATAATTTTATTGAGTGGAAAAGAATTTTGTTAAACCCGTATAGGGCGAATCGAATTTACTCTATTTAGAAAATCGACAAAAAGATTTATAAAAGTTTTGCGAAATCAAACTCAAATTTTATTTCTAAAATCTAGGAAAAATATTTTCTAAAGTTTTCAAACTGTTTTGATTTTGAAATGGATTTAAATTTGATTCCAAAATGAATTTGGAAAGAGAAAAGAAAAAAAAGAAAAGATTAGGCAAAGGGCTAAACCCTCCTTTCCCCCTTCTCCTTGTTTTGGCCCAGCCGGCCACGTCCCTCACTTCCGGGCCCAGCCAATGGCCTCCTCTCCTCAGCGCCGGCCCGCTCTCCTCTCCTCAGCGCCGGCCCACCTCCTGGCCCAACGCTTTTTCCCCCAACTCACGCGCGAGCCGTCTTCCCCTCCGACCCGAGCAGCCGCCACGCACACCCCGCCCGCGTTCCCTCGCTCTCGCTGACAGGTGGGCCCCACCTGTCAGGCTCGTCCCCAACCTCCGTCCGAATTCTCCGGAGATCGTTGCCACCGCCGCCCGCTTCTTCCTGGCGCCCGTGCCTATCCCAAGTCCCCCTGGCCCTCATAATAGGGAGCGCCGCCGCAGTCCCCTTCCGTTTTCCCCATCATCGAGCCGTCTTCACCGACACCCAAGCACGGAGACACCCGCAACCCTAGCCGCGGCCACCATGGATGGACCCGGTCAGAGCTCGTAGATCTCTACAACCACATCCCAAAAGTCCTCCTCGACTCCTCCATTGGCACCTCAAGGGCACACCGCGTCCACCCAACCCCTTCGTGCCTTCATTCCATGCCCAGAGAGGCCACGTCTTTGACCTCATCAGAGTAGCCGCTCGGCCACCACGACGTCCACCTTCGACGGGCACCAATCGACGTCCCCGACTCCATCTTCGAGCCTGTTGTAAGCTCCGCACCCGTTTCCCCTACTTTTCGCGGTCTCTACCACACCCTAGCCCCTGTACCGAGATCTCCGGCGAGCCTTCCCCGGGCGGAGCCATGGCGCCACCGCGTCCTCTCTGGCTCAGGCCGCCGCACGCTCCCCCTCTCCCTCCCTGTCCGTCAGATCTGAGCGAGCGGCTCAGATTAGACTATACCCCGAAGGGGTATAGACTCGGTGCATCGACCGGTGGACGCTGTCCACCGCCTCTTCACGCTCCCGTCCACAGCACAGCCATGAACCGAGCCAACCCCTCTGCGACATGTGGCACCAGAGCCTACACGCGCCGACGGCTCCGGCCTCTTTTGCACAAAGGTCCCTCTTCTCTCACGGAATTAACCCGCAGTCCATTTACCCTGTGCGCTGAGTCTCGGAGAAATTGTGTCCTAGCTCCTGCAGTTTATCCGAATTAACGCCCAGTCCGGTGCCATTTTCTTTTCAGTTTTGATTTATTTAAATTACGAAAATGAACTCAGTTTATTTACAGAATTGCCATCCAACTTCAAATGCTCATAACTTTTGCGTTTTAACTCCGATTCGACCCATTCAACTTGCGTTAGACTCATAATTTCGTTCTCTGCGCAGTAGATCCATTTGTTTACTGTTTTTGTACTGTTTGTTGTACTGTTATTTATTTTGCTTTGTATGTGCCATGTATGTTGTTTGGGCCAGAGAGTGCGGAGTACGAGGATGCTCCAGATTTTCCTTGTGATCCAGTTGATTCGACCCAGCCCGCAGGCAAGTGCCCTTGAACATCTTGCACCTACTTTATTTTACTTTTGGTATTAGAGTAGTTTAGATCTAGTAGATGCATGCAATGTCAAATTTGAATCCTATATTATGGTTTACTAGATCTTGCTCTATTATCCTTGTCTCCTGTTTTGGGATGTTCGGGTAGGTGTCTTGCTTATCCCTGCAGTCATGATTGAGATGGGGGTTAAAATGTTTATAATCTTGATTAATGAACTATGAAACGAATGTGGACATGGTAATTTTGTAGTAACATGGTTATTAGGTAAATCCGGCAGGATGGAACCGTATTGGTGGTTTTGTGCCATGGACTTGGCAGCTCTTATTTGGTTTTTGGTTCGGGGCTCGTGCTAGATTTATCCTGCCTGGATCCCTAGGACCCGGTTCTCAGAGCATGTAACCCGGCTTGACAGCGCAACCATGAGATCTGGATGGGCTGGACCTGGCCAAGTAATTAATTGCCTCCAAGTTGAGGGTTTACACGGGGTCGGATTTGTGGCACAAGAGGGGGCTTCTGCAGTGGTGCGTATATCCACTGTTAGCGGTGAAACCTTAGTGAACGTGTAAAACGGATTTGGAGGGAGTTTTGTAAAGGCCTTGCAGTGCAACCTGCTATACACCTCGGCAGTGTTTAGCGTGACGGGTAATGCACGACTCATGGGTAACGATGTGCAACCTCTGCAGAGTGTAAAACTGATATATCAGCCGTGCTCACGGTCACGAGCGGGCTTGGACTTCTTTGAGATTAGTTGGTTACTGGTTGGTTTTGGGTTCGGGTCATCCGATGGACTTCAGGTGCGGTTGCCTGATGGACTTCAGGTGTTGGTTGCTCGGTGTGACTCCGAGTGTGGTTTGCTCGGTGCGACTCCGAGTGTTGATACTTTTCTACAGAGTCTGACTATAACCTAGTAAATAGGTGCATAGGGTTAATAGGATTAATAGGGTGTGTCGCTTTAGGCGCTTGAGTCAAACAAAGTCAGCCTACCTTTGTTATAAGCCTCATAAGCATATATTTCCTACACTTGCGGAGTACATTTCGATGTACTCACCCTTCCTCTTTGTCCCTCTGCTACCCCACCCAGACGCTGGAGACTACGCGTACGAGGAGCAGGAGTATCCAGAAGACGGAGGCTACGACCCTGACGACCTGTACTAGGGTGGCGCTACCCCCGGTCGACCTTCCTATGGAGATGGAGTCCAGATCTTCCGCATCTTCGTCAGAGTTTACCTTAGAGTTAGTTTCATGAGAGTCTGTACTTTTCTTTCAGACCCGAGGGTCATTTTTTGTAATAAAGTTTGATATTATTAATAAAGCATTGTTTTGATATTTACTATGATGTGGATATATGTATGAAAATTGATCCTGGCATACATATATTGTGCTCCAATTTTGTTCTTAAAATTGGGGTGTCACAATATGCATGTATGAAATCACCTAGTGGCACTTGATAACTGCGATCACCGAGATAGTCCCCTCTTGATAGTACGGCTATCTATCCTAAACACACTCACACCCTCTATGGTGTCTTGAGTGCCAAAACAAAATCCCTATTTATACCTTTGCCTTGATCTCCGTAGGGGTTTTGCTTTTCTCTTCTTCTCTTTCCAAATGTGGAGCACTTGATCCATCTTTTGGTCATAACCACCAATACCATGATCATCATCTAGCTCCCGCACTTGGTGTGTACCAACCTAGCTCATAAACACTTCATGACAAGGTTAGTACTCTATGTGACATCAATTATCCAAAACCAAACAAGGACTTTCAATCTCCCCTTTTTGGTAATTGATGACAACTTTTCACAAAGATATATGTTTGAAAATTTGAGTCACCACTTTGTTAGTATTAGCTCCCCCTACATATGTGCTATAGTGTTTGGTTCAAGTTCGGCACATATGCATAGATATGAAATGTGGGAGAGTAATATTATCAAATGATGCTAAGGTGTAAAGAAAGGACCTTTGAAGCGTGATACCAATCGGAGTTGCCAATGTATACCATCCTTAGCACCATGGTTAGCTAGACTTTACAAAAACACTAGATACCTCATGAGATCAACATTATGTGAAAGGCTCTAGTACCACTTGTAAGAGCAAATTACATCTAGCTACCACCTATGCATGCTAGTTTGCAAATCATCATTCAAAATCTATTTCTAGCATGCACCACACAAGCATGGATATAAAGTTAACAACTTGTGCAATGCAAGCAAGCATATGAACATGCACAAATAAAATGCAACAACCAAGTTCATGAGCTTGCTCCCCCTACTTGTGTGCTCAAAAATTATTTTCAAAGTTTTGATAAAGTTTTGATCCCCTTCATTTGATCTTTGTGACGTTTTTGATCCCCTTCATTTGATCTTTGTGACTTTTCTCTCCCCCTTTGTCATCTATTTCCATAAAAGGTTTGCATAAAAAGGTTCAAATTGTTTAGGAGAGAGTTAGTTCTTTCATATTTGGTTCAATCTAGATCATTTGCATGAAACATCTAACACGGTTTGCTCTAGAGTAAGCTTCGTCACACATCTTGCAATGGTTATCTTACTCACGTTGGTTAAACATTTCATTGCTCATTCTCTAGATTAAACACTAGGATTGCAAGCCCACAAACATGTCATATGTTACCACTAGATCATATCAAGCATAGAAACAATAGTGGCATCATATAAGCATCAAAATTATTTTATTTTCATGAATGAGCCTAATGATTGTGAGGAATGACTAGATGCACTAAACATGTCCCTAGCAAAGAATGGATGCATATGTCAATCAACTTTTACCTTGCTTTGTCGATGGAGAAGCATGTCATATAAGTGGGGGTGCATCAACACATATTGGAGAAGTCAAGTATGTTCAATTCATTCCTTAGCTTGCAAAACCTCTTCTCATCAAGTGGCTTGGTGAATATGTCGGCAAGTTGATCATCGGTACCAACACTCTCAATTGAAATATCACCCTTTTGTTGATGGTCTCTTATGAAGTGGTGCCTAATATCAATATGCTTTGTTCTTGAATGTTGCACGGGGTTGTTTGTGAGCTTCACCGCACTCTCATTGTCACATAGCAAAGGCACTTGTTTGAATTTGATTCCAAAGTCATCCAAAGTTGCTTTCATCCAAAGTAATTGAGCACAACAACTACCGGCGGATATGTACTCGGCTTCGGCGGTTGAAAGTGCCACACTATTTTGCTTCTTTGACGACCAAGACACAAGTGATCTTCCCAACAATTGACATGTGCCCGATGTACTCTTTCTATCAACCTTGCAACCCGCATAATCGGAGTCCGAAAATCCAATCAACTCAAAGTTTGACCCCTTGGGATACCATAAACCAATATCTTGTGTATGCTTCAAGTACCTCAATATTCTCTTAGTTGCCTTCAAGTGACTCTCTCTTGGTGAGGCTTGGAATCTTGCACACATGCATACACTAAACATGACATCCGGTCTTGATGCGGTCACATAGAGTAGGCTTCCAATCATAGACCGATACAACTTTTGATCCACCATATTGCCACTTGCATCACTATCCAATTGTCCATTTGTCTCCATAGGTGTGCTAATGGCTTTTGCATCTTGCAATCCAAACTTCTTGATCATGTCCTTTATATACTTGCCTTGACTAACAAATGTGCCTTCCTTCAGTTGCTTGATTTGTAGACCAAGGAAGTAGCTAAGCTCTCCAATCATGGACATTTCAAACTCATTTGCCATCAATTCACCAAACTCTTCACAAAAATCTTGATTGGTTGAACCAAAAATGATATCATCAACATAGATTTGCAACACAAACAAGTCTTTTCCAATCTTCTTGGTGAAGAGAGTAGTATCAACCTTTCCCATCTTGAACCCTTTAGAGAGGAGAAAATCTCTTAACCTCTCGTACCATGCTCTTGGTGCTTGTTTCAAACCATAAAGTGCCTTCTTGAGCTTGTAGACATGGTTGGGCTTCTTGTCATCTTCAAAACCAGGTGGTTGCTCAACATATACTAATTCATTGACGTATCCATTGAGAAATGCACTCTTGACATCCATTTGATATAACTTGATGTTGTGGGAGCAATCATAAGCTAATAGGATTCTTATTGCTTCCAATCTTGCAACCGGTGCATATGTTTCACCAAAGTCAAGACCCTCTACTTGAGTGTAACCTTGTGCCACTAATCTTGCTTTGTTTCTCACCACAATGCCATCTTGATCTTGCTTGTTGCGAAAGACCCATCTAGTGCCAATCACATTGTAGTTCTTAGGCCTCTCTACTAATTCCCATACTTGATTTCTTGTGAAGTTGTTGAGCTCTTCATGCATGGCATTGACCCAATCAACATCTTGTAATGCTTCTTCAATCTTGGTTGGCTCGATGGATGATACAAAAGAGTAATGTTCACAAAATGAAGCCAATCTTGATCTAGTTTGCACACCACTTTGAATTCCACCAATGATTTGATCTAATGGATGATCTCTTGCAACATTGGTTGATTGGAGCACTTGGACTTGATTGCTTGTACTTGCTTGATCATTTGGATGAGATGAATTAGCCACTTGTTGATCTTGCAATTGAGAACCATTAGCCTGCACAATTGGAGAAGTGAGCACTTGATCTTTGTCATCTTCAACATCAATCACTTCCCTAGGTCGAATATCACCAATGTCCATACTCTTCATTGCCTTTTCCAATTGAGTTCCTCTCACATCATCTAGATTTTCTTCTTCATCTTGAGAACCATTTGTTTCATCAAATTCAACATCATGCACTTCCTCAAGAGTACCACTTGCCAAGTTCCATATTTTGTATGCTTTGCTTGTAGTGGAGTGTACTTGGCCGAGAATTGATGTCTAATTCCAAATTCATCACATAACTCATCAACTCTTGTGTTTCTAAACTCACTACCATTGTCACTTCTTACTTTCTTGATGGTTGTTTCAAACTCATTGTGACACTTCTTGACAAAAGATTTGAATGTAGCAAATGTATCACTTTTGTCACTTAGGAAGAACACCCATGTATATCTTGTAAAATCATCCACTATCACAAAGCCATATTTGTTTCCACCAATGCTAGTGTATGTTGTTGGTCCAAATAGATCCATGTGCAATAACTCAAATGCTTTGCTAGTGCTCATCATGCTCTTTTTAGGGTGAGTGTTTCCAACTTGCTTTCCGGCTTGATAGGAGCTACAAAGTTTATCCTTTTCAAACACCACATCTTTCAAGCCTCTAACTAGATCATGCTTAATCAATCTATTTAATTGTTTCATTCCAACATGACCAAGTCTTCTATGCCATAGCCAGCCCATGCTAGATTTGGTGAACAAACAAGTTGACAATTGAGCTTCACTAGCATTGAAATCAACCAAGTATAGATTTTCATATCTAAAGCCTTTGAAGATCAAGTTTGAGCCATCTACACTTATGATCTCTACATCATAAACTCCAAATATGCATTTGAATCCAAGATCACACAATTGAGCCACGGATAACAAATTGAAGTTCAAGCTCTCTACTAGCAATACATTGGATATGCTCATGTCATTTGATATAGCAATCTTACCAAGCCCCTTGACCTTGCCTTTGCCATTATCACCAAATGTAATACTATCAATCCCATTGTCATCATTCTTGTTGATTGAATTGAACATTCTTGCATCTCCGGTCATGTGTTGAGTGCACCCACTATCAAGCACCCAATGCCTTCCTCCAGCTTTATAATTGACCTACAAGAAAAGATCAATTCTTTTTAGGTACCCAAACTTGCTTGGGTCCTCCAAGGTTAGTCACTAAGCTCTTGGGCACCCAAATTGCCTTCTTCTTTGGGCCAACAATGGGAGCTCCAATAAACTTAGCCTTCACACCATTTACACCCTTGGTAAGCAAATAACAAGAATCAAATTGAATTGAGGATACATTAGCATTTTTATTCTTGTTCTTGCAATATTGCTCTATATGCCCGGATTGCTTGCATTTCTTGCAAAATCGACCATTGCTTCTCACAAAACTAGTCTTATGAGTCACAAAGGCTGCCTTGCCATTCTTGGGGGTATAGCCCAATCCCTCTTTGTTAAGAGAGAACCGTTGGCTACCCAAGCACTTAAGCAAGCGGGCATCTCCACCATAGGCATTGCCTAAGGCACGAGTGAGATCATTGACCTCCTTTTTCAAGGTCTCATTCTCCACCATTAGTGAGGCATCACAAGTGAAACCATCACTCATAGTAGAAGTAGTAGTGGATGAGCTACATGAAGTGTTAGTGGGAGCAACAACAATAGGAGTATAAAAAGATTCATCAAGAATATCACAAGTCACTCCTATGTTACATGTTGGAACAATGTTCTCAACCTTGACTTGATCAAGGAGGGAGGAGTGAGCTTTTTCAAGCTTGGTGTGAGCCTTGCCAAGCTTCTCATGGGCTACCTCTAGCCTCTCATGAGTAGTCTTGAGCTCATCAAGGGTTTGTTCAAGAGCACTAAGCTTCTTGCGCAAATCCTTGCACTCCTTCCTCTTCATCTCAAAGCAAGTGTGAGCTTGTTCTAACATGTCCATGAGGTCCTCCTTTGAGTGCTCCTCATCCTCATCACTCTCACTATCACTCTCATCATCGGATTGTACCTTAGTCGGCCTAGCCATGAAGCATGATGAAGTGTCAAATAGAGAAGGCTTGTTGTTGATTGCAATGCTTGCAAGTGCCTTCTTCTTGGTGCTCTTCTTGTTATCATCATCACTTGAGTCTTCACTATCGGATGATGCATCACTATCCCATGTGACAACATATGAGCCACCCTTCTTCTTCTTGAAGCTCATTTTCTTCTCTTTCTTCTCCTTCTTATCTTTCTTCTTCTCATCTTCATCATTGTCACTATTGTAGGGGCAATTCACTACAACGTGATCCTTGCTCTTGCATTTGTAGCATCTTCTCACATATTCTTTGTTCTTGTTATAATCTCTTCTCTTTCTTGCACCATAGCTCTTCTTCTTCATGAACTTGCCAAATTTGCGCACAAAGAGAGCTAAGGCTTCATCATCAATGTCACTAGCTTCTTCATTGTCACTTGATTCTTCCTTCTTGGACTTGCCCTTGCTCTTTGATGAGGTGGCTTTGAATGCCACACTTTTCTTCTTCTTGTCCTCTTCCTTGATCACTTCTTCACTATCTTCATTGTATTGATCCTAGGTCATGACATCACCAAGCACCTCATTTGGAGTCACATTCTTCAATCCTCCTCTAAAGATGATGGTGCGAAGTGTCTTGAATCTCTTAGGCAAGCAACTCAAGAACCGGTGAGTGAAGTCTTCATCTTGCACCTTTTCTCCCAAGGACTTGAGATCATTGATGATGACTTGCAATCTATAGAACATTTCCGGAATTGATTCATCATCCTTCATCTTGAAGTTGGTGAGCTTGTCCTTGAGCATATACAACTTGGCACTTTTTACCGTTGAAGTGCCCTCATATATTTCTTCTAATCTTTTCCATACCTCACTTGCATTGTCAAGATCTTTGATTTGCTCAAACACCTTTGGATCAATGGCATTGTATATGGTGTTGAGCGCCATTGTGTTGCATTGCTTGTTGATGGAGTCATTTGGTGTTGGATTGGTAGGATCAAGAATCACAAACTCATTTTCAACCACATCCCACACCTTGTCATTGATGGAACCCAAATACATCTTCATCTTTCTCTTCCAATAATCAAAAGATGTGCCATCAAAGAACGGTGGTTTGCCCCCAACATGGTTGAAAACAATTTGAGCCATTTTAACACCGAAGGTTGTTAAGCCTTATGCAAACGGTGACCACTTGAAAGGTCCTAAATGGCTAGAGGGGGGGTGAATAGCCTAATAAAAATTCTACAAAACACTTAAAGCAACTAGTTAGACAATTACAAAGCGAAGCTTTTTGCTCTAGCTCTACTAAGTGTTGCAAGCCACCTATCCAACAATTCTAGTAACCTATAATCACTATGTCACACAAAAGATATGTTACTACTCTCTACAATAATGAGTTAGCAAGAAATAATTACTTCTAATTAGAGAGCTACTTCTAGCAACAAATATCTCTACACAAGTGATAACAAAAGTAATGCAAGGATAGAGAGATGTACCGACACCGGGAAGAGACAATCAATCACAATAAGAAAACCAAGAAACTTCGGGAGAAGTACAAAGAGGCAAGAGACACAAATATTTTCTCCCGAGGTTCACGTGCTTGCCGGCACGCTACTCCCCGTTGTGTCGACCAACCACTTAGTGGTTCGGTGGCTAATAGGTGTTCACAAACCTAGCTCAACACTTGAGCGCCACAAGAACCGACCCACAATGGAGGTAACTCAATGACACGCGCAATTTACTAGAGTTACCTTTTGGCTCTTCGCCGGGGAAGGCACAATACCCCTCACAAATCACCGGGAGATGGCCACGAACAATCACCACTCGTGCCAAAACTCCTCCGCTGCTCCAAGCCGTCTAGGTGGCGGCAACCACCAAGAGTAAAGAGAATACCCGCAGCAACAACAATCCCCAAGTGCCACTAGATGCAAACTCACAAGCAAATGCACTAGGATCCACTCGATCTCACTTAGATTCACGCTATCAAGCAAGGAGATGAGTGGGAGGGAGTAGATCTTGCTTAAGATGATGTTCAAGAGGTTAGAAAGTCAAGAAGAAGGAGCCCCACTAGCCGGCCACCACCTATTTATAAGAGGGGGAAGAAGACAACAAGTCGTTCCCCCTTTTTTCCCGAGCTTCTGCGCCTGCGGTCGGTACTACCGACGCCAGGTCGGTACTACCGACCACCAGGCCCGGTACAACCGACGACACAACTTATGACCGTTGCACACAGCGTTGACCAAAACGAACAACCGACTCCTGGTCGGTACTACCGACGGTCGGTAGTACCGGCCCTATGGCGGTACTACCGACAGACCAACATGACCGCGAACAGAGAGCATCTCACAAAGGGACTGTAACACCTCTGGTGTTTAACTGTAATTAACCTGACATGTCATCATCATTAGTCATTAATCATCCTTGCCTTGCATTTATGTTTGCTTAGTACTTGTGTAGCAATCTCTTTTCAAAAACCCTAAAAGCCCAAATCTTCCTATAAGGGCAAAAATGGTAATTTCACCTCTGTGCCTAGCTTTGTGTAATTCTTGTTCAGTTGGTTGTCTTGAATTTTTGTTGTGTTGGCCAAAGTTCAAAAATCAAAATCAGATTTCAAATCCCTTTGCAAAACCCTGATTTCCAAACCCTGGATTTTATCCCTCTTTTTGGTAATTCAAAATTATTCAAAATTTGAGGTTGGTCCAAAAAGCAAAGTTGTAGATCTGGCCAAGAGAAACAACTTTGGTATTTACAAATTTTCAAGCTTCTGTACAAAGTTTGGAGTAAATCCAAATTCATTCAGATTCCAGTTTTTGTCCCCTTTTCAGTTTTCAAAATTTATTTAAAAACTATTGAGTTTCAGAAAAAGTGTATATTAGCAAAGTTATAGGTTTTGATAAAAGGAACAACTTTTATATTTGCAGATTTCCAACTTTCAGTGTAAAATCAAAAGTAATTTTGAATTTATTCAAATCCTAAAAGTGTCCTCTTTTCTGATTTTGTATTTAATTCAAAAACTATTTGGATTTTGAAAATATTCTTTTTGACAAAGTTGTATAACTCCTTTTTCTGAACAACTTTAGTATTTTGAGTTTTTGTCGCACAGTTCAAATTTTGGGAGAAATTTGCAAAATACAAAAACTGGCCAAAAGTCAAACCCTAGCCCCTACACTGTTCTTCTTCCCCGTAGAGCCAGGGGGAGGGGGGGACCCGGCCATGGCGCCGGCGCTGCGCCTGCAGCGCATACGGCTGCTCCCCACGCGCCTCTGTCCTGCCCCAGCCGCTCCTTGGTCCCCTCCGCACCCGCACGCGAGCGCTGACTCCATCTCTCGGCCCCTACTGCTCCTGCTCGCTGCCGCCGCGTGGCCATTGCCGGCGCTGCCTGCGCCCGAGCCCCGGCTGCACGCCAGCGCCTCCGCCAGAGTGCAATCGAGTGCGCGTGCGCTCGCCGAGCTTATCCAAGCCATCACCACGGTCTCTACCGGCCGCTATCCGCCGCTATATAAGCCCGCCGGAGCCCCGAGCTCCTCACTCACCTCCGCCACCGTGGCCAGCCCACTCCAGAGCTCCCGCCGCTCAACCACCTAGCCCGAAAGCTCCGCCTTGAGCTCGTGAAGCTTTCCCACCCTTCAATTTCACCTCCCCCGCCTCCAATCGCCCGGCGTAACCCCATCTTCCCAAACTCCGGCGGAAACCCGGTGAACTCGGGTTCGTCAAATACTCCCTCTCCGGCCACAATCATCTTCCCCTGACCCCTGTGTCAGCTTCCTCGGCTCCGCGCGACTCTAACCAGGCCCTTGCGGTCTCGTGTGTTGCGCAGGATCGCCGACTCGCCGGAGTGCCGCCGCGGTCGCCTCCTTCCTCGAGCTTCACCCTCGAGCACGTGTCGAGCCTCAGCCTCGAGCTTCACCCTCGAGCACGTGTCGAGCCTCAGCCTCGAGCCTCCCCCTCGAGCACGTGTCGAGCCTCAGCCTCGAGCCTCACCCTCGAGCACGTGCCGAGCCTCACCCTCGAGCACGTGCCGAGCCACACCCTCGAGCCCCGCCTCCGACCCGTGGTAAGCACCCGAAGCCTCCGGTCTCTGCTTCCACTCCGTTTCTCCCGAGCCTCCCAATCAGGCCTCGGACGGACGCTTGCTTTTCCGTCTCGCCCGAGCCTTCCGTCTCGCCCGAGTCCGCTTCGCCCGAGCCAAGCCTCGGCGAGCGCATGTTCTCCGCTTCGCCCGAGCCTCCGGGCCAGCCCTCGGACGAAGCAGTTGCTTCCCGTTTCGCCCGAGCCCCACGCGATTCGCCCGAGCCCGCGCGATTCGCCCGAGCCCTGCATAGAAGGAGCACAGTGCTCTTTTCTTTTTCTGAGAGATGGGAATAGTGTTCTGTTTTCTTTTTTTTGTGTGAATTAATCTGTTGTTCCTTAAATCCTGATAAAATTATGGTATGCTCCTTGCACTGTGTAGTATTTTATAAAAATATAAAACTTGACTTTTCTGCAAGAATTTGAAAATGTAAAATCCCTCTTTTAATTAATAAATGGATAGTTTTGGATTTTTAGAAAATCATTTATAACTCCAAAAATCATGAGACTAATTTTTGTGAGCTTCCCATGCCATGTTTAGTCTCTGGTGAAACTTTGAAGTCTTTTGGAACAAGTTGATTTTTGAGCTTTTATCTTTAATTGTTAAATAGTGCCTTTTGTTAATTAATGTCTGGAATTATTTGAGCACCTTAATGACCTCCAAAAATTATGAAATTTGTTTTGCCATCTATCTACATCATAATGAACTTATGTGATTAATTTGGTAAATTTTGGAGCAACTTCATAAAATGACCTTTTTAAATAATTAAGGAAAATAGAAAAGTGATTAGGGTTCATTGTTCATGCTAGCATACTCATGTGCATGCATCATTGCATTCGTATAGTCACCGAAGAAGGAGTCAAGATCGAGGCCGCCGCCGACGAACCTGCTCCCGAAGTAACTCCGAGCTTCGACCTCTGCACCTCCAACCCTGAGCCAGCTGTCTTTGCTCTTCAAGGCAAGCCCCGGTGCATTTAACCCCTTTCCTTGAATTTATAAAATGATTTCCTTAAATGCTTTTGAGTTAAATTATTGCATTAGGTTTATAGGAGTTGTGTGCTATCCTAATTGATGCACTATCCACCTTGACCACTGATACATCCGATACCTGTTTTTTTCAAAAGTATTTGCAAAATGCTTAGCAATGCTTATTGAATTAGACTTGCAATAAAATGTCATTTTCAAAAGTGTGATCACTTAAGAATCTTTATGGGAATTTGGCTTTACTTCCCGTTCGATGACTGCTTGCCTAGCTAGCATGTGGTCATTGTCGAGAAGAGGTTGTCCGCGCGTACGGTGCCGTCATGTTGTAGTCCGGGACTCAACAGTTGACACCGACCGGGACAGGGTTGAAAAACTGACAGGACTATTACGCTTGGGTGAGATATAACCAAGGTATAGTTCTGGCTGGAAAATTAGGGACCATCCGTATGGGGGCCTGCTGGTCAAGACTTGTAACTATTCACATACTACGGAAAGCTCTGGCTCCGAGGAATCCTTTATTGGACCGACAACCGCGCACTGGGAGTGGAGAGATGGCGGAAGTAGCATGTACCCACGTGACAGGACCTGTACTCTTGGGTTAGAGTCCCGAGGTACTTGTCGCTGGCGGAAAATTGGAGTGGTGTACTGTACTTCCGGGTGGCGTAGGACCGGGCCCAATCTTGGAGGAATCGTGGTAGACGAGTTGGCATATGCAAGCTTGGGTGCTACATATGCAGTGTGGATAGGGATCCTCAGCTGAGTATTATTTATCCGGATTAACGTTGCTCCTCGGTTATGGAGACTTGGTCACTGACTGTCAACGGAGAGTGGTTCTCAACTAGGAATGTTTTAAAATGTAAAATGAATCATGAATGATGAAGAATTGAGGAATACTGAATCTTTCAAAAATAAAATAAGGTTTACAAAAATGCTTTTCTGCAAAATACTTGATCTTGCTTAAGCCTTACCTTGACTACCCTAAGCCTCTCATTCCTGAGTCTTCTCCCTTTTTCTTTAGTCGGGTAAGTCTTGTTGAGTACCCCAGTACTCAGGGTTTGTTACCCATGCTGCAGGTATGACAGAGTCCCCGATGTGTCTTGCACCCTGTTGCGTGACCATCGTCCAGGAAGAGGCCGATGAGGCCGAAGAATAGTTGTACACCCTCGGGCTGGGTGATTATAAGTATCTTTGTTGTTCTCCACTATGTTGCCTATGTCTAATTCTATTATCAGAACTTGGTTTGTAATAACTGCACCTTAATTTCTATTTGGAACCCTGCTTTGTAAAACTATTGTTATTTAAGTCTTCCGCTCTTTACTCCGATGTTATTTGTAAAAGTATGCAATGCTGTAACCGAATTGTGAGATGATCCTGCGGACATTGGGCACTGATGTAGCCCGATGGCGAACAGGTCTTAATCACATGGAACATGGGTTCGGCTGTCAGAGGTTGACAGGGACACGTGGGCCATGGGATTAGGGTCGTTCCGTCACAGGGACTTGATCCCTCGGAAACTACCGCCCAAAGGTCGGTACCTCCGAGGTCGGTGGTACCGAGGTTATGGCGGTACCACCGCCAGGTCATTTTCAACTCAACACAGAGAGCTCTTCAAACTTGGTTACCACCGGCCTTGGGTCGGTAGCACCGAGGGCGGTAGTACCGAGGTTATGGCGGTACTACCGCCAGGCCATTTCCAATTCTACACAGAGAGCCTCGCGAAACCCTTTAGAGCCACGGTACCACCGACCCTCTGGTCGGTACCACCGTCGGCGGTAGTACCGAGGTTATGGCGGTACTACCGCCAGGCCATTTCAGACTAAACACAGAGAGCATTGCAAGCAGCCCCCTTGGGCGGTACTACCGACCCCCTGGGCGGTACTACCGACCACACACAGAAAACTTTGTTTTCTTCTCTGTGTTGATCCAAAACACTTCCAACCCTTTCTCCTTTGCAAAAGTGCTAACACCAACAAGTGTACATCATCATGTGCATGTGTGTTAGCATTTTCCAAATAATTTCCAAAGGATTATAAGTTAGCACACTAGGTCCTAATGCATATGCATGTATGAAATCACCTAGTGGCACTTGATAACTGCGATCACCGAGATAGTCCCCCTCTTGATAGTACGGCTATCTATCCTAAACACACTCACACCCTCTATGGTGTCTTGAGTGCCAAAACAAAATCCCTATTTATACCTTTGCCTTGATCTCCGTAGGGGTTTTGCTTTTCTCTTCTTCTCTTTCCAAATGTGGAGCACTTGATCCATCTTTTGGTCATAACCACCAATACCATGATCATCATCTAGCTCCCGCACTTGGTGTGTACCAACCTAGCTCATAAACACTTCATGACAAGGTTAGTACTCTAGGTGACATCAATTATCCAAAACCAAACAAGGACTTTCAACTGCATTCTTCCAATATTCTGCATCAGGTGATGCATATGCTTCAGCAATGGTCATGAGTGTATCATCCACGAGGTAGACAGTGAAGTCTTCACCAAAGGATTTTGCAACCCTTTGTCTCTTACTCCTTCTAGGAGCTACATCACTGTCATCCTCTTCATTACCAAGTGGTTTTACAATTGATTCAATTATGGGTATGGGTTTAGGGGTAAATTCAGTTGACGAACTAGGCAAGGAATAAGCACTGTTCATTGGAAATATATTTTCAAAGAAAGTAACATCTCGTGACTCTATAAGTGTATCAACTAAAATATCAGGCGTCTCTGATTTTATCACTAAAAACTTATACGCTGTGCTGTGGTACGCATATCCCAAAAGAACAAAGTCAACAGTCTTAGGTCCGAGCTTGCGCTTCTTATTAATTGGTATGCTAACCATTGCCAAATAGTCCCACGTACGCAAGTAATGTAGTGAAGGTTTTCTTCCTTTCCATCCCTCATACGGAGTCACATCACTATTTTTAGTGGAAACTCTGTTCAGAACATGACATACTCTCAAAACAGCCTCCCCCCACCATGCCTTTGTCATACCGGACGTTCCTAACATGACATTTACCAAGTCCATTAGCGTCCGGTTCTTTCTTTCGGCAACCCCATTAGATTGAGGTGAATATGGAGGTGTCCGTTCATGAATTATTCCATTCTCCGAACAAAAGAGATCAAACTCATTGGAAAAATATTCACCACCACGATCAGACCTAACACGTTTTATTTTCTTTTCCAATTGATTTTCCACCTCAGCTTTATAATTCTTAAAACATTCTAACGCCTCATCTTTAGTTTTTAGCAGAAACACATAACAGTATTTTGTTGCATCATCAATTAAAGTCATAAAATATCTTTTACCTCCCTTTGTCAACACACCATTCATTTCACAAATATCAGAATGTATGAGCTCTAATAATGTCGTGCGCCTCTCGTCTACAGCCTTGTGTGGCTTACGAGGTTGCTTCGCTTGCACGCACGCTTGACATTTAGAGCCTTTGACAGTCGAAAAATTGGAATTAAATTCATGCTGGATAGACGCGTCATGCAACCAAAATTAATGTGACACAAACGTGAATGTCATACATCAGCCACTGAATTGTTTGAGTCACAAATATGGTTCACCACTTTATTACAAAAATCAGAGAGAGAAAAGCGGAACAAGCCTCCGCTATCATAGCCTTTGCCAATGAATTGGCCATACCTCGAGATGACTACTTTATTAGACTCAAATACCAGTTTTAATCCATCTCGACACAAGAGGGATCCACTAACGAGGTTCTTCTTTATTGAGAGGGCATGTTGCACGTTTTTGAGCCGCACGATTTTTCCCGAAGTGAACTTCAGATCGACCGAACCAACACCAAGAACAGTAGCATGCGAGCTGTTCCCCATCATGACGGTTGAACCTCGTGCGTCCTGGTAAGATGAAAACATGGACATATCAGTACAAACATGAATATTGGCCTCTGTATCTATCCACCAATCATTAGATTGACATACAGAAAATACGCTCGGTAAAGAATTACCGTACCCAGATCCGCTAGGATCGCCAATAGTTACGTTGGCAGATTTCTGCCCTTGCTGCTTCTTCTTTCCTTTGCGGTTCTTGCACTTCTTGGCGAACTGCCCAGTCTCACCGCAAACGAAGCACACAACCTCGTTCATGTTCATCTTCTTCTTCTTGAAACTAAGTAGTCTGATTAGGCCTTTGCTTGTTCTTACTAGTGTGCTGCGTCACGTTGGCGCTGGACTGCCCTTCAGGTGCTCTTGGTGGAGCATCCTTTGTCCGAGCCTTCTCTTCAACATCAAGACCAGCCAACAAATCTTCAACGGAGATTTTCTGTCTTTTTTGTTAAGTGTCTCCCACAGTTCAACAACACTTTTGATGTTCATATAAACATCACATATCTGGTCCGAGAGAACGCTAAGAATGCATCCGACGAAAATCATCGTAGCCGCAGTGAAATCCTGCACCTCTTTCTCAGATCCGAGAGGTAGTGCGGGAGGATCACCGACGACCCAAAATACGCTCATAGTTGTGAGCCACAACTGAGCTCTCGTCTGCCATCTCTTAAAATTCACAAGTGAACTTCTCTGGTTTCATCGCATCAGTAAAACCAGCCATCACTAAATGCCTATAAGGTTTTTGGATTGTTGAAAATAATAGCAATTTAGTGATGCATAAATTAATTCCGACAATGAGGAAAAGATAAACAGCATGCATCGTAGATGTATACTCTACCACTAGCAGTAAGATCCGAGACATATCTAGGCTATGTATCGCTAGTAACATTGAAGGGTCGAGATGGCGGACTAGAGTGGGGGAATAGTCTTTTTTTAAAATTAATCGTGTCGGCTAACCGAAACAAATGCAGAATTAAAACTATCGGTCTAACCAAGACTACACCCCTCTACTTATACTCTATGACACCTTACAAAAAATCCTAATCAATGCAAATAAAGTGTCGGGCTAGCTAGAGCTCACCTAACCAATTCTAGAAGCAAGGTCACACAAGCCTATGCAACTAGTACTTCAAGCACGGGGGAGCTCCTACACAATCTAGCAAGCAAAGCACAAAGCCTAAGCTCACTAGCAATGCTCAATAACAAGGCTATACGAGCCAAATTAAGCAATGTGACTAACAAGGCTACTCAAGCCAATTAGTCACGCAAGAGAGCTACTTCTAAGCTACACAAGCAAAGAAGGTAACTAACAAGCTACACAAGCTAGCTAATTACAAGAGCAACTACACAAGCACAATATATATGAAAGTAGATACAAGCTTGTGTAAGGGGAATGCAAACCAACGGGATGAACAAGGTTGACACGGTGATTTTATCCCGAGGTTCACTTGGTCGCCACCAAGCTAGTCCCTGTTGAGGCAAGCCCAAGGTTGCTGCCGATCCTCTTGCTAGTGGTGACCCTGAGTCACACTCTCCACGATGGAGTGCTCACCAAGAGCTCTATCTTCGATCTGGCCGGACCACTTGGCGCTCTTCGCGCCTCTCTCTACTAGAGTTGCTCTTCGCGATCTCCCACGGGGCGAGCACAATGCCCCTCACAAAGCTTCTTCGGAGCCACGCACAATCTTCACACAGGCTTCACGACGAAGACTCGATCACCAAGCCATCTAGGAGGTGGCAACCTCCAAGAGTAACAAGCACCACCGGCTTGCAACACGATCACCTAGTGCCACTCGATGTTATCTCTCAATGCAACGCACTAGCGATCACTCACTCGCTATCAATTCGCACACTAGCAAGCACAAGCGAGTTAGAGGGCTCCCAAGCACATCCACACCAGCCACCAAGGCTTTTGAGTGCTCAACGACCAGCCCAAGGCCGGTTACCAACGCTATTTATAGCCCCAAGGGCTAACTAGCTGTTGCCCCTTCACTGGGCAATCTGCGCTAGCATCGGACGCTCCACACAGGACCATCGGACGCTCAGGCCAGCGTCCGATGCACGGATGCTTGCCACGTGTCCCCCACGTTCAACTTTGACCGAGCGATCCCAACGGCAATAATCCTTCGCGCGCCAGTAAAAGTGACATCGGACGCGCCGATGCCTAGCATCGGACGCTTCGATGCCTCTGCTCAAATCTATGCAAGATCGCCCTCACACCGGACGCACTGAGACTCTAGCATCGGACGCTTGACCTCAGCGTCCGATGACACACCAGAGAGGTTCCAGAGAGGGCAGAAACACATCGGGTCCGATGGTTCCACATCGGACGCAGGCCAGCGTCCGATGCTCCCTGGAAAGCACGCTCGCGCCACGACACCTGCATCGGACTCTGCAACAGTGATTCCTCAGCGTCCGTTGCCAGCGTTCGATGCTCCTTCAACTTCTGACAGAAACTAGGGTTTTTCATCGGACGCTCAGCCAGTGTTCGATGCTCCTCGGACCAGCGTCCGATGCTCCCAGAGCACTTCACTTCTCCTCCGAAAACCGCTGAATCCTGCCTCGCAAGCTCAGCAGGAGGGAGAGGGACTATACACTACTTTCTCCCACTTCTCCATGCC
Organism: Coix lacryma-jobi var. lacryma-jobi; assembly: GCA_009763385.1. NCBI lineage: Eukaryota > Viridiplantae > Streptophyta > Magnoliopsida > Poales > Poaceae > Coix > Coix lacryma-jobi. The sequence goes on along the minus strand of CM019823.1, from coordinate 51,468,227 downwards.
TCCTTTCAACACAACTTCTTCTCCAACAACTTCTCATTTGCACATGTGCCAACACCACTAAGTGTTCAACATCATGTGTATGTGTGTTAGCATTTTCACAATCATTTTCCAAAGGATTTTCACTTGCTCTCACCACGCCACTCGATCCTAGTAACAACGCAATGTTAGATCGCTCAAGTGGCACTAGATGACCGATATGCAAACAAGTTTGCTCCTCTTAATAGTACGGCCATCTATCCTAAACTCGGTCATAAACTTCTCTACACACCTATGACCGGTGAAATGAAATGCCCTACAGGTATACCTTTGCCTTGTGCATTCTATTTCATCTCCTTTGGTGTTGATGCAACACATGCACCAACCTATCATCAAATGATATGATTAACTTCATATCATCACATGGCCTCCATGGTCCATTGATCTTGACATCACTTGCTCTTCACCATTGCTTCGGTCCTTCGGCGCCAAGTCTTGCTTAAGCCTCCCGACACTCGGTACCAACGGCTTCAAAGCCTCCAACTTGCCCTTCACCTTCGCAACCGGTTCATCAAGCCAAGTCTTGCCTTGATCTTCACCATCTTAGCCACATGACCACATGTCATGTTTCATGTGCATTAAGCTCCTTCTTCACATGTGCGAGCCTTGCAACATCCTCCAAGCCATTTCACCTTTATGTCATATGTTGCTCACACATGATTCACCTGTGGACTAATTACCTGTGTAATTCACTTCAAATACATATTAGTCCACCTAAGTTGTCACTCAATTACCAAAACCAAATAAAGACCTTTCAAACATGAAGAACATGAAATAGAAGAACAGTGGGATCGAAGGCATGCTTACAATGGAGTTGTCGGCACTAGAAACTAGCGTAAAAGAAGACGAAGCAGACCGTTGATGAAGACCGACGAAGTCGGCGTAGAGGGAAGAAGAAGTCCAGCGAGCAGTCGCGACGACGCTTCCCAAAAACCTTATACGCCCCTACCCCGTGCAGGGACGCGAGGAGACGCGGGCTTCGGAGATCCTGCTCTCCCGGCACCGATGGCACGTCAGCGGCGGGATGGGGTCGACAGCAGCAGCGCAACACTAGGGCAGAGGAGGAGGAGAATGTGTTGTGCGAAGGACGACGTCTCGTCCTTCTTTTATACACACGCCACAGTTGTATCTTTACAAAAAAGACAACCGCGTAATCATAATATTAATGTGATAGAACCTACCATTAGTGTACGAGTCAATCCCCATTAATACGAGAATAATTGCTTGCTAAAACAGGCCAGCGCAATTTTCTCCATGCATGCAAAAATATAGAGTGGCAAAAGGAAACCGCGCATCCACAAGGCCTCGGTCGGACCATTCACGCGCATGTCGTGCGCCCTGCACGAGTCGCCACGCCACGCCACGCCTGGCCCGGCGAGCGAGCGCGCATGTGATTTTTTTTTTGCCTCTCCTCAATAGCTTCAACCAGTTGGAGATAGCTCAACTATATAAGCTAGCTTCTCTCCTTCTATAGTAGCAATGTGGGACTAAAGTCCCCCACCATACGATGCATGTGTGAGTGAGTCTTTAAGATTTATTTGGAATATTCATTTGGGCCAGCCCAAATCTTCTAACATTTATAAGACTGATTTTATTATATTTGTTTGTCTTATTAATCGTATTTTAGCTTATTTTTTAATTTTTTACAGAATATTATTGAAACAGTCGAAACCAACCGTGAAAGCGACCAAGCAAATAACACCTTTGTTGTGAGATGGAAACACCGATTTTGTTCGCTTAATTTTATATCAATAGCCTTTGTAAAGTTGTCGCCCTGTCTTTCTTAGAGGTCAAGACATAATAAACAAACAAAGGGAGCAAATCAAGTTGTCAAACACGCCACCACCGGCATGGCATCGTACGCGTAGTACTTGTGGCGGTAGCAAAGTGTGCCAGCTATGGCCCGCATTCTTTTCTTGGCGCAACGAGAAGTTAAAATAAACCAAATCAACGGAGTAGTTGCGTGAAACTCTGAATCATACTTGCAGTACTTAGGGTGTGTTTGGTTTGAGGACAAGAGTGGATGGGATATGACTATCCATGGATTTGGGGATATGGATATCCATGTTGTCTGTTTGGTTGGGTGGATTGGACGAGTTATTTTTCTGTTTGGTTGGTTGGATAAGACTGGATGGGATGAGAATATTTGACTAATTATATCTATTATTTAAAAATAATAGCAACTAATTATATAATAATAAATTTTCATTGACACTAATCTTATCATTATAATCACTAATTAAAACTAAAATATGTTAATTAGTATTATACTACTCTAATTATCACACAAAACATGTGGTAATCAATATATTAGCACTTATCAAAACTTATCATGTCATCATGATTACTAATTAATATTATAACATACTAATAATCCTTAATTTATTTGCTAATGGTAAAGATTAGAAAGCATGGATAAGCTTATCCGCAAGTTTTTGGTGACCACCATATCCAACATCTACTAGGAATATTCTCTGTTGTGGATATCCATATCCAGCTGATCCACCGAACCAAACACTACTCATACATGGATGACCATGTTCCATCCAGGGATATCCATCCAACCAAACACACCCTTAATGTTCCTCCTCCTCCTCCTATATTATTTGTTTACTATAAATAAATAAATGAATAAACAAGACGACGTCGTAGGATCCACGCACGACGCCGCTGGATTCGGCGGGCTGAAGCTTCCGCAGAATTTTCTCGCGCAAGGCAATCGACGACGACGACGTTGCCTCCTGCTCACTTGTTCCTTGATTGAATTTCGTCGTAATTCTGGGATGGACTCGCGTCGCGTGGCGTGGCGCGGCGCGGCTTGACCTGGACCCTCGTTGGCTTTCACCGTCAGCGCCACGCACGCACGCGTGTTGAGTTCTTCTTCCCGTTCGGCCGGACGCCCGGTGCGCGTACCCGCACCGACAAAACAAGACCGTAGACCACGACGTGCGCGTGTCAGCGACAGACAAGCTTGCGACTGCCGGCGAGCCCGGCCGTGGATCTGCGGGGGCGGGGAAATATTTTGATGCCGGCCGGTATCTTCTCCGATCCGCGCCCCTTGACCATTGCCACCAGGGCACCAGACCACGACGAGATCCATGGACAAAACTGAGATCGTGAGGCCTGCCGCTGCTGGTGAGCAGATCTGCAGCTGCTTTCTCTGCGACGCGATTCCTGTGGTCCGCATTTGTTGGTCTTGGCAATGCAAACAACTAGGCACGCCGCGCCGGGGCATCTTATTTTTGCGACGTGCACGTGCTGCGCTTTCTGGCAGTTAGCTGGTGGCTGTGTGTGGCTCGGCCGGGCTACTACTATACCACCAAACCTGCACGTACGCGCACAACGACAGGCGCACACACACACACATCTGTCTCCTAGCTGTTCGATTCACATCAATCGTGTGTCAGTGCTTCGTTTGCGCTCCCTGAACTCCTCCTCTACGCTGTTGGTGTGAACAGACAACAGTAATAGGTCGGGTGATCCGGAATGATCCGATCCTATATGTGAAGCTGGCAATATTGTTTGGTTCACAGTATAGAGCCACACCGTCCCTTGCGGAGTGTTTCCACATAGCCTTAATTAAAGGCAGCTCTGATGAACCAGACCATTCCACAAAAAAGTGACGCACGAGCACATTCGAGAGCAAGTCATGCCAGACTAGATGAACCTTCAATCCAAACACGCTATAACTGCTTTGTTCGTGCTCTGTCGTCCACAAAGACGTTTAGGCACCTTCGACGATTCCACTCCCACATCGGCACACACTTCCGCAACGTTTTTCTTAGCTGGAAGAGAAAGAAAAAGAAGAGAAAACAAGAGCTAATGCCTCTTCGTCTCATACGGCTGCAGGCTTCATCTGAATACGAGAAAGCCTATGGGTCCTACTAATTTGTATTTTAAATTGTAAAATTTTAAAACAAAAAATTTCAAACGATCTCATGTGTAAAACGGACAAAAACCGAAGTCACGGATCTCGATGAGAAGAGATCTACAACTTTGTAGTTGAAGTGTTTTTCACTTGAAAACATTTGGGGTCCTAACAATATGGCTGGAGTTTTGGCGATCTGAGATCCTAAATATTTATTTTAAAATCCTATAAATATGCACCTTATGACTTTGGGGTGGAGTGGTTAGAAGAGCTACGTGCGAGAACAAAGGTCTCGAGTTCAAATCTTAACACCACATAAGGCACGGATTTTCATGTGACTTGTGACTTGCGCCCGAGGAACTAGAGTTGGAGCTAGCTAGTGGGGGAGAGGGCTTCCTAGAACTAAAACATTTTTAGCACATTTTAAAAATTTCAAGAAATTCTAATCATCGTCGGCTAGTAAAACGGCCTAACAGTGTTTTGAATCTATCATAGTCAATTGCAAACCGTGCAATCATGTGTGATGACCAGGACCATCACCATTGAGTACCCAATGTAGAGGCCAAAAATTGGTTGGTATGTGATTTACAAACCGACTATATTAGATCTGAGTGTAATAGTGAATCCTATCAACTGGTTTATCAACTAAGCTAGGAAGGTAAATCACACAAAGCAAATGTGGAAGGTAAAAGGTGACAGAGATATAAACTCTCGTTCGACGACGCCGGTATTTTTACTAAGGTATCTAGAAGCGCACAAGTTTTCTCTAGTCCTTCTTGAAGCCCTAGCAAGGGCCAAGCTCCCGGTCGAGTAACTCCACGGATAGCATCAGGCCTTCCCACACTCAAGTAGGGCTCCAAAATACCTCTTTCAGACCACTTCTCGCCGTCTTTACTATCGAGATTGTGGCCAAACCATCGTAGGCCCCGTTCCCTTCGGTACACAGTGGCGGCCACACAACAAACACGTTTGGTGTGGTCTCACACGACTATAAGGCCCTCTGAGTATAACCATGGTGCATGCAAGCAACTAATACAAGAGGTATGTATATCTCGTTAAACTCTAGGTTTAAGTGGGTCTAACTAGACTAGGCACTTTGCAAAAGAACCTACACTTATTACCTAGTGATCTCTTGAGCACTTGTGGTGGTTAGAGCACTTCGTGAGGTGTCTCAATACTCCTACAATCTCAACACACACACACTTCAACAACAACCAAACGACCGACCATGGAGTTATAAAAGGACTCCTCGAAGAATAGAGTCATTGGAAACAATGCATAGGTTTCTACACACCCATCAGACTGTCTAATGTTTATCATCAGACAAATGACGTCAGTGTCTGATGTCTCTCCCATAGACAGTTGTTGAAATAACAATACTTTGTTTGGTGCCCTGTCATCGGACAACTAATGCCCCTTCTTTGCTTCTAGAACCTCTCTGGAGTCCATCAGACACTGTTGCAATTTTGTCGATGCTCCTATGTTGCACTGTTTGATGCCTCTCTGTCTGACCTTTTAGTTAAGCTACGATGTGAGTATTTTGTCCAATGCCCTAACATGTCATTGTCCGATGAGTTTGAAATCCTTGCTGCACACTTGAGCTTATCCATCAGACACAAAAGTTTATTTGTCTGATGCCTCACTAATAGCTTTGTCTAATGCTCATGTAAACCCCTTTTTGACTTGTTTTTCACGGTCTTTGTTTTGGGCTTGGTTCCATTCTTTTGTCTTAGACTTTTGCTTGCCTTTTAGGTCTCGATCACTGCTTCTGATGTCTTGTTGATTATTCAGATCACATCAATGCTTAAGTCCAAAACCACTTTCACACCCTTTGAACTATCTCAAGAAACACTAGCAAATAGAGTTAGTTCAAATGGTCATGTTGAACTCTAGTGATTGGATGGCCTCTGATATATAAACCTCGATGAATGTTGTGTGGTTGGTGTGTAGTCATCGGTTTATGATGATATATAATGATGCTTTGTTGTCTTCTTAGTTACTACATATATAATTATTGATATGAGAAGAACTAACATGAGTCATGTGATGATGATGATGATGATGATGCAGGGATGAGATCCGTGGAGATTAATTTCTCATGTGGGGATGGAAATGAAGAGCGAGTGTTCTCCATTAGCATTTGTGGAGACGGGAATTAGGAAAGCATATAATTAGGAGCATTCTCTTTCTCAATACCTTTTTCTATATTTTTTTCCTATAGTCGCATAAAATCATCTCCAACAGATTAAGAAAAACAATACCATTTCTCTAATGGGAACGTATCTAGTACAAACCATAACCTTCATGAAAATCCATGCAAATCACAGCAAAAAAGTTGTTTAAATTCACCAAAAAAATCACACATGTAGATGATATGATGATACACAACCTTATAAAATATCTTGTCCAAAATCGAATTCGTTTGTGAGATATAAAAATAACAAATTTGTAACAAATCATATGGAAAACTTTCTGGCTTAAATTTTTTTATTTTTATAACTCACAAACGAATTTGATTTTGGACAAGATATTTTACAAGGTTGTGTATCATCATACCATCTACATGTGCGATTTTTTTGGTGAATTTAGATGATTTTTTATCATGATTTACACGGGTTTTCATAAAGGCTGTGGTTTGCACTAGATACGTTCACTTCTCTAATACCCATCATATAGAGAAATGAGGTGACAAAACTCTTTCTCAATACCCTTTTTCTAGATTTTTTTTTCTTAAGGCATGTTTAGTTCCAAAAAACGGACAAACATTCAAATAAAAATCTGTTTTTTTTTTCAATCTGCTACGCCTCTAGTCTACCATAGACCGACCCATTTGGCCATCATGCTCCATCAGGGGCGGACCCACAGGGTATGCCAGATGGGCCGCAGCATACCCTGTGGGCAGCCTTGGAGTAAGTTAACACTAAATCATGATTTACATTAATAAAAGCATTTGCAATAAATATAACAAGAACGTCTACATAGTCTAATGGTAAGCCTCATGCCTTAGAACCAAGCAGGCATTTGTTCAATCCCTCATTGCTGCATTTTTTATTTTTTATTTTTAGGTTTTCTATTTTTTATCATTAGTTTTTCTACTTTTTATCCTCTTTTGTGCGTCCATGAGACCTAACGTGTCTTCAGTTTATTTTTCAATTTTATATGTAATCCCTTCTGAATATTAGAACCATAAACATAATATTTCATCCTTTATTTTGCAGTTTTTTCACCCATCCATGTAATATATAACATGACATAAAATGGAAATAGGTAACTATGTATGTATAGTGTTGTGTCCTTTCTATAAAATCTGCACTCCAATTGATATAGGCCTTGTTTAGTTCCCACCTCAGAAACTGTTCACTCATCACATTAAATGTTTGAACACATGCATGAAATACTAAATCTAGATTAAAAATAACTAATTACATAGATTGTAATAATTTTGAGAGATGATTTTTTAATCCTAATTATTTTATAATTTGACAATATTGTGCCACAGTAAACATATGCTAACGCTCGTTGCTGCATTTTTTATTTTTTTATTTTTAGGTTTTCTATTTTTTATCGTTAGTTTTTCTACTTTTTATCCTCTTTTGTGCGCCCATGAGACCGTGTCTTCAATTTATTTTTCAATTTTATATGTAATCCCTTCTGAATATTAGAACCATGAACATAATATTTCATCCTTTATTTTGCAATTTTTTTCACCCATCCATGTAATATATAACATGACATAAAATGGAAATAGGTAACTATGTATGTATAGTGTTGTGTCCTTTCTATAAAATTTGCACTCCAATTGATATAGGCCTTGTTTAGTTCCCACCTCAGAAACTATTCACTCATCACATTAAATGTTTGAACACATGCATAGAGTACTAAATCTAGATTAAAAATAAACAATTACACAGATTGTAATAATTTTGAGAGATGATTTTTTAATCCTAATTATTCTATAATTTAACAATATTGTGCCACAGTAAATATATGCTAACGACAGATTAATTAATTTTAATAAATTCGTCTCACGGTTTTTAAATGGAATATGTAATTTGTTTTTTATTTATCTATTTTTAATAGACTAAATTAGTACCGAAATATCCGATGTGACATGCAAAAACTTTTCAAAACCCAATTAAACAAGGTCATAATTGATATTGCTTTTAGCTGTGGCAATAACAAATTGAAAGGGTATTTTTTCATTGGCTTTAGTGAAAACAAAGTAAAAAAATAATAAGCTAGGTGATAGTATTTTGGATAATTGTGTAGCCATATTCGTTGAATGTGATATATTTTAAACTATTTATATTTAATTTAAACTATATATATCGTAATTTTTTAATAGTTTTAAATTTAATTTTTTAATTTAATGATTATCATGTACATGGTTTTACTAGATTGAAATATGATTTTACCAAATTACATAAGAAATTTTTTGTACGACATACATACCCTGCAGTAAAATCTTAGGTCCGCCACTATGCTCCATAGATCTTGAGCTCCAATCTTCGTCTTGCCCCGTGCACGTGTAGGGCTGGACCGGGCGACCCCTCCCGATCGCTGTTGCTTCCCACTACAACGTGGCGCGCGCCACCCGCCCGCGTCAGCAAGAGCTCGCGCGCCAGCGAGCCTCCATGCTTGGGCACGGTCGCTTTGGGGTTAATCCCGTGACCAGCGAAAACGAAGCGAAACGCTCATGACCGAGACAACCGGTGGCTGCCTTTTCCGCCTCCGCTTCTGGAAAGAGAAGGAAGCAAGTCGACTGTCGCCGCCTATTAATACGCGCCCACTTCCAACCCTCTCTCCTCTCCCTTCCCCTTCCTCTCTCTCTCGGCTCGGCTCCCAAATCCCCTCCCCGTCGCCGCCTCCCTCCTGGTCGTTTCCAAGCCCTGTTGTGGGGCTCGCCGGCTCCGGCATTGGGTGTAACCTCGCCGCCTCCGTCCGGTAAGGTTTCTCCTCCCTAGATAGATCGGCCCCCATGCTTTATTGGAAACTACGTATGTCACGTTGCTCATCTAGCACTCGTAGATCTCCCGCCGCGCGGAATTGCTTTGCTTGTCGGGTTCGTGTAAATTTCCTTTTGTTATTTGTGCGTACTCCTTGTCGTCTCCGCCTCCCCATGCGACGGCGACGGCCGTCGCCCCCACGGGGAATCTGTATCCGAAGAGCCTCAAAAGGCGAGTTTTTTAATCGAGCCTCCCACAACACGGCCATGAGAAAGCAGGTGGGATGCAGAGGGGGAAGGGAGGGAGAAGGGTGTTGCCCGTAGTGGTTGGCTGGCTGTGTGGGATTCTTCCTTGCGGGGGCCGGGGGGTCTCTGCGGCCGAGCCGGGGTTCGTCCAACTGGACGTACCTTTTTCTTGCCCTTTTCCCCGGGTTCTTTTTGGATGTATCGCGACTGGGGAGGGAAATAAAAGGCATATCTTTGATGATTGCCGCACTGCCCCGGTCTGGCCTTGTCTTCGAGGGGCCCCCACGTATTTTGTTCTTGTTGGTTGGGGTTGATGGGAGCTGTGTCTTTCACTGCCGCCGTTGCGAGCAGAATGTTGCATCGCCGAGGCTTTCTTGCAAGTCTGGCGCCAGGCGGCCATCTGTTGTACAAGCCCTATTGATTGATGCCCCGGTGCGGTCCCAGTCGATTAGTCCTGTCACGATATGTGGTGATTACTGACCTAATCGGCAATTATGTGCTTGCCTTTTTGTTTCCCAGTGCCACTGCTGAACAGTTCCATGTGCATCTGTCTTGAATTGCTCTTTGAATTTTTCCTAGTATTTTAGCGTGTGTTCTCATGGGCACCCTATGCAGTTCACCACGTTGGAGACTTTACCGACAATACCAACAGCTGTGTGCATCTACCATTAGTACACATGGTTCTCACCAAATCATCCATGTTTATGTCATTTATTGTAATTTGGCCTTAAATTGTTAACGATGGATGGATCAAACATCATTTTCCAACTAACATGTGGTGGTACATAAAGGAATCATGCCTCACCAACTGGTGTCTTTTTCATTTTTCCTTGTAACTCCCGAGTTGGGTGAAAAAAAGGCGATCCTGTCTTTTCCCCTTTTAAAACTTCCAAGACAGAAACAGGAACTATCCTGTTCAAGGACAGTCATTCTTGCATTAGGTGGTGTGATGTTTCATTAGACATTACGTGACGACACTTCCTTTTGTCTTTTTCATCACTGTAGTGTAGGCTGTGATTGTTGTTCTTGGAACCGACTGGTATGTCGGATGAATTAGTTCTCCTTTTAAATGATCTGTGTTGACCAGGGTGATGAACCTGTATGTGCTTCAACGTTTTGTAGTTCCTTTTCCCGTTATTGCTATGTTCAAGGCTTATCTTTATTTTTCCAATACAGAATGCAGGATCTTCACATTTAATGGGCTGTATGCGGTACATGCATATTTGCAGTGACAAGAACACATTGAAACGTTGGTTTTTCATTGACAAGAGGGTTGGTTAAGCATTTCGCTGCACTAGCCTTGTGTAGTCTGTAATTGGTTTGACAAGTCTCTTGGGGAGTTGTCTTGTTGATGGATCTGAAGACAGGCCTCAATTCACCTGTTATTGCTGACCATCTCCCAACGTTAGCATTGCCTGCTGCTGTCATGACTTTCACAACACCTACTAGCTTTCCCTCCCCGGGGCTTTGCTTGAACACTACAAAGAAGATACCTCTGCCTGGTAAGATTGAAGAAGTTCGTGCTGCTGGATGGCTTGACCTCATGAAGGCCTCATCACCTACCCGCAAAAGGCAGATAAAGGATGTCATCTGTGATTCTCAATCTGATGATCTTGATTTGCAATACCGCAACTGGATGGTATGTATCTGAACCTATACTGTATCGCAGAATAGTAACCAAGATGCTAGTGGTTTCAATCGTTTCACCTTTGTAGGTGAACTATCCTTCTGCTTTGACCTCATTTGAGGCAATTAGTGATCTTGCTGGGAGTAAAAGATTGGCATTGTTTCTTGACTATGATGGAACACTTTCACCAATTGTGGACAATCCTGAAAATGCATTAATGTCTGATGAGGTATGTTTTCCTTAAGTCCTACAGTTTGTTATAGAATTAGCAGTCCAGTGCAATTTCCAGTCCACTTTCTAAACACTGTATTTCACAGATGCGTGCTGCAGTGAGGCATGTGGCATCACTTTTCCCAACTGCAATCATTAGCGGAAGGTCTCGTGATAAGGTATATAATGTTATTGTTCATTACACAAATTTCTCCTATCAGCATTTTGCATTTTTCTCATTGTTTCTTTTTTAGGTTTTTGACTTTGTCAAGCTAAATGAACTGTACTATGCTGGAAGCCATGGAATGGACATAATGGGCCCTGTTAGGACGACTGCTGACTCCAATGGTGTGGAATGTATTCGATCCACTGATGCTAATGTGAGACTACTTTCTAGATCTTTTACTGTCATAATTTAAATTCTTTACTTGCTTTCGTAGTTTGAATCTCCATTTCCTCCTCATAGGGTAAAGAAGTCAACCTGTTCCAACCTGCTAGTGAGTTTTTACCCATGATCACTGAGGTATGTTGTATCGACTTCTGGAGTTTAAGTTGCCATCATATGGTTGGACTAACTCAGTGGTGTACATCCAGGTGTATGAAAAACTTGGTGAGAGTGTTAAGGACATTGATGGTGCAAGGATGGAAGACAACAAGTTCTGCGTGTCTGTACATTACCGTAATGTGGCAGAAGATGTAATAGTTCTATATCTTAGTGTTTATATTTCATACAGAAAATGTGCAATGGGATTATTTCAGCTGAATCTGGACCATTTAAACTCTTGCTTTTCAGGATTATAAAAAGGTTTTCCATCGTGTGACTGCTGTTTTGGAAGATTACCCTTGCCTAAGACTAACCCATGGGAGGAAGGTGAGGATTATGCACTGTTAGAAGACTCAAAATATTTCTTTTAAGCAGTTTGGATTTGATTAATATTTGATCGCACTCCTGAATTCAGGTTTTTGAGGTCCGTCCTGTAATTGATTGGAACAAAGGTAAAGCTGTGGAGTTTTTACTTGAATCGCTTGGGCTCAATGGGAGTGAAGATGATCTCCCTATCTATGTTGGAGATGACAGAACAGATGAAGATGCATTCAAAGTATGCTTATTTTTCTTGGATCGACTTCTAAAGCATATATTTCCATTCATTACACATAATTTACTCTTGGTTCGAATAGGTTCTGAAGGCAAGCAACCGTGGCTTTGGGATTTTGGTGTCATCTATACCCAAAGAGAGTGATGCCTTCTACTCCTTGAGGGATCCAGCTGAGGTAACTTATAGCACTGCAGCAACAACAACAAACATTTGTCTTTGAGTATTTCTTGGTTCCAAAGGAAAATTGGAAACTTATGAATGTTTTACTATGTGTTGGGTTTTGCAACTTAAGAGAATTGAAACACTCTTCTTGATGCATATAGGTGATGGAATTTCTGAGAATGTTGGCAGCATGGAAGGAGCAGTCCACTTGATGGGTCTCGAGAAGAACCACAATTATAAATATTAGCAAGATATATAATGCTAACCAAATAAGTCGGCTATTTGGAGGAGTCAAGCCAAAATATTTTTGATTTGGCATTTTCTAAGAGGCTACCACATTTTGATACTTTTTCAGCCCCACTTTATTTGTTCTTGTGTTAAATGGGTTTCTCAACCAGTTCAATTCTTTCATTATTTAGGTTTCTTTAGCATATATGGAAATATTCTTAAAAAGAAATTTGGTTCCTGCAAGTGTTTCGCTGTGCTCTTGACAATTGTCAATTCTGCACATTGTATTCTTCAAGCTGTAAAGAATCGGTTCTTCGTTTAAACAACATTTATCTGACAATGGCTCATGGAGAGTTAAGTCCTGAGCAACATTGGCTCTGTTCAGCAGGATTTATTGCGGCTAATGCTGTTTTTTTTTTGTGAGAGGAAAATACTGTACCATGGCTCATAAGCATGAGTTAAGCGTTGATAAGTTAAAGTGAAGAGGCTCATTGCAGCCATGTTGTGTGCCTGCTTTTTTTTTAATCTTTGCCGCAAGTGTATCTAGATGCCTGTCTGCCTGGACCAATTATATAATCTCGGTCAGCAACCTTGTGACCTTGTGCTGAAGTGATTTGCTAAAAGTATGTTCAGCAACACTACCCAAATGGACTTCTATTCCTAATTAAGGTGGTGGTGGCCAAAATCCCAATTTTAGGACTCTACTATGTCTTCCAAAAATTTTGGCCTCATATTTTTTTTTTCTTTCCACCGTTTATTCCTGTCGGTCCTCTACTCGGTCACTTATTCATGTTATTATTCCTGTTGCCCATCCACTACGTTACCTATTCATGCATCGTCTATTTCCTCTCCTACTCTGTCACCTATTCACGTTCAGTCTATTTCTTCCCTCAAGCGATTGTTTGTGCGCCCGGTCTGTCCTTCCACGCGTTCAGTCTATTTCTTTCCTCAAGCGATTGTTTGTGCGCCTGATCTGTCCTTCCACGCTATCAATTGCCAAGGGGAGCCACCTCTCATGGGGCTTGTTTGGATGGAAGCCTGGAGAAGTTGTCTGAAAGAAATTGTTGCCTGGAAGTTGCCTGAAAAGTGAGTAATTTTTGCCTGGTCAGGCAAGTGTAAAAAATGTTGTTTGGTTGAGGTTTCTGCCTGACAATATTAATGAGAGGTTGAGAGGGTATGCATAGCGTGGATGTGCATTAAAATATCTATCTACGGTGTGAGAAATATAGCTTGATTAAGGAACTAGATGATTTAGATTAATATTATGTTTCTTATTTAACTAAAGAATAATGTAATAAAAAGTTAAAGTGTACTTAATAACTTTAATATACTTTTTGCATCATAATATTGTATGTTTATAATAAGAAAATATCACATATTTAATACTATATTAACGATGACATATCATTTTTTTTCAAATAGAAAAGATTAATTTTCGTAACCGGGCTGGATGTGCATTAAAAAAATATTGACAAACAGTGACAGCAGTGTCATTAATCTAGGCAACTAGAGACAGCGCGAGGCGCTCGTTTTTCACTGTCTGGCGGTACAGGAACTTGCCTGGTCTAGGAGGATCACCGGGGTTCAATCCAAATGGAGCACAGGCGAGTCACAGGCAGAGCTGAAGCCAGGCAAAAATACCCCAGGCTTCCATTCAAACAGGCCCAATTAATGCCCGAGGCCGTTGTCGTTGGCCAATCGCGCCTCCTCCTTGTCGGCACCGTCACTTTTTCTGCCCCGTCGCCTTCCTTCGGCCTCTGCTCCTATCAGGAGCCATGGTGAGCATTGTCGCCTCCCTTTGGCCCCTGCTCCTATCAGGGGCCATGGCGGCCCAATGACAGCCCTCTCTCGTGAGCGCTCCACTGACTTCCTCTGGCTCTTCCCTGATGGTAGACACCCAATGACAGCCCTCTCTCGTGAGCGCTCAAGATGGCCTAGATTTTCAATGTGATAGGCGAGGAAGAGGATGACATATGGATTCCACATGTCATTTTCTTTCTAACGTCATCACAACTTTCCCCTGTCGCATCCCAACCTCCCACGGCCGTCTCCTTTTGGACTTTGCTCCTTCCGTCGGATGCCATGTCGAGCTTGCAAGGAGCGTTCTACTGGTTTCCTTTTGCCCTTCCCAGTGGACAGTGGTGGACGCCCCACCAGTGGCCTCTCTCCCAAGAGCGCTTGGTATGACTTAGTTTTTCAATGGCGATAGGAGGAGGAATACGATGATATATGGCCCCACATGTCATTCTCTACTAGGATGAATTTGGGAGGTCTGTTTTAGGTAGTTTCACTGAAGAAAACAATAAAAAATAGTATTAACATAGTGGCTATTCGAAACAATAAGAGGCTTGCTTTGGGCAGCATTGCTGGAGATATTTTTAAGAGCTCCTCTTCATTCCTCCAACTTATAAGGCTTTTTATTTTCTTAATAGTTGTTTCTACTACCTTCTATTCCAAATAATATTTTAGCCTTTTTAGATACATTATTTTCACTTTATAAACAAACATAGTGTATATCTTTTTTTGAGATAAACATAGTGTATATATAAACTAAACAAATTACAATGTATCTAGTCTAAATCTAAAAAACTAAAACATCTTGTAATTTGGAATGAAGTATGCATCTACATATATCTTGCATAGCAAAAGCTACTTCATTAATTCCAAATTGTAGAATATTTTAACTTTTCTAAATGCATAGTAAATATTATGATATACACTATGTTTAGAAATATAGTACAGACAAGGTATTATAATTTAGAAAGCTACATAGCTTAAAAAAGATAAAATTTCTTATAAATTAGATTTTTTGTAGAGGATAGCGTCCATTGGGTTCATATGAACAAGAAAAAAAGGATTTTTGTGCATCCGTTTCAATTGTTTTTGGAGGAGACTACATCCATTTCACTTTTTTTTGAGGCAGGTCAGACTGTCTCCTACGGAACACCCAAAATATGACCCCAAATGCATAATAGGTAGTTCATAGTGATTTTGGGTATCAAAAATAGCCTCCAACAGCAGATGCAAACTAAACACCCATTTTGGGTGCGATCCGAGCTGGAACGCATAGATACATCTCCTCTATGTATGACCCATTTCATGAAATGCATCTCCTATTTAGGTATACTAGAATAATACCCGTGCGTTGCGACGGAAAAGAATATACCACAATAATTCAAATATAATTGTGTATATTATTATTAAAAAGCGTCATATTTCATAACATTCAATACTCCACCCAAGTGCAATAAATCAATAGATATACCTGAAAGTCCTTGTTTGGTTTTGGATAATTGATGTCACCTAGGGTACTAACCTTTGTCATAAGGTGTTTATGAGCTAGGTTGGTACACACCAAGTGTGGGAGCTAGATGATGATCATGATATGAGTGGTGATGACCAAAAGATGGATCAAGTGCTCCACATTTGGAAATAGAAGGAGAGAAAAGCAAAACCCTATGGAGATCAAGGCAAAGGTATAAATAGGGATTTTGTTTTTGGCACTCAATACACCATAGAGGGTGTGAGTGTGTTTAGGATAGATAGACGTACTATTAAGAGGGGTCTATCTCAGTGATTGCAGTTATCAAGTGCCACTAAGTGATTTCATACATGCATATGCATTAGGACCTAGTGTGCTAACCTCTAATCCTTTGAAAATTATTGTTAAAATGCTAACACACTGCACATGATGATGTACACTTGTTGGTGTTAGCACTTGCAAAAGAAAAAGTGTTGGAGGTGTTTTGGATCAATACAGAGAAGAAAAACAAAGTTTTCTGAGTGTGGTCGGTAGTACCGCCCGGGGTGGTCGGTAGTACCGCCCAAGAGGGCTGCTTGCGATGCTCTCTGTGTTGAGTCTGAAGTGACCTGACGGTTGTACCGCTATAGGGTCGGTAGAACCGACCAGGGGGTCGGTGGTACCGTGGTCTTGAGGTGTTTTGGATGCTCTCTGTGTAGATCCAAGGTTGACCTGTCTGTAGTACCGCCATAAGGGCCGGTACTACCGACCGTTGGATGTTTCGAGATCTGATAAGATTGGGGCTCTCTGTGTAGTCCCAGGTCGACCTGTCGGTAGTACCACCATAGGGCTGGTACTACTGACCATCGGTGGTACTGACCTTGGGTCGGTTGCTCCTTTGGCCAACGTTGTGTGCAACGGTCACAAGTTATGAAGTCGGTAGTACCGGCCCCAGTAGTACCGACCCTGCTACCAGCCTTACTACCGATTGTGTTAGGAAGTCATCCTAACGGTCCTTTTGAACCGCCGGTTGTACCAGGCCTTGTGTCGGTAGTACCGACCGCAGGCGTGAAAGCTCGGAAAAAGGGGAGAACGACTTGTTGTCTTCCCCCCTTTATAAATAGGTGGTGGCCAGCTAGTGGGGATTCTTCTTGACTCTTTAACCTATTGAACATCCTCTTGAGCTAGACGTACTCCCTCCCACTCATCTCCTTGCTTGATAGCCCGAATCTAAGTGAGATTGAGTGGTTCCAAGTGCATTTGCTTGTGAGTTTGCATCTAGTGGCACTTGGGGATCGTTGTTGCTGCGGGTATTCTCTTTACTCTTGGTGGTTGCCGCCACCTAGACGGCTTGGAGCAGCGGAGGAGCTTTGGCATGAGTGGTGATTGTTCGTGGCCATCTCCCGGTGATTTGTGAGGGGTATTGTGCCTTCCCCGGCAAAGAGCCAAAAGGTAACTCTAGTGGATTGCGCGTGTCATTGAGTTACCTCCATTTGTGGATCAGTTCTTGCGACGCTCATTTGTTGAGCTAGGTTTGTGAAACCCCTATTAGCCGCCGAACCACCAAGTGGTTGGTCGACACAACGGGGAGTAGCGTGCCGGCAAGCACGTGAACCTCGAGAGAAAATCTTTGTGTCTCTTGCCTCTTTGGACTTCTCCCGGAGTTTCTTGGTATTCTTATTGTGATTGATTATCTCTTGCCGGTGTCGGTATATCTCTCTATTTTTGCATTACTTTCTTTATCACTTGTGTAGAGATATTTGTTGCTAGGAGTAGCTCTCTAATTAAAAGTAATTATTTCTTGCTAGCTTATTGTTTTAGAGTGTAGTGACATATCTTTTGTGTGTCATAGTGATTATAGGTTACTAGAACTGTTGGATAGGTGGCTTGCAACACTTAGTAGAGTTAGAGCAAAAAGCTTCGCTTTGTAATTATCTAACTAGTTGCTCTAAGTGTTTTTGTAGAATTTTTATCAGGCTATTCACCCCCTCTAGCCATTTAAGACCTTTAAATACCACCATATTTCGTGTTTTGTGAAAATTTATGTAATATTTTAAATATAAATAATATATTTATCTCAAATCAAAACTATGAATAATGTCTTAAAAACATTATCATATTAGTACGTATAAGTTTACAAACTAAACAAATTATTGATTTATTACATATGGAGTGGAGCCCTCTAGACAAAATTATAGTAAAATTCAAGAGATATGCTTTGTGATGTCTTATATTATATTATTAATAAAATAATTGAACAAACAAACATCTTTTTGTTGTTTTTGATTTGAGAATAAAAGAGAAGGGAGGTTGAACGATTCTCAAAGAGGTGAGAAGTGATATGGTGCAAGATGTAGAAAAATAATTATTTTAGGAGTGGTATACGAGAGGTGGGAAAAACCATAGTAGCATATCATGGAGTAGAGAAGTTTGGTCCTGCCGAGTAGACCTGGACATTTGCTGTTTTTTAGTTGTAGAGATATGCTATTGGAGTTAGACCCTGTTTGGTTAGACCCCCTAAACTTTAGTGTCCACTAAAGTTTAGTGCTCCCTAAAGTTTAGTGATCATGTTTGGTTATATAGTGACTAAGGCCTTGTTTGGTTAGGCCCCCTAGAGTTTAGTGTCCACTGAAGTTTAGTGCTCCTTGGAGTTTAGTGACCATGTTTGGTTATATAGTGACTAAAGATCACTAAAGTTTAGTCACTTTTAGCCATCTCTTCATGACTAAAGACTCCTAAACTTTAGTGACTCCTAAACTTTAGTGGGGTGTTTGGTACTTTAGGGACTAATTTTAGTAGATAGACTCTCGGGGGCTCTAACCAAACAGGCCCTAAAACCGCTAAAGTTTAGTCACTTTTAGCTACCTCTTCATGACTAAGGGGGTGTTTGGTTCCTACTCCCTAGAGTTTAGCCACTAAAGTTTAGTCACTTTTAACACTACCACTAAAGTCGCATCTACTAAACTTTTGTGGCTAAACTCTAGGGGGTGGGAACCAAACACCTCCTAATTTTAGTGACTAAACTTTAGAGGGGTCTAACTACATAGGACCTTAGGGGGTGTTTGGTTCCCACCCTCTAGAGTTTAGCCACTAAAGTTTAGTCACTTTTAGTCACTAAAGTTCTAAACACCTTCACTAAAAATCACTTTTAACACTATCAAAGTCACCTCCAATTTAGTGACTAAACTCTAGGGGTCGGAACCAAACACCCCTTTGTCTCACCGGGTCAACATTTCGGCCCATGATCCTTAGCCCATGTACAATCAGACCGTGCTCCCACGCAGTTTCTTCCCGTCACGGCACTTCGACGGGCCACATTTTTTCTTTGAGGACCACTCCAGCTTCCACTCCCAGAGTCCAAAACCCTACGATCCGCGCCACCATGCCGCGCCTCGCCGCCGCCGCCGCCATCTCACGCCGCGCCGGCGAGGCCCTGAGCCGCGGCGCGCTTTGGGGACTGCGGCCTCTCTCCTCCCTCCAACCGTCGAAGGCCGCCTCCAGCGACGAGGTAACTAAGCGCCTGGTCCGCCGGGCCCAACGTCGTCGCATCCTCCTTCGGCAATGAAGGCGTGGGGTTCGTCGCTGACACCGTATTATTTTGTGCAGGTGCTCGTGGAAGGAAAGGCTAGTGCCCGCGCCGCCGTGCTCAACCGCCCTGACTACCTCAATGCCCTCACCACCACCATGGTTTGTCCCCATTTCCTCGCGTATTATAGTAGGTAGTAGTTGGTGCTCAATTTTGTTTCGGTGGTGATTGGAAGACTCTTTGTTCGATGAAATGCTTTACATAGTTGTGTGGTGGTGGGGTTCGGGCTCACTGAACTATAGGTGTGCTGTTTGATGAAATGAGTCGGTGATCATGTTCCATAGCAGTTTGGTGAATTATGTTCTGTTTTAGGTCCCTGCTATCATTTCCAGAGCATGTGTATATAATGTAATGTCCAAACAGTCATTTATGTGTGCTGGGCGCCTTGGTGTTGGGACTTGGGTGAACTACCCTTTTCTTCAACAAAGGTGGAGCTACTGCAGATTGATTTAGTCCCTTTCTTGCAATGCAAATGATTTTTAGGCTTAGTTTATTCGTGTGTTGATAATGCTGACTTCATCATTTTTTTCTGTCCATGGGTGTATAGATTGTAGCTTAAAGCTTTACATTGGGAACAGTTGATCTGATGCTCGGTGGAATGTCTGTCTTGATAGGGAGCTAGGCTTAATAAATTTTATGAATCATGGGAGGACAACCCAGACATTGGCTTTGTCATGATGAAGGTATGGTGCCTCATCATTTCAGTTCTGCTAATATTGCTGACCAAATATAAATTGAGTTGTTCACTGCATGAAGGGCAGCGGCCGAGCATTCTGTGCTGGTGGGGATGTTGTTAGATTACGTGAACTTATCAGTGAAGGTGGGTGGTTAGGCCCTGCATAGCATATAGTCTGTATCCCATTGTGAACTGTTGTTAGTAATCACTCCGTTATATTTTTGTCACCTGCTTATCCTTTTTAGTAAACTGTCTGTCATGCTTGCTTTTGCTTTCACAAAACAGCAGCGAGTTATTACGATGACACAATTTGGTAAAACAACTCTCCATTTGCTTGCTTGCTGAACCTGCTTTATTTGTACAAGAAGTTCCTGCTTTATTCTCTAGAAAAGGTTGATGGAAAGAACACAAATCAATGGTTTTTATCCAATTTATTGTACAAGAAGTTCCTTAAATTTGGATGGTTCACTGTAAACTTGTGCATTGTAAAAATGTTTTGTGCTGCCCAGGTTTACCTTAAATTTAATATTTCTTCCTTTATCAGGCAAGCTGGAGGAAAGTAAGGATTTTTTCAAGACTTTGTACATGTTCATTTATTTTCTGGGCACGTACTTGAAACCACATGTAAAGTTTATGGATTCAGAACTATTTTCTTGTTATGATTCATTATATATTTTTGATTTGACATCTGAGATTGCGTTTATCTGCTAATATAGATTGCCATTCTTGATGGCGTTACTATGGGTGGTGGTGGAGGTGTTTCCATTCCTGGAACATTCCGCATTGCAACTGATAGAACAGTATGTCAATATATGTTTACTCATTCGCTTTTATTTTCTATATATTTCTGTGGCGAGCTTACACTATTTTCCTCTTGATGCTTCCTCAATTTCTTGACTAGTTTGCAATCAGGTATTTGATATATAAATTTTTTAATGCGATGATTTCAGGTCTTTGCAACACCAGAAGTTCATATTGGATTTCATCCTGATGCTGCAGCCTCATTTTATTTGTCACATCTAACTGGTCATGTTGGTTAGTGCTCTTATGTGGAGTTACATCTTGTCCCTGCTACTTTATTGGTGGTTGTGCTGTAGTCCATTGCAAAATAGGAATACACAATCATTCTGCTAGTTTTCACACTGGAAGCCTCGCAGGGGAATATGTGGCCTTGACTGGTGAAAAGCTCAATGGAACAGATATGATTGCTCTTGGCCTTGCTACACACTATTCCATGAGTGGCGTAAGATTCTTTTTACTATATGTCTCATGTTTGAAGTTCAGATATTTCTACTGTGGTATTTTTTATCAACTTATGAGCATTTTATGTTTGCTTTTTTGGACAGCATCTGGATCTGATCGATGAACGACTTTCAAAGTTAGCAACTGATGACCCATCAGTTATTGATTCTTCCCTTGCACAATATGGAGACATGGTTTATCCAGACAAAAAAAGCATTGTTCATCGGTAATTTATTTTACCAAACATTGCTGATCAAACACTTTACCATGTGTCATCTCCATGGCTGCCAGCAGCTCTAACTATGACTCAGTAACCCTGCTTTGTTATTCCAAAATCCTTTTTTTGGGATTTAGGATACATAATACTTAATCACGCAGACACGCACCCAGTAGAAAAAGGCAGAAATGTTATATTTAACCATTTACGAACAAGAATTGAAATCTAGAACCATTGCTAGTTCTTTTCTCGAATTGATTCTAGCATGGCAGGCTTTGATCTACGTGTTCCTTTCCTTAGTGTCATTACTTTTGGGCATGTCAGTTTATTTTCGTCATAAAAATGCATGGTTATCAAGGCGGTAAGGCGAAGTGTGGTGACTGACTACCGCCTTACGCTTAAGTGACCAAAGCGTGAGGCGTGGCGGCGCCTTAAGAATTTAAGGAAAACTTAAAATAGCAGCTTAGAGCAGTAGATGACGATGAAGAAAAAAGAAGAAGAAAAGAGTAAGAAACGGGCTGTCCCAGCCCACCAGGCAGACCATGTGCCCCCCCCCCCCTCTCCTGGTGTAGCTCCATCTAGAAAGCTTTCCATCTCGCAAACTCCCAATCCCTGCCTGTAGTGCCGTTCCGCTTCCGCTTCTGCCTGGACGTGCTGCTCCGCTTCTCTCCACCCCTCTCTGGATGCGCTGCTTTGCTTCCCTCCGCTCTTCTACTTCCTCTCCCTCACTGCTCAGCGTTCTTAGATCGACAGCCACCACTGCCCTTGAGGGGGAAGAGGGCGCGACTGCACGGCTTGGGTGGCCGACCACATCAGTGTACATGAACGCATGGACAGCCCAGAGCAGAGGATTGGGATACAAGAAATAGTTGTCTGCCGGTGAGCAAGCCGGCCCGCTCCCTCCCCCCATACTCACACCTCCACCACCCACGTACTTAGTTCGTGCAGCTCCACCACCAGGGTCGCACAGATCGCATCCGTGGCCTGACGTGTGGCCACCAAGCATCTTGCCGCCAGTCCAGTATCTGTGCCACCTTGGCGTGTGCTCCGACACAACACGTGGAGCAGCACTCCGCCGCAACATGTGACAGTTCTACCGGCAACCTCAACACACGGATCCATGTCCATCACCACTGGCCTCTGCACCATGGCATCCTCACATCCAACATCCATTAACCTCGCCAGAGGCGTTGGAGAGATCATCACCGTCCACGCCTGCCACCAGCACACATAAATGACTGAATACATTTACACAGTTCATCAGTAAGGCATGTACAAAAGAAGAGCACCTTATGAAACTTTTTTTTTTTTTCACGAGTGTATCAAGGGCCATATATTTTAAAGTAGGCGAGATGTGCTGCAAGGATCAAGAGTGTACCTTCATATTGCGCATATCATCTTGATTGTCATCCCTGATTTTTCCATTTATGTTACCTTAGGCTGGAGGTGATTGATAAATGCTTCAGCCATGACACAGTTGAAGAGATTGTTGATGCCTTGGTGAGTGATGATTCAATTGCTTTTTACTATCCTAACATTCATCATTTTTTGATTGATTTGATAATGAGTGAAACATGAGATATTATTCATTCATATATGCCATTTGTGGCTTGGTTTCTGACGTTTTGCTAGCATCTCACTATTTACTGTGAAACTTTCATGAATCTTATAGTTAACTTTTGATGAAACTAACCATACTTCCCTGATATGTTTTTCATAATTGCAATTTTGCTGCCCTGAATGGTGCATGATTTAGTTTGATGAGTTCAGTGTTTTTTTTGTTCTGTGACTGAAAGTTCTGTTCAATTTTCACATGATTTAAAACTGAGTACTGTCATAATCAGGAAAGTGAAGCAGCTAGCTCAGATGAAGAATGGTGTACCGTGGCACTGAAACGATTGAAAGAGGCCTCTCCGTTAGCTTTGAAGGTCTCACTGCGATCGGTAAGTAGAAGTTCTACAACCTCAGTTGTTTGTCCTTGTGCTGTTGACTGAGATTGTTTCTGGCCATGATGTAGATACGCGAGGGTAGATATCAGACACTTGATGAGTGCCTTGTCCGTGAGTACCGCATGTCCATGAATGGAATCTCAAAGCAATTTTCTCATGAATTCTGTGAGGTATGTTCTTAATGCTGCATTCTTTGATCTTTTTAGAAGTTCAGAGAATATCTGTAAACTATTAGGCTTGATAAAGTGATCGTTGTTGCCGCAAACTTTTAAAACTTGAAAGAGAGTACTATCAAACTTTTGATTTGGAAATTGAGAGATTCCTGTCACTAAATTTGTGAAATTATGGAAGCCTTTTGTTATAGAAGTGAATTATAATTGAGCATTTTATTTTGTTTTTGTTGCTGGTTAAAAGATTGCATCTTTTGTTATATACTACTAGTTCTTATTTTCTCATCGCTGTGTAGGGTGTCAGAGCACGACTAGTCGACAAAGACTTCACTCCTAAGGTAATTATTTTGCTGTTTTGATTGATCAGTTCTTTGTACTAGGAAAAGAACCTGTTCTTTGTGATCTATATAAGTTGATTTGTATGTATTTGTTGTCTCAGTGGGACCCTCCTGCCCTTGAGTATGTTACAAATGACATGGTTGACGCTTACTTCGCGCCTCTTGGTGATTTGGAGCCTGAGTTGAAGCTACCCACAGAATCACGAGAGGCATTCGTATGACCGCAAATCATTCCAAGGACTGGACTGGGACCTGATAAACGTGTTATAATTTGTGTAGCCATTATTTTTGGCAGCACCACCAGCCCGGTTGGACCAACTATCCATGTGCCATATACACGTTTTGGCGTATTAAATTTTGAGCGCCAAGGGTAACTTTCAGTATTCGCCATGAGTTAGCTCTTCACCTAACAATGGGACAGGTGTGAGCGCTGTTCACAAGGGCTTCTCCAGTGAGAAACTGAAAGCGAATCATCGGCTGATGTGGAGTTCACATGAATCAAATCGACCAGTGTTGCGAATTATGGAAGAAATAAGAGATTTCGTGTTTTGGAGTCGATTCTTCGCGAGTTGAAAACGTACCCTGCCTACCGATCTCTTGCTGTGTTTTCCACCGTCTTTTCGTCAGCAACAGCAGTCTATTATAGATGTTTCTTTTTGTTCAACTCAAATTCTGCGATTACTTGGACGCATTATCTCCGTGTATCGAATCACTACCGCGGATGACCTAGGAGCTGTTTCGAGGCAATGTGTTGTGCAACGTCGATTGCATGAACAGTCCCCGTTTCAGTCATTTAGTTGCAGCATTGGAAAGACGAATTGTAAAACGGATCCAACAATTGCATGAGCTATAGGTCGGTCAGTTTCGGCCATCGGTAACAAAACGCTGCTGACAGGTACTTACTCTGCCTCTAAATAACCATTGTCGTTGGTGTATGTGTTATAAGTTTAACTCGATTTGTAGAAAATATGTATAATATTTATATTTCCAAATAAATTTGTTAAAAAACCAGATTTAAAGATCTTTGTACCATAAATATTAATATTTTTAATATATATTTAATTAAAATCATTTCTCAAAAAGCGAAAATGATAGTTATTTAAAGATGGAGTACAACCTCCGTCTTAAAAAGAATATCGTTCTAGCTATGAATCCAAATAAACACCTCTGACGAATCGGCCGTGTTTGCTTGAGCTACTTTATTGACTTTAATTCATACAAACAGTCGTGTAATAATTTTTTCTCTCATGAAAAAAATCAGTCGTACGAATCATCCGAACCGGCTTGTATGAATCATCTGAACCGGCCTATAACTCAAACGAACATAACTAATTGCCTATATGTATATCCAGAGCGATATTCCTGACAAAGGGTATATATTCTCTGCCCGATTGTAGTAATTACTACAAATCATCACCATCTGCTTGAACATGGACAGGGTATATAATACAACCTCTACCCGCGGGAGGATTGGCGCCCTCCCGCGGGGTAAGCTACTGTAGCTTTTTCTTTTTTTTCTTTTTTTTTTAAGATTTTTGTAGGCATCTTTTTCTATTAAAAACCGGTGTGACGATAGCGCATTCAATAATACAAATCTAATTGTGGGATAACGCACTCTCAATACTTGCGTGCGTTTTATACTTATATAGTGACTGATATATTTAGAGATTGTTTAGTTCCAAATTTAAAAGTTTTGGGATGCCACCGCAGGAGGATTGGTGGCCTCCCAGCGCTTGATGTACTGTAGCTTTTTTTTTTGCTTTCGTTTTTTCCTTTTCTTTTCTACTTTTTTTTCTTCTTTTCTTTTTTTTCATGATTTTCGTTCTAAAAAACCGATGCGCGGTAGTGCGTTCAATAGTACTATAAGATATAATAATATTCTTAATAAAGAGTTACTTTTTACCTCTTCATGTCTTAGTCTACTGTTCATTTCATTTTTATTTTCTTTCATGGTTATTGTTTTTCTCTTTTTCTCTCATTTTAGCATAGGTTTCTTAGAAAACTTCCGAATAAGTTTTTTCCTTTAAAAAATTAGCGTGTTCATAGAGCGCTCATAATAGTATCTCTGAACCATGAGTTTTTTTTCTCTTTTTCTTTCATTTAACACGTATTTTTTAACAAACTTCCGTATAAGTTTTTCTCTTTTCAAAAAACGGTGTGACATCAGTGCACCCATAATATTATCTCTCAGCTATGAGTTTTTAAGAGCTTTCACAGCTCCAGGGACTGTAACGCTACTGTTCATTCCTCTTTTTCTGTAGCGCTACCATTCATTCTTCTTTTTTATCTTTTCCTCCTCCTTTAGGTTATTTTTCCCTTTCCTTTTATGTTCACTATTCTTTGTCTTTATTTGTATAATTAGTTTTATTAGTAGCCTATTTTTACTACTCTAAATTAGTGCCATAACATTTTGATGTTACACATGTTAAAATTTAGTCACAAAAAATAAACACCTCTTAAATATAAATTATTTTGTAATTAGATGCTTTTGATATTATCTGTTCATTAATTTAATCTTCGCCTGTGCAGCGAAGCGCGCACTATCAAGCTAGTTAGTATGCTCCCTGGGCTTATTCCTAGCCTAGCCAGGATGGGATGTAAACCATGCATAGCTTCGGCCTGCCTAAGGTTAGGGATCCTAACGTCTAAGGGCAGGTGTGTGTGTGTGTTAATTAGGCTTTCTAAAAATCTACTCTTAAACTATGACCTTTAATTTTCTACTTGTAACACCTCAGATGTTTAATTAATTAAAATAAATTAGAATTTAATAAAGAAATGGCCAAAATCCTAGATGGAGGAAAAATTCTAACCAAATGTTTGTTGCATTCATGTCGTTGCATAATTTTTATTGAGTGAAAAATAATTTATTTAAACCCGTATGGGGTGATTCGAATTTATTCTATTTCAAAATTAAATAAAAAGGTTTACAAAATTTTACAAAATTTTTTAAAACTCAAAATGTTATTTGCAAAACCTAGGGAAAATATTTCCAAAATTTTCAAACTTGTTTTTGATTGCCAATAGATTTGAATTTGGATTTCAAATGGAATTTGGAAAAGGATTGTAAAATAAAAAGAAAAGAAAAGTTGGCAAAAGGACTGTACCCAAACCCCTCACCCATTTCTCCTACTTCCGGCCCATTCCACCCTTGGCCCAGCCGGCCCGCTCCCTTTCCGCTGGCCTGCTCCTCTCCCTCTCCCGCCGGCCCGCTAGCACCCCACCGGCCCACACCCCTTTTCCCTCCCTCCCTCCGTGTTGGGCCAGTCTGCGACGACCTGCCCCCTCCGAACCCGACCGAGCCCAACACCGAGCCGGCCTGCCCTCCCTCTCCCCGAGCGCACAACCCCACCATCTCCCTCTCCTCTCCTCTCTGTATGCCATCCAGGGCCCACCCGTCATTCTCCCTTTCCCTCAAACGTGTGGAGCCCACCCGTCAGCTCTCCCCCTCACCTCCGCCCTACCCGGATCGCCACCCGATCCCCACACCGCGCTTCACCATACCGCGCCCGCTCGATCCCTACCCCTCCTCTATCTCTTTAAAACCCTGCAGTCGATCCAGGCCGCCACCCCGCCGTCACCTAGATCCCCCTCGAGCACCCTCCTCCTCCCCTCGCCTGTGCCGCAACACCACGCCAAGCCGCCATTGCCGGCCGCCATGAGCTCCACTAGCCGACGCCTCTGCTCGCCCCACCAACCCGTGGATGCCATCGGAACGCGGTGTTGATCTACCGCCGACGCCTCGACCTCACGCAGGTGATCTTGTCCACTCCCGTGTCTGCACCGCCGGGTCCGAGCGCCACCACCCGCCTCCGCCGTCGTACGCGCCACCTGAGCCTCCTCCGACCGCGCGGACACCCTAGGTGAGCACTCCATCTCCTCCGCTCCCCTCCCCACTTGTTCCCTGGGTCGCTGCTAGCCTCCAACGTGTTCCCGAGCACAACGGCGAGCTCTGAAAATGGCGCTGCCGTGGACTTCAGGGCGCCGTCGTGGTCAGAGCCACCGACGTTCGCCTCTTCCCCTCTGGTCCGTCCGATTTCCGTCTCAACGACCGAGATTAGATCCCAGTCCAAGGGATATGGACCAAGTCCATAGTCCCTAGACGCGGTTCATAGCGCCACACACCCCTCCGTCCACAGCACGGTGGAGCACCGGCCCAACCGCGCGCAGCCACCTGGCGCCACGCGGCCCCTACGTGGTTGCCACGCTAGCAGGCACCGCGCCCGTGCCAGTTTTGCAAAAGAAACCCTGGATTTCTTGGAAACAAACCTGCCGTCCATAGTTCCTATTCGCTGAGTTTGGAAATTCTTCCTATTCGACCCCTACCCTTTTTGGAAAATGAGGCGCAGTCCACTGCATAGTCGCACACCCCCTCTCTCCCCTATCTAATCTAGGCCGTCCGATCTGGATCGGGCCATCCAGAATGGAAGATACCTCGTCGCGGCGCATTTTGCTAAAGAGCCCCTTCCTTCTTTTGAAATCAACCAGCGCTCCATCCATCACTATGCACTGAGTCATCCGAAACTTTCGTCCAAGCCCTCGCAGTTTCTTCAAAATGAGGCCCGGTCCAGAGCTCTTTTAAATTCAGATTTGATTTATTTAAATTCACAAATTGAGTTCAAATGATTTACAGTTTTGCCACTAAAATTCAAAAGCCTATAACTTGCTCATTTTAACTCCGTTTCGACCCATTCAACTTGCGTTAGTTTCATAATTTCGTTCTCTACGCAGTAGATCTATTTATTTACTGTTTTCTTACTGTATGATGTACTGTTACTTATATTGTTTGTTTGGACCATGTGATGATGTTTGATCCAGCGAGTGCGAGCTACGTGGAACCTCCAGATCAAGCTTGTGCCCTTGTTGATTCGATCCAGCCCGCAGGCAAGTGTTCTTGAACATCTTGCGCCTATACTTTATTTTACTTTTGGTATTAGAGTAGTTTAGATCCTGTAGTTGCATGCTTGTCATTAAATTGAATCCCATGTTAAGGTTTACTAGAATCTGTATATATAATCCTTGTCGCCTTTTTTTGGGATGTTCGGGTAGGTGTCTTGCTTAGCCCTGCAATCATGGTTGGGATGAGAGTTAAATGTTAATAATCTTGAATAATGAATTATGGAACAAATGTGGACATGGTAATTTTGTAGCAACATGGTGTTTAGTTAAATTCAGCAGGATGGACCCGTATTGGTGGTTTTGTGCCATGGGACTCGGCAGCTCTTATTTGGTTTCTGGTTCGGGGCTCGTGCTAGACATATCCTGCTTGGATCCCTAGGACCCGGTTCTCGAAGCTTGTAACCCGGCTTAACAGCGCAACCATGAGATCTGGATGGGCTGGACCTGGCTAACTAATTAGTTCCCTTCAAGTTATGCTACACGGGGTTTGTTTAGTGGCTCAAGAGGGGGTCCCTGGGGTCGCTGACTTATGTATGGGGATGAAACCTTAGAGTACGTGTAACACAGGCTTGGAGGGGCTTTGTAAAGGCCTTGCAGTGCAACCCGCTATGCACCTTGGCAGTGTTTGGCGTGACAGGAAATGCATGACTCATGGGTAACGATGTGCAACCTCTGCAGAGTGTAAAACTGATATATCAGCCATGCTCACGGTCACGAGTGGCTTGGACTTCTTCGAGATTAGTTGGTGGGTTAGGTCTGTTTCGTTAGGGAAGTCTTATGTGGTCATTAGTCCCATATGACATGGGTACAGAGGCTTTTTCTACGCGGGTTACTGCTTGGTACAGGAGTGACTCCCAGGCTCGGGCGCAGACCTGGTGTTATTACGGAAGGTAGCTTTCTATGTCGTGACATATGTAACTAATACACATAGGGGAACTCTTCGAGTCGGCCTTGTGGTTTGCCTGATGGACTTCAGGTGTGGGTGCTTGGTGCGACTCCAAGTGTGGTTGCTTGGTGGACTCCAAGTGTTGGTTGCTCGGTGTGATTTTGAGTGTGGTTTGCTCAGTGCGACTCCGAGTGTGGTTACTGTTACTCTTGGAGACTGTGGTTATAACCTAGTAAATAGGTGCATAGGAAATAGGATTTAATAGGATGTGTTGCTTTAGACGCTTGAGTCAAACAGAGCCAGCTTACCTTTATTTTTAGCCTCATAAGCATATATTTCCTACACTTGCGGAGTACATTTCGATGTACTCACCCTTCCTCTTTGAACCCCCTGCTACCCCACCCAGACGCTGGAGTCTACGACGCGGAGCAGGAGTACCCAGAAGACGGTGGATACGACCCTGACAACTTATACCCAGAAGATGGTGGATACGACCCAGACGACCTGTACTAGGATGGCGCAGCCTCCGGGCGACCTTCCTGTGGACATGACGTCCAATTTCCGCTAGTCTACATTAGAGTTAGACCGAGAGTCTGTACTTTTCTTTCAGACCCGAGGGTCATTTTTGTAATAATGTTTGATATATTAATAAAGCATTGTTTTGATATTTACTATGATGTCAATATATGTATGAAAATTGATCCTGACATACATATATTGTGCTCCAATTTTGTTCTTAAAATTGGGGTGTCACACTACTCATC
The DNA here is from genome assembly GCA_009763385.1 of Coix lacryma-jobi var. lacryma-jobi. Classification (NCBI taxonomy): domain Eukaryota; kingdom Viridiplantae; phylum Streptophyta; class Magnoliopsida; order Poales; family Poaceae; genus Coix; species Coix lacryma-jobi. Next base: position 51,437,843 of record CM019823.1, on the reverse strand, counting down.
AAAACTTATGCAAGAAAAGTAATATATTTGTATGTGCAATTAAGGTTTTACTAGCTCTATCGTAAAAGAGTTATGCAACCTAGGTTCTAATGGTATCGACTAGCCTGGCAAGCTAAACTAGAAATATAAGCACACAATCTAGGTACATAATATAAATTGTGGAAGCTTAAATAAGATAGAGATGCAAAATTTTATTGATGACTTTGATATCATTACCGAGGTATATCGAGAAGCTCACGCTTCTCCTAGTCCTCAATGGAGCCTCTATCAAGGGCCAAGCTCTCGGTCGATGAGTAAATCCGTAGATAGACCCTGGGCCTTCCCCACATGCAAGTGGGTCTCCGAGATGGCTTCTCCAAGACTGCTCCTCGCTGTCTTCAGCATCAAGCTTTCGACAAATCACCGTAGACCTCGTTCTCTCCGGCACATGGTGGCAACCACACCACAAAAACTGTTGTTGTGGTCTCGTAAGACTACAAGCCCCTATGAGTATAACAATGGTCAATGGTGCACACAAGCATTGAGTGTTGAGTGGTATGCAAATCTCACGAAGCACGAGGCCTAAACATAGAGCAAGAGCATAATCGATAGTGTAACTAACTTAAGTACTTCTCAAAACACCTAGGTTGATCAATGAGTGATTCATTCCTTAAGCACTATTGATCGCAAAAGAGCACTAGAGTGGAGCCTCAACTCCCTTTATGTTCCTCAACTCCTACACACCTCTAATTGGGGGGGGGGGGGTGCAAATAGCCCCCACACTTAAAACTAGCCGTAAGAGGCTACAACAGCTTTCTGCGCAGGTATCAAAATTTTCAGTTGCAACAACTGTTTTCCGTCACGCTTTCTCCGGTGGTTTGGCCAGGTAGTCACCAAATAATTCTGGTGCATGCTCTCAGCATGCTATAAGCTTGTTTTCTTCACATCTTTGCAACCAAGCTTGATTCTCTTGGTGTCTTGAGCTTCTAGCATCATTTGTATGTCTTCTAGAGCAGCTCTGTAAGGACCGTGACGCCTAAGAGAGGGGGGAGGAGTTAAATTAGGCAACTTAAAAATGTACTTCTAACTATGACCTCTAATTTCAACCTAATCAAAACCTATGCAAGAAAAAACTATCTAGATGTGCATCTAAGGTTTTGCTAGGTGTGTTGTTATCTCTATCGCAAGAGTTATGCAATCTCGGTTTCAATCCTATCAACTAACCTATCAACTAAGCTAGGAAAGGTAACACACAACCAATATTGCAATATAAATGTGGAAGCTAAAGATAAAGTAGAGATGCAAACTATCATCAATAACATCAAATAGTTACACTATAGAGAAAGAGCTTTTAGTCCCGGCTGAAACGAGCCTTTAGTCCAGGGTATGCCAACCGGGACTAAGAATCCGGGACTAAAGGTCCCGGGCCTTTAGTCCCGGGTGCATTCAACCGGGGCTAAAGGTTATAGGAGAAAAAAAAGAGATTCGAACTCAGCACTTCTCGCCTCACGCATGCTTACCAACTGAGCTACACAACCTACGCAATATAGTTCTGGACGTTTTCTTTTTGAATCCACTCGGGAAGGACCTTTAACCCCGGTTGGTAACACCAACCGGGGCTAAAAGGACCTTTAATCCCGGTTAGTAACACTAACCGGGGCTAAAGGTTCACCCTTTAGTCCCGGTTCGTATTACCAACCGGGACTAAAGGTCCAGGACCTTTAGTCCAGGTTGGTAATACCAACCGGGGCTAAAGATTCACCTTTAGCCCCGGACACAATTTTTGGTCGAGACTAAAGCTCAATTGACAGATCGTCCAAAGGCCTGTTCTCTAGTAGTGTTATAGTATGAAAATATAACTAATAAAGAATCTAACAATACTTGATTAGTATCATAAATGTTATTTTCTCTATTCTAAATCATAAATCATTCTAAAAATCTTGGAGAGTCAAAGTTTATAAATTTGACCAAATTTATATATACAAATGAACTAGTTTTCATTTACGTTTAGGTTACTTTATTTGAGCCAACCAAACAGTTCGCGATGTTAGCATACGGAGAAGGGATTCGGGATATGTAGCAATAATTGGGGGAGGATCAGATTAATCTCATTGCTGATTGTTGTGGAGTTCAGCGACAATTCCATTTGTATCTTTCTTTCGGTGCTCCTCTCCTCTATTACTCGCCGCACGTAGGCAGTGACACACGCAACTCTCTATCAACAGCTAATAATGACATTGTGAGCTAGAGTGAAACATCAAAAACATATAGGCCAGCATCTGCATGGTCTTGATTTTACATCCATGGATGTTTCTTCTGCACAGAACAACACAAGCCGCATCCAATCGCCCGGCAGCAACGGGGTTGCTGACCTTCATGCTCGTCACTCACCGTTCACCAAATGGTGCCACTGCACTGTAACCGCAAGTTATAACTGCTTGCAGACTGTAGCAAGTCCCCTCCAGCTCCGGATCGATTGCGAGCTCCGCCACTGTCCGTATCGGAAAGCAGAGGGACGGGCTGGCTCCATGAGACCCTGACCCAAACACACCCACTTGGGTCTCCTCATGAGCTGCTTTATGCCTTGTTCGCTTCTGTCGAATTGAAATAGGGTCCAGAATCATTCTAGACCAGGAATAAGTGAACCAAAAAGATTCAATTGATCTGGTTGTTTTCGTTGCTGACCTTAAAAGGTGGAGAACAAATCCGGGTGTTAGAGCATAAGAAATGAACTAAATTCAAACCGGATTATATCAATCCACCCGGAACCAAATCTCAACAAAACGGCTATTTTGTTATAGACCGGATTTAAAACCGGATGAGATCAATCTGGCTGAAATGACACTATTCCGATGAAACCGAACAAGACCTTAGCGGGCCACGTGACATGACACAGGGTCACAGTCAGTCGCTGCCGGACTGACGGAGAGGTGAAGCATGCAATTGAGAATTTTCCATAGAGGAAAACTCTCTCTCCAACCTCCTTCCGACTCCTACTGCTGGATCTGAAAATTTACGACCTTAACCCCTGAACGGTGCCGGTGACAAGACAATTGCAGGTCTCACGCTCACATGCTAAAATCCATCAACCAAACACGAAGGAATATCTGTGATCTGGCCAGAACATGCAAGAGAATAATACTGTAGTATTAGAGAGCACGGTTCAACGAATTAATCAACTGGGTTCACGGGTATGCTCACGTCCAAAATCCAACGGCATTTTATAAGCGGAGTGATCCATACGGGCCAGCTCGAGCAGCACATGGCGATGGCGTGCGGCTCCATCTCGCATCCGCCACCACCGCTATAAATACCACTGGCCATGCACACACTGACACACGCACTCCCACACACAGCAGTACAGCACTAGCAGCAGCAGCTCGAGCTAGCTTAGCTACTACGTGTGCAAGTAGCTCGATCGATCGCCATGGCTGCTAGAGCGGCGCTCGTCCTGGCTGTCAGCCTGGTCCTTGCTGCCGTGGCGAGCGCGACCAACTGCCCCCCACCACCGGCGCCAAGCCGCCGACGCCGACGCCGACGCCCGGCGGCCAGCGCGGGTCGTGCCCCAGGGACGCGCTGAAGCTGGGCGTGTGCGCCAACGTGCTGAACCTGGCCAAGGTCAAGATCGGCTCGCCGCCGTACTTGCCGTGCTGCTCGCTGCTGGACGGGCTCGTCGACCTGGAGGCCGCCGTCTGCCTCTGCACCGCCATCAAGGCCAACGTCCTCGGCATCAAGCTTAACCTCCCGATCGACCTCAGCCTCATCCTCAACAACTGCGGCAAGAACTGCCCCAACGACTTCCACTGCGCATAGATCATCAATTGATCGTCGTCCATCATCGCCGGCCGCGGTTCATCATTCCGTGGGCGTGATATGATGATGCTTTGCTTATTTTGTGGTTGAGATCTTCAATTCCTGCCAGTTCCACAGCTTATTTATTTTCGATTTGTTTCTTTATACATATATATGGGTGGTGTGGTTACACTTCTACATAGCCCAGGCAGCGGCCACCACGCGTGCATGTATATTGATTTGTTCTCATGAGCCATATGATCTGTTTGTATGGTTCGTTTCAATAAATGAAGTTGTAGTTTCTTTTTGATAAAAATGAGTGTATTGAATTCGTTTAGTAGATTATTGCAAACGCTAAGAGCAATGGTCATAGTTTTGACAAAATAAACCTACAAAAAGTTAAAACACGTGAGATACCACGTGAGATAACAGTATATAAATGGCCCCGTACACGCTGTACCGAACCATTTATATATGGCCGTCTTTTTTCTTGAGAGATAGAAAATCATGCCACAATACTCCTGATACTTCTGCAGGCTTATTTGGTACCTACACTCATGAGCAATTTCCCGCGAGAGCAAAATATTTGGGGCTTCCACTCCATGCTAGGAAGCTAAAGAAAATTGAGGTGCAGCCGTTTGTAGACAAGGTTGTTGGAGCAAGATTATCGGGTTGGAAAGGTAAATTTCTGACGACGGCTGGAGGAGAGACTCTGGTGATAACAGTGCTATTATCGAAACCAATTTATCACTTCACAGTTTTTCATGCGCAAAAAGGGGTGCTAAAAAAATAGATAAGCTACGGTGCAGTTTTTTATGGCGAGGGAAAACACTAGAAAACGTCAGCGGAGGCCATTCCTTGATCAATTGGCCCACAACATGCTTACCAAAGGAAAAGGGAGGGGATTGACATCATGGAATTAGGATTCACAAGGGCTCTGCGACTAAGATGCATGGCTGTGTTATAGATGGAAGCAAAAGGAGAAAGCTTGGAGTAACCTAAAAGTCTCTTGTGACAAAGCCGATCATGCATGATCTATTCAATGCCTCAACTATAGTGAACATAGGAGATGGCAAAATAGCTCTTTTCTGGCCATCACCATGGATAAATGGAACATCGGTAAAAAGAATCCCGCCTAGCTTGTTCAAGAAGATGTGATGGAAAAATTCACGGTTCAAAAAGCACTACACAACAACAAGTGGATCGACCATATTTATCCTCCAAGCACACAGGAGGAGATCTCAGATTTTGTTGAACTATGGAAGGCAATCAAAGATATAACTTTAGATGATCAGGTTGAGGACGACATAAAATAGCGTTGGACGACAAATTGAGAGTATACAACAAAAAGTGCCCACAAAATTCAGTTCGAGAGAACTTTTACCAAGATGAAAATAATGCCAGTTTGGAAGGTGGAAGCTGAGCCAAAGTGCCACTTCTTTGCCTGGACTTTGTTGCACAAGAAGATCCCCACGACAAACAATTTAATGAAACGAGGCTGGTTAGATGACCGTGTGTGCAAATTGTGTGGGACTAGTCAGGAAACTCTAACACCCATCTGTAAAGACTGCCCGTTTACAAAGGAAGTCTGGGAGCTCGTAAAACAATGGTCTGTTACAACGGATATCAATATAGTTAGCTCATCTGGGTCGCTGTACAAATTCTGGAGGAGATGTAGAATAAAGTTGAATAAAAATATGAGAAGGAATTTTGATGGAATTATAATATATTTTTGGTGGAACATCTGGAAGGAGAGAAATAAGAGAATCTTCCAACAACAAGCTCTAAATCCAAGACAGGTTGCAATTTTTTGTAATGATGGTATCCTCCAATACCATAGAGTGACGGTGCCAAGGCATGATGCAGCGCGCCATAGCAGCAGTAGAAACTTTTTATTTTCCGTTTTCATTGTTGTTTAGGTTTGATTTTTTTCCCGGTTAGTGTACAGTTGTGTTGTTTTTCTTTCAGTTGGGTAAGTTTGGCTCTATAAAGTCATGGCTGTAATATTCGGTCATGTTTTTATTTTCTATCGTCTAATAAAAATATGTGGAAAAGCTTTTGCTGTCCTTTCTAAAAAAATATTAACCTAGAGACACAATATGAGAAATCAGTTAGACACCGATGAAAGAAAAACCCCTCTCTGCATCGAATGAGATGTAGTATTGTTCATTGTAACTCTATCTATCTTAAACATGTCCCTTGTGAATTGTTCCCCACTAAAGTCTTATTTGGATGCACTCGTATCCTGCTTCGATTCATGTGCGCTGGAGTGGATTTAAGTAAAATCTGATTTAATTTCTACTTCAACGTATATTGATTGGGCCTAAGCATATTTGTTTGGTTTTCGAGAGGATTAGAGGAGATTAAAGAAGGTTTTAACTTGTAGGGGATTGGATATGGGTACATTCATCCCTTGCAGTCCCCTTAGATTGAAGGCTAAACGAGCGAGCCCTAACAGAGCCGAGTGACGTTCTCGAGGGCTACTTTCATCCCAGTAGGATCACATATGGGTGGTTTTAAACTCCAAACAAATGCACATATGTTTTTAATCTGTCTAGCCAACAATTAAGTGATATAAGAGCAATCATCACTCATTTTTTCTCTTAGATATAAAATGGAGGGCCCAAATCAATCTTGCTCTCCATCTTATTTTTGATGGCTTCACCGTTTCCCTGTCCGCACTGCTTGACCCTAACAGCCCTTTGCCCTCATTGTTTCCAAAAAAAAAAAAAAAATGGGGTGAGGACTATCCTTACCGTTTCCCTTAGCCCTTGCGCGAACGTCTAACACAAATAACCATATAGTATTACGAGAGATGCATTCATCCAATAATACGATAGGACATCCTAATTCAGCCAACCAGTCTGTATGCCTATTATGGACAGTATCGTGTTGCTTAACACTACTACACGAATGCTCTGCAGCAACGGTAGGATTTTTTTAGGGGCAGCTCCTACAGTAGGTTGGTCGGGTCCTGCTGTGCCAGCCGCCCTTACAAATCATACAGTAAGGGCGGCTGGTGTTATAAACCGCCTCTACTAATGGGTCGATTTGTAGGGACGGTTCACTCTCCAGCTGCCTCTGCTATTTCATTTGTAGGGGCGGTTTAATCATCAACCGCCCCTACTAATGGCTACAGTATAAAGACTACACCTTCTTTCTCCTTGGGTTGACTAATGTAGCTTGAGGAGGAAAGAAAGGGGGACCTTGAGCATCTTCCAAAAATTGCTCTTTCAAGGGGAGAAGGTTTTGGTCTCAAATCCTTTGGTGGAGAGGTTGTGAAAGGTAAGAAAATGCTATTCCAAATATTTTTTTTAAGTATTAGTGGTTGGTTAGTGCTTAATTAGAGTTTTTCTTCTCTCTCTTCCATGGTGCATAGCTATTTATGAAGAAAAATAGACCAATGTTTTGAGGGTGCTAGGATAAATTAGTAGAATATGATTACACCATAGTTTAGTGGATCTTGCTTGAGTTTAGTACACTATTAGTTAGTTTTATAGACGTTTTATTTACTTCTAGATCTAGATCTAGATCTAGATCTAGAACTAGTGTTTAGTTTTTTTTATTAATTTTAGTTTTTAAATTTTTGTTTGAGGAAATGGGATTAAGTTTGTATGAATGGTATATAGTGGGTAAATATAAATTGTTTCTAATTATTGTCTTTGAAATTGTTTACATGATATATTTATTTGTCCAAAAAATTAAATTTTAATTAGTTAGTTATGTCTACGTTTAATTATTCTTTATTATTTGGATGATTATAAACATTATATTCTTTCAATTAATTATTAATTTGATTTGTGTGTATATATGAATAATTAGTCTTTTAATATTTTTGTTTGATTGTTGTTCTAAAGATGGAGTACAAAAACTCTTGGATGTATGGTTCATTAAGGTGGAAAGCAACTTTTCGTGAAGAAGTGGATAAATTTCTTGGAGCAGCGGAGAAGCATGCAATGACGTTGGCACAAAATAACGATTCAATTATTTGTCCGTATAGCGATTGCAAGAACCATCTCGCATGAAAAGATGTGAATATCATCATATCACACTTGATTATACGAGGAATTGTTAAGGACTATACAATGTGGATTCATCATGGTGAAGAGGCTGTTAACGTTGATCCAGATGAAGACAGCGAAATAGATGTTGAAACCATTGTAGATTACCTTAACTGATATGTAGCACAACTTGATGCAAAAATAGATGATGATGACCATGAACATGGTGGTGATGTTGTTGGTTGCGATGGTAACGACGAAGGTGGTGGCAATAATGATGATGGTGGAGGACGTGTCGAGGATGAAGATGTTGGTGACTGTTTGGAGGGAATGCTTCGGGCCATTGGACCAGAGATTTTACGAAAGAGCCTGAAAGGTCTAGAAAATTTGGGAAGGGTTAAAAACATCAAATGAAAGGAGACCATGTATGGTGCTGAAAAGGGTTGTCCGACACACTGGATAGTGCTCCAATTTTTGTGCTTGAGCTACTCATCCTAAAGGCTATGTATGGTTTGTCAGACTGTAGCTTCAATGATCTATTGTCTCCTGCCATGGTTGCTGCCGTAACCAAACTCAGTTCCCACCAACACATACCAAGTGAAAAAGGTTATAAGTCCATTAAAATGGGGGTTGAAAAAAATCCATGCATGCCCCAACCATTGAATATTTTTTCGTGGCGATACGTTCAAGTCATTAGACAAATGTCCTAGGTGTGGGGCTAGTCGGTATAAGAACAATGACATTTACAACGGGGACGAAGTCTCTACAGGGAACAAGAGGACAAAGGGTGGGTAAAAGGTGGTACAAGATTCTGACCCCCTAGAGGACACTCCATTAGGCAACGATGATAAGTAGAGAAGAATTTCCACCTTGGTAATGTGGCACCTGCCAGTTATCGACCAATTGAGGCTTATGTTTGTAAACCCTAAGGAAGCTGCACTCATGACATGGTGGGATGATGACCGCAAGGTGGGTGATGATTAGATTGGACACCCGACTGATGGTACCCAGTGGGAACACTTCGACACGACAGACACCGAGTTTAGTTTGGGCCCAAGAAATGTACGGTTTGGCTTGAGCACCAATGGAATGAATCCCTTCTATGAGAGGACCAGCAACCACAACACATGGCCACTAATCTTGACCATGTACAACATCTCAACTTGTTTGTGTCAGAAGAGAGTACCTTCTACTCACCATTCTCATTTTAGGTCTGAAACAACCAGGCATTGATATAGATGTGTTCCTTGAGCCTTTGATGCAAGAATGGAGAGGCTATGGTGGCGTGGGGAGCCAATATTGTATGATGCATTCAGAAAGGAGGACTTCATATGTAGAGCCATTATCTTTGTTACTACCAATGATTACCTCGCACTGTTTGCTTTATTTGGACAGATCAAAGGAAAGATGGGATACTTAGTATGCTTGGATGATAGTTCATGGGTGTACCTGGACACATCCAAGAAGACAGTTTACCTAAGGTACTAACGCTTCTTAAAGTGAACTCACAGATATCATAGCAAGATGTTCTTCAGATTGTATGACAACGCCACGGAGACTGACCCCCTTCCAGAGAGACATCACAATGGGCAACACGTGTTCGCAATGGTGAAAAACATAAATGTCATCTTTGGAAAGAAGAATGCAGATGAGACAAACATAGATAGAAGCACACCTCCTGTGCCCGGCGTACCTTTTAAGAAACAATCGGTCTTCCTTAAGCTAGTATCTGCCTTATTGGCCGGACTCGGAGGTCCCTCGTGCCTTGATGCTATGCACGTGCAGAAGAATGTCTTTGAGAGTCTCATTTCTACCTTGATGGACACAGAAAAGACAAAGGATGGGCTAAAGTCACAGAAAGACATGGTGCAACTAAATGTAAAGCCACAACTTCATCCTGTACCTGAGGGTAATGGAAAATACATTTTGCCTCTGGCTAGCTTTAACCTCATGCTAGAAGAGAGGAGAGCAATATGCACTTTCCTAAGGGGGGGGGGGGGGGTTAAAGTTCCTACTGGGTTTTGAGAGAACGTGAAGAGGTTAGTTTCGATGAAGGACCTATCAATAACATGCTTCAAGGCTCACGATTGTCATGTTATGCTGATAGTGTTCCTCCCTATTGCAAACAGGGCTATAAAGCCAAAGTTTTTGAAAATGGCCATCACCCGCATGTGTTATTTCTTTTTGAAGATCTCACATAATAAGAATGGTAAAAAAGAGATGAGTGACCTACATGATTTTGTGGTGGAGACCCAAAACCAACTTTGAATGCATCTTTGCCCCTAGTGGGTTTCGGTGATTGGATGAAACACAAGATTACTGTGACTAACGTGTGTTTTGCAGAAATAGGATTGAGTTAGGTCACGGTAATGGCGACGATACGAGCATATGAAGTTCATGTCCCCTGGCGATGGATATCATTTCGGTTTCAAAGGACGGACGACGAAGACGGTGGTAAACTAGGCTAAGTGTCATATGGTGTTGGAGGACACTTATGTAGTCATAGGTCTTTGTTTTTCCTTTGGCCGTACTATAAAGGGGAGCGTGAATCAGTAGCTTGACCTAGATGAGTCTATTGAGGTAGGTGTGGTGCACACTTGTTATTTCATAGCCCTAGGTAGCTCAGAGAGATGCCTTATGTCGAGGGGATGAAAAGTCATTAAGGCCGCGTCGCGATCCGAGTTGGTTTTGCCCTTGAGATGGGTATCGGACGTTGGCCTGGTGGGCATCAGATGTGTCCGATGCTCACTCAGACTAGGGTTTAGTCTGGTGCGTGGCATCAGACGCGCCGATGTTGCCACATCAGACGCGCCCGTGCCACTATTCACGTGCGCGTGAACTTGGGCTAGCACCGGACGCTGGCATCGGACGCTGAGGGCCAGCGTCCGATGTCCATGCAGAGAGGTTCCAGAGAGGGTAAATCCACATCGGACGCGTCCGTTGTGGTGGCATCGGACGCTGCCCGCGTCCGATGCTCCTTTAACATGTCTGACAGGTGGTACAGTCGACCGTTGGTCGAGGTCATCGGAGCGTCCGATGCCAGGCATCAGAGCGTCCAATGCCCCCGCAGAAACACCTGTTCGGTGCTTTTTGGATGACCGGTTGGGGGAGTATTTATACTCCTCCCCCTCATCCATTAGAGTGTTCTTGCCACTTCCATCGGCTGAGAGACACATTATGAGTGTGAGATAGTGCAAGAGCCCTAGTGAGGTTGAGAGAATTGCAAATTGAGAGAATCAGTGACCTCCTAGTGAGAATTGAGTAGCAAGTGTGCATCCATCCATCTCTTTGGCCTTGTCTTGGTCAAGTGAGAGTTCTAGCTTGTTACTCTTGGTGATCGGCATCACCTAGATGGCTTGGTGGTGATCGAAGAGCTTGGTGATCATCCGGTGGCTTTGTGGATGACCCAAGTCAAGTTGTGACCGGTAGCGAGCGATTCACCGGGCCAGAGTGGCGAAGAATCAGCTCGTAGTGAGCACTTGATCCTTGCGCGGATCAAGGGGAGCGATATTCTTGCGCGGGTGCTCCAACGAGGACTAGGGGGTGTGCCGACACCTCGATACCTCAGGAAAAAGATCGTCGTGTCATCTCTACTCTATTTACATTCACATTTACTTTTGAGCAATTCAATTCCGCAATTTACTTGTTGTTCTTTCTTAAGTTGAATTGCCATGCTAGAGTAGGTTTAGCGATAGTCTTTTGTGCGGTTGTTGTTAGTGAAACATAGTTCTAGGCACTAGGGGTTTAATTGGGCTAGTTAGGATTTAATTCTTGCTAAAGTTTTAGAAAAGCCCAATTCACCCCCCTCTTGGGCATCTTGATCCTTTCAATTGGTATCGGAGCCTCGTGCTCTCGATTTAGGCTTAACCGCCTAGAGTTAAGATGTCCAGATGTGATGGACCACCTCCCATATTTGATGGAGACGACTTCCCATATTGGAAAATTTGTATGGAGTCGTACCTAGAAGCGGTTGATGTTAAATGCCGCGAAGCCGCGATCACCGGTTTTGCCATGCCCAAGGAAGGCACAAGCCTTACTCCTAATGAGGAGGGAAATGAGAAATGGAATGCAAAAGCCAAAAACATCCTTTTTAGAGGCATTTGAAAGGATGTGTTTAATCGTGTTTGGAACCACAAAAATGCCCATGATCTATGGGAAAACATTTGTGCGCTCCATGAGGGAACCAAGTGAGCGTGAGGAACGCTATCATTTAGTTATGCAAAAGCTTCATTCTTTTGATATGCATGCTAATGAAAGTGCAAATGAACTGTACTCACACTTGAATGTTCTTGTAGAAGAACTCAATGGACTTGGCCTCACACAAATGCAACCATCTGATGTTGTGAGGAAGATCCTTTGTGTCCTCCCAATTGATAAATATGGACACATTGTGACGGTGCTACATCAAGGCGATCTTTCCACCGCTACACCAACTCAAATCTTGGGAAAGATCAATGCACATGAGATGTACATGCACATCACACCAAGTGGTGGCTCTTCCACCGACAAGAAGAAGGACTTGGCCTTCAAAGCAAGCGATGACAAGAAGGGCAAGTCCAAGGCTTTTGAGGTGCATCATGAAAGCTCAAGTGATGAAGAGGATGATTCCAACATCGCTCTCATGGTGAGAAGAACCACAAAGATGTTGAAGAAGCTTCACAAGAATGGAGTCAACTTTGATTCAAAAAAGAAGAAATTCTTCACAAGTAGCAAGAGAAGGCCAATCTCCGAGATGGATTGCTACAATTGTGGTGAACTTGGCCATATTGCTCATCAATGCACCAAGCCCAAGAAAGAGAGCTACAAGAACAAGAACAAGGGCAAGAAATATGACTCATCTAGCGAAGATGAGAAGAAGAATGAGAAGGCCTACAAGAAGGATGGCAAGAAGAAGAAGCAATACCACAAGGAAGGTGGCAAGGCTTACATTGTTGGTGATTGGCTCACCGACATTGACTCCTCCGGTGGATCATCAAATGAAGATAGTGATGACGAGAAGGAGAAGGTGGTCGCTCTAGTCATTGGGACCTCTACACCACCACCACCACCATCGCCATCATCCTCTACACACCTATGCCTTATGGCAAAGGGTGATCGGAAGGTACAAAGTGATGATGACTCTAGTGATAGTGATAGTGATGGTGAATTTGAGGCACCTTCTTATGTTGAACTTGTTGCTTTGCTTAACAACTATTCTAAAATCATAAGAAAGACTAGAGCCAAGAATGATAGGCTTGTTAGTGACAATGTGAAGGACCGAAAATGATAAGGCAAGGCGACCAGAGGGGGGGGGGGGTAAATGGGAGCCTTAAAATTTCTTTCGGAATGTTTAGACCTTTGTCCCTGAAAATCAACCCCAAGAGCAAAGCCAACACAAGTGATGTCCACGACCCAAGAGAATGGGTGGATGTTCCCTAGGAACACAGCGAGACACCACAAAAGCTCCTTCTTCCAAATCCACGCAAGTCAACTAGTGACAGGATGGAGTTTGGGTAACCTCAATCTCCCCCGAGCAACGCGAGGGGGATTCAGGCAATCTCACAAAGCGGGAAGCCCGGTTTCTGTAGAGCACAGAGTCGGGAATCCAACGCAAAAAGCAGAACTCAAATCCAAAGCCAAACGGACGAGCTACGGACAAAACAGCGCAGAAACAGCTGCATCGGACGCTGGAGGTGCGTCCGATGTGTTTGCATCGGACGCGTCCGATGTGAACAGGACCTCTCTGGTTCCTCACTGAGTTGGCATCGGACGCTGCTACAGTTACAAATCAGCGTCCGATGTGAGCGTCCGATGAGGGGCCGACGCGTCCGATGTGAACAGTAGCGTCCGATGCCCTGACAACGGACGCGTCCGATGCCCTGACAACGGACGCGTCCGATGCAAAATGAGGGTTTCTGGAACCTCACTGCATGACCATCGGACGCTGCACTGTAGCGTCCGATGCCAGCGTCTGATGCCCCTTCAAAAGCACAGATACTGACACATGGCAACGACGCGTCCGATACTACTCGGGTCAGCGTCCGATGCCAAGAACACGAGCGTCCGATGCCCCCGACGCAACACTGTTCTTCCGCAGATTCAACTCGATCTCCTTCGAATCAAAAGCTCTAGGGCTAGGATTCGATCTGAGGAGTCACAAGGATGTTAGTGAGCTACTCCTAAGAGATCATGGCTCGAACCTAACTCCAAATCGATGAATCGAAAGAATTCGGGGCAAAGGAGCAAGAACGTGATCCAAAACGAAATCCGCCCGATCTACTAGCTCGTGAGGAATTGGAGAAAATCCTTCAGTAGAAAGATGTCTCTCACGATGCTCTAGAAGATGGTTCAAACGGATTTGCGAATCTTCCCTCGAAACAAGAAATCTCGTGAAGATCAAAAGAGGGAAAAACGTGCAAACGCGAAGAACAAAATCGCAAGACAAATCAAAGCACGAATTTGATCCTTGGACTCAGAGGAATGGATGATTCATTAATCACTTGGTGTCGGGCTACAAGCCACTCCTAGCAAATCAAAGCTTGGATGGCAAAAAGCTCAAGAACAAGAGCCAACTCTCCCTAACCCTAGCCTTCTCTCACAGGAACAAAATGAGAGAGACACCACCAAGAATTCTCCAAGGATGGCGGCTGCCCTAGCAGCCCCCCTCATATATATAGGCGCACGTCCGAAGACCAAAACGCCCTTACATTAAGCACTCTACCCAAATACCCCCCTAGGGGTAAAACCGTCCAAACCGGTCAATCTTCATCCGACGGCCACGCCCGCACATCCGGTAGCTTCGCCTCGACGCGACCTCCCTGATGCCGCCACGTGCCGTCACCGTCGACCACCGCGCCTCGCTCGTGGATAGCTTCGCCGCTGCGCCAGCCTCTCCACGCCGCCACGCGTCGACCGTCCTTACAGACCACCACCTGGTTTTGAGGCCCAAACCAGGAAACCGGCCACCCCGAGTTTTGAGGCCCAAACTCGAAAACCCGCAAGCCCAGGTTTTGAGGCCCAAACCTGGCAAACCGGCCACCCCGAGTTTTGAGGCCCAAACTCAGAAACCCGCCACCCCAGGTTTTGAGGCCCAAACCTGGAAACCGTCGATGGTAGCTTTTTGAGGCTCAGCTACCGAACCCGCACCGTAGACGGGATGTGGTTCTCACACCCCGATCACCGGCACCGATGCCAATGCATGTCCAGCCTCCACGCCGGGCACAACGCCTTTGCCTTCCTTCTTGACTCGGCCGACGGCACTTGGGCCGCACGCAAGCCCGTGTCCGACCTCCCGCCAAGTGCCACGACGCCATCGTCTTCCTCTCGACTCGGCCGATGCACCGCACATCCCCATGTGCTCTCGCTCGCTGATGCCACGTGCCAGCTACCACAGCTGGTCCTCTGGCCCTCCGGTCCGTCAGTCCAAGCCTCACGTCCGCCCTTCACCGCTCGGTACCTCGGCATGGCACGTCCGCCGCACGGCACGCCCATCCTTCACCGCACCCGGTCCGTCGGCACGACACGTCTCTACTTGACCTTCACCTCGCCATTGACCACTGTATCCGAGCTCCACACCTGCACATCAACACAGCCAAGAGACACATGTCGCACACGCACACCAACACAACACCACACAACTCACGCCACCGGTTAGTCATAAACATTAAGCGCATAGCAAATAATGACTCAACCGGGTAAAAGCCTCAAACCTTCCTCAACACAGTCAATCATTCATCATATGTATTCTCATAATGAAGCTCTCGTTGAAAAATGTAACAATGCTACACATGCTAGTGATGAGCTAAAAGATGAACTTGCTACTATGTCATCTTCTATCAAGGAGCTCAAGTCCTCTAACAAAGAGCTCAAAGCTAAAAATGAAAACTTGATAAGATGCATAGTGATCTTACCACTAGTTATACTTCGCTCAAAGAAAAGTACACTCAAGTCAAAGTAGATCATGATACACTTAGTGTTGCTTATGATATGCTTTGTCATGAGACACATGATGCTCCTAACCTTGTTGTTAAGTGTGACATAGCAACATCTTGTGAGGACTTGGTTAGTGAGCATGATGAGCAAAGAGCTAGTGGCAAGGGCAAGAAAGTGGTTGTGGCCGATCACTATGATGACTACATCAAGATCAAGAGTGAGAATGCAAAGCTCAAGAGTGATCTAGAGAAGCTTACAACCACAAAGCAAGTCACTATTGAGACTCATGATGATGACTATAGCATGTCACTTGAGCTAGACATGCTAAAGAAGAGAACACGAGATTGAAGATGGAGAGGGATTACAAGTTGACACCATCCCAATTAGAACTCCAACAAGAGAATGACAAGCTCAAGAAGGAGAAGGAGCACCTTACCACCGGATTGAGGAAATTCACCAAGGGTCAATGTCGTCAAAGTGAGCTTCTCATGAACACCGTAATGAAGACCAATAGAAATGGTATTGGCTTTCTTGAAGAGAAGATGAAGCAACGCAAGAGCATCACAAAGCCAAAGAAGAAGAAGATTGGGAGATGCTATGAGTGTGGAAAGGAAGGACACTTTTCTCATGATTGTGAAGAGACTAAACCCACACCCTTGCCCAAGCATGCTAGGCCCTTTGCTTTCAATGCTCACTACATGTTTAGACAAGACTCTAGTGGCAAGATGAAAGTCATGTTCATGGGGCCTCCTAACAAGAATAGGCCAAAGCAAATATGGGTAGCAAAGTCACTAGTTGAGAAGGTTAAGGGACCTCAACAAGTTTGGGTTCCAAAAGCTCAAGCTTGATTTCTTGTGTGTGTAGGTGAACTACAAGACCAGTGGATCTCATTGGGTGATTGATAGTGGTTGCACACAACATATGACCGGTGATCCCCAGATGTTCAACTCACTAGAAGAGAATGTCGACGACCAAGAAAAGATTACATTTGGTGACAACTCAAAGGGCAATGTCAAGGGATTGGGCAAAGTGGCAATATCAAATGATCATACCATCTCCAATGTGCTTCTTGTTGCATCATTGAGTTTCAACTTGCTATCCGTTGGGCAACTATGCGATCTAGGCTTTCAATGTTTGTTCACCGACAAAGAAGTGGTTGTGACCAAGAAAGATGATACACAAGTGATCTTCAAAGGCTTTAGATACAACAATCTCTATCTAGTAGATTTCACCTCCGAAGATGCCAACTTGAAGACATGTTTGTTCACTAAGCAATCACTTGGTTGGCTATGGCATAGAAGATTGACACATGTTGGAATGAACACTCTCAACAAGCTTTTGAAGAAGGATTTGGTTAGAGGCTTGAAAGATGTCAAATTCGAGAAGGACAAATTGTGTAGTGCATGTCAAGCCAGCAAGCAAGTTGCAAACACTCATCCAACCAAAGCCTTTGTGTCAACATCAAGAGAGTTAGAGCTACTTCACATGGATCTATTAGGGCCAACAACATATGCTAGCTTGGGTGGAAATCTTTATTGCCTAGTGATTGTGGATGACTATTCTAGATACACTTAAGTATTCTTTCTTCATGACAAATCCGAAGCAACCCCTTCATTCAAAAAGTTTGCCAAGAGAGCCCAAAATGAGTTTGACTTGAAAATCAAGAAAATAAGAAGTGATAATGGAAGAGAGTTGACACACCCATATTGAGGAATATTGTGATGAAGTTGGGATCAAGCATGAAGTCTCCGCAACATACACACCACAACAAAATGTTGTAGTTGAGAGAAAGAGTCGGACACAAATCACCCTAGCAAGGACAATGTTAGATGAGTACTCTACATTGGAAAGATTTTGGGCAAAAGCAATCAACACCGCTTGCTATGCATCAAACAGGTTGTTCCCCCATCGTCTCTTGGCAAGACCCCTATGAGCTACTCAACAACAAGAAGCCGGATGTATCCTTCTTTAGAGTGTTTGGGTGCAAATGCTACATCTAAAGAAGCGCCAACCAACACCTAGGGAAGTTCCAATGCCGATGTGATATTGTTTTCTGTTGGTTACTCATTGAAGTCAAAAGCATATCGAGTATTCAACCATGCCACCGGGATGGTAGAAGAAACATATGATGTGGAATTCGATGAATCTAATGGCTCTCAAGGAGAGCATGAGAATCTTGATGATGTGGGTGATGAACCATTGAGGGAAGCAATGAAGAACATGCCGGTTGGAGCTATCAAGCCTAAAGATGATGATGTGCAGTCATTGATAAGCCATCCTCATCCAATGTACCACAAGATGATGCTAAAAGATGGGAGAGAGCATTTGAAGATAATCATGTCTCCCATGAGCAAAATGGTGGTACAAGATCAAGATGTTGATGCTCCTCAAGCGGCCCCTCAAGTGGTTGATCAAAGGACTACTCTCCTCTACTACAAGCTCATCCTCAAGATCTCATCATAGGGAGTCAACAAGGGGGTTTGTAATGATCATTCAAAAACTTGCTCTATTTATGAACATCACTCCTTTGTGTCTCTGTTGAGCCTACCATGTAGATGAAGCTCTAGGTGATCCGGATTGGATGAAGCTATGCATGAAGAATTAAACAACTTCACCCGCAACCAAGTTTGGGACACTTGAAGAGCGACCTAAAGGCGCAAGAGTCATTGGAACAAAATGGGTGTTAGAAACAAGCAAGATGATCAAGGCAAGGTTGTTAGAAAACAAGGCAAGGCTAGTGGCAAAGGGGTTCTCTCAAGTTGAAGGTTTGATTTTGGAGAGAGACTTTGCACCGGTTGCAAGACTAGAAGCCATCCTTATCCTCCTTGCATATGCATCACATCATGACATTAAATTATATCAAATGGATGTGAAAAGTGCATTTTTAAATGGCTTCTAAATGAACTAGTCTATGTTGATCAACCTCCCGGGTTTGAAGACCCTAGATATCCTAATCATGTTTATAGGTTGTCCAAGGCGCTATATGGGCTCAAGCAAGCCCCAAGAGCATGGCATGAGCGCCTCCGGGACTTCCTCATTGAGAAGGGCTTCACCATTGGAAGGTCGACACCACACTATTCACCAAGAAGCTTGATGGAGAGATCTTCATTGTCAAGTCTACGTTGATGATATCATCTTTGGTCAACAAATGAAGCCTATTGTAAGGAATTGGTGACTTGATGTCGAAGGAGTTTGAAATGTCCATGATTGGCGAGCTCACATTCTTCCTAGGCTTCCAAGTCAAGCAATTGAAGGGGGACTTTTATATCACAAGAGAAGTACACAAAGACCTCCTCAAGCGCTTCACATGGATGATTGCAAGCCTATCAAGACTCCAATGCCAACAAATGGACATCTCGACCTAGATGTGGGAGGTAACCCGGTTGTGATCAAACTCTCTACCGTTCTAGATTGGTAGCTTATTATATTGACCACCGCATCTAGGCTCGACATCATGTTTAGTGTGTGCATGTGTGCTCGTTTTCAAGCCGATCCTCGGGATCATATCTCATAGCGGTGAAGAGAATCCTTAGGTACCTAAGAACACCCCAAGCATTGGCCTTTGGTATCCCAAGGAGCTAACTTCCAACTCGTTGGGTATTCCCATTCGGATTACGCGGGTTGCAAAGTAGATAGAAAAAGCACATTCGGAGGGTGCCATTTGCTTGGGAGATCACTAGTTTCATGGAGTTCAAAAATGCAAAATAGTGTGGCCTTGTCTACCGCCGAGGCGGAATACATAGCCGCGAGTGCTTGGTGTGCACAAATCCTTTATATGAAACAAACCCTTTCAAACTATGGTGTAGTTCTAGACATGGTACCTTTGTTGTGTGACAATGAGAGCACGGTTAAGCTTGCTAACAACCCGGTTCAACACTCTCGCACCAAGCACATAGATATTCGCCATCACTTCCTTAGAGACCATGTTTCAAAGAAAGACATATCCTTAGAGGGAGTTAGAACGAAGATCAATTGGCGGATATCTCACAAAAACCCTAGATGAGAACACTCTTTGTAATTGAGAAGTAAGCCTAGTAAGCTTAATGTGCTTGATCTAAGTAACTTTGTCAAAAAGATGAAATGAGGGTGTCTTTGCATTGCATTGTATCTTATGCCATGTTTAAATTATGCTATGCACATAGGCTTGTCAGACGTGGTTAAGATAACTGCCCTAAAAAGCGTGTGAAAAAGCTTACCCATGAGCAAATTGACAATCAACCTAGATTCAAATTCCATATTGCATTGCATATGCATGTTTGTTGCTTTGTCGTTTCTTTTCGGTTAAGCTTTGAGCAACCGCCGTGTTCGTCCACCGCTAGGGGGAGCATTTGGGCTCCTAATGGTTGAGACCCCTAGTTTTGGTGGCCACATGTTGTCTCCTCGGGATTTATTACCTATTTTACCTAAAAATGATGTGTAGCCTATGACAAAATATTTCTAAAAATGAGGGTTTATGCGAGGATGCTCATACTAGGTTCCAACTGGTGTTTATTTGCCTCTTATTGAGTTGGAAACTTGATTGGGAGAGGGAGCCGCAATAGAAAACTTCAAATCAGCCCAAAATGTGGCATCAGACGCTGCCCTAGCTTCCGATGCCCTGCACTGTAGACAGCTCCAGCTGAAAGAGTGTTAGGGTACCATCCGATGTGTCACCATCAGAGCGTCCGGTGCTCCATCGGACGCTTGCCAGCGCCGTCCAAGTGCCGAGGCAAAAGGAGCCTCCGATGTGTTTTTGGCCGTTCTGGAGCTCTCTGGACAGACATCGGAGCGTCCGATGTGATTAAATCGGCGCGTCCGATGCCCCTTTATGCGGCGTAGTTAGTTCTTTTCACTGATAGACTGGCCCCACATGTCTGTCCACTCTTTCTTCCACCTCGCGCCTCCCGCAACTGAGACCGACGCGACCCACCCGAACCTAGCCGCCGCCGCCATCGTCGCGCTCGCGCTCATCTCGCCGCCGGGCCGCCCCGCACTTGCCCGCCTCACCCACACCCGCCATCGCTCGTCGAGCTCCGAGTGCCCGCCCGCTTCTGTCGCTCGCCGCAGCGCTAGAGCCGACCAACTCTCTCGCCAGAGTTGGTGCCCATCGCCAGCCCGTCGGCGACCATCTCCAGCCCGCTGGAGAACATCCTCCTCGTCCCCGAGCCCGTCCTCGTCTCTGGTGCAATTACCCTCAGCTGCAAAATCCTTCGCAATAAACCATCACCCCCCTTCTACAAGCCATGCACACCACCTGTTCGATGAAATGCCCCAATAGCCATACCTCCTGTTTGTAACCCCGTTCTCACCCGTTTTTCGTGCAGTCCTCCTTGGCGTGACGCGTGGGTCCCAGAACGTCCATGACTTACCTCGCTCTTTGGTCATTTCGTCGATCGTCAGGTAGCAAAGCCAATTCCTTTCCTTATCTACATGCTTTGATTCCATAGGGTCTCTCGTCTCTAGCATATAGATTCTTATATATCACCTATCTATTCTATGCAATGAGTTAGTGTCAGTGGTAGCTTTGCAGTTGAGCAGTGACAGATAACCCAGGGCCAAGCCTGCGGGTACGGATCGAGGCCAAGCCTCGCGAGTGACAGCGGCAGTTGGTTTCTCAGTGTCAGGGGGAGCTTTCCATGGCAGTTGGTTCTTTTAGCGACAATTCAGCCTCTCTCAGTGTTAGTGCTTCTTGTTCTTGTCAGCTATGCGTTGCAAGAACGTTGGTGGTGCCCCGGGGGACTCTCCTTCCTGTCCCCCCTTCCTGTCAGAGGCCTAGGAAGGGGAAGTTGATCACGCGCAGGAAGCGCACTAGGTAGCAACGGGAGGCAGATCAGGCCAGGGCAGTGGCAGACGCCGTAGAGTGTGCAGAGCAGGGTGGCCGTGGAGGCGGTCTACGGATCGAGGATCAGCTGTCGCCAGAGCAGAGGCATGCAGTTGAGGAGGTTGAGCGGTTTCACCACTCACCGACTGGCCCGCTTATGGCTGTCGGTCACCGGACGACGTTCACGTCTTCGGGTGTGGAGCCCGAGAGCTCCGGGCAGGGCCAGGCAGAGGCCAAGGCAGCAGAGGCAGCAGAGGCAGAGGCAAAGGCTGAGGAGGAGGTTCCTGAGGAGGTTCCCCGGCGCCGGTCCACTCATCGCAGGACTGCGGTGCCACCCCGGCCCGACGTCCCTCTGCAGGGAGCACGTGCTCCGTCGAGGCGTGCGCCCTCGCCGATCCCGTGACTGGACCTCCGGGCAGCCACGTGCTCATAGATTCAGACTCTCAGACTTGTACCAGTGGAGTAGTGGTTCCCCAGGGAGCGGCAGCAGCAAGCAGGGGCAGATTTCTATATAGTGCTGCAGGAGGATTTCTATCAGGGCTATAGGAACGCCGACATCTGCTTACGCTCACAATGCGTCTGTCCCCTAGAGGCAGTCGTCACAGCAGCTGGAGAGAAGATCCGCCCCATTCTCACCTATATACCAGGTTTGGCAGACTTTCTGGGGCGGTCTGGCTCATATATTGAGGATTGAGTGTTTCAGTTCTATGCGTCACTCTGGGTACACCCTGACCGAGAGACTATAGAGTTTGCATTTGAGGGGGAGCACTGTCGGCTGTTTTCTTCTGAGATCCGGGAGTGGTTTGGATTGCGACATTCACAGACCCGGATCGACGACCTATGCTACGACAGGACAGAGCCACCCCGCCGCCCTCACGGTGGTGCACAGACGTCGACAGACTTGGTCCGCCCCCTGCTCACTGAGACCTTCTGCAAGGGTTCGAGTTGCGCGCCTAGGATCACACCCCTAGGACTCGGATCCTCAACGAGGTTCTTCGGCGGACCTTGCTTCTTAGTGTAGGCTTCCGAGAGGGACTTTCTCGACTTCAGCTCTGGTTACTTGCTTATATGGTCAGGCAGCAGGAGTTCGACGTCTGGGACGTCATCTTGTGTGAGATGGAGGACACCGTCGTAGAGGGCATCAAGGCCCGCAGGCAGCTCCCTATGCCCATTGGATTTCATATATACTGTGGAAGGTAGCTGCTACCACTGGATCTCACCCGAGTCAGTCCCTCACCTGCTCTGCTACCATGTTCCCTTAGTATAACATGAGTCAACTATTGGGACATTGTCGGGACCGCAGGCACCAGCAGCAGGGAGCTTCTTCTAGCTCGAGACAACGGCTAGAGGTGCCAGAGTCTGCTCAGGAGCAGGACGAGACCGTCAGGGCACTCACCGAGCAGGAGCTTGCAGCTTTAGAGGGTGAGGACGCCTACGTGGCCAAGGACCCTACAGACAGCTCAAACGAGGACTACCACCTCCTGCCCCACTACCAGCCTCGAGATCACGACTCTCAGGCCGGGACGAGTGGTACTGCCTCCTCAGACCCCGCGCTCTCGCGATACTCTCTCGGATGGAGGAGCAGCAGCGGACGGTCACTCAGGACGTCCGGAGGCTTGCACAGGAGCAGCAGCGCCTTGCTCAGGCATAGGCCTTGGCACAGCAGAGGCCAGGGAGGTTCGATGCACTCCAGCAGCAGATGCTCCAGCTTCAGCAACAGACTCTATCCTTCATGGAGCGCATCATGAGCGGACCGCCTCAGTGGCAGTGGCAGCAGCCTCCACCACAACACTCGCAGCTTCAGTGGCAGCCTCCACCACAGCTGATCCTCGGGCCACCGGTCCCTCAGTCCAAGCCTCACGTCCGCCCTTCGCCACTCTCGGTCCATCGGCACGGCACGTCTCTACTTGACCTTCACCTTGCCTCTGATCACTGTATCCGATGCTCGACA
The DNA here is from genome assembly GCA_009763385.1 of Coix lacryma-jobi var. lacryma-jobi. NCBI lineage: Eukaryota > Viridiplantae > Streptophyta > Magnoliopsida > Poales > Poaceae > Coix > Coix lacryma-jobi. The sequence goes on along the minus strand of CM019823.1, from coordinate 51,414,409 downwards.
CCTGCACAACACAAGCCAAAGAACATGCGCATCATCCCAGTTGACAATCACTCATCACTCAGAGACTCGGCATACACCCATGTATCCGCAATCTCCCCCTTGATGAGTGCATTGTCAACTACCAACACAAATCATAAGGAAATAGAGGGAGGAAGAAGGAGAGAAGAGAGAACTCGACCAAATGACCCAAAAGCATAGCAAAGCCGAAGATGGTCAAGTGGAAAAAAAAGCAAGACAACTTGGTTCCCAAAGACATGGGCAACGGCTCGACGCAACAAGCAAAGCAAAGCTAGCCCTCAGAGGAAGAGAGAGGTTGAACAGGCTCAACACCGCTAGCAAATGCCAAATGAAAATCGAAAGCAAAATGCTAGTCCCTCAAGATAGAGGCATAGAGGCTAACACAACTAGCAACAAAGCTCGACATCGACTGAAAAGCTCGATACCAACTGAACCCAACTGAAACAAAGATGCGACTGTAGTCCCTCAAGAAAGAGGCAAAGGCTCAACACAACTAGCAAAGCACTCCGAACTAATTGGAAATTTCAAAAAATTCAGCACGAGCAAATCCCCTTGCATGGTGCACACAACCGCCAACATGGGAGACATGATTTGTCCAACTTTTCTCCCCCTTAGTTGAAAATGCACCATCAAGCAAAAGGAACTGAAAGCAATTTTCTCCCCCTCAGAAAATTCACCATCAAAAGTGAACTAGAGAAGTTCTCCCCCTCAAAATGCATATGAGTCAAGATGCAAGTTAGCAGCTTCAGGAATATAGTCAGAAAATGCAAGGATGCTCTAAAACAGTATAGCTCCAACGACGCAACTGAAGCACCACATGCTAGCAAAGGCTCAAACTGATCACCAAATATGAAATATGAACATATGAGCAAGGTGAGCAATTTTAGCCAAAAGGAGTCACCATCAAAATAGCACTTGACAAGTAGAGACAAGAAGTCAAACAAGTGCTAAACATGTATACAAGGTGAATACCCCTAGCAAGTTCAATCATCATGCTATAGAATGATCATAGACTTGTGATCCAAAAATTTTATCGGAGTTGCAGCGGTTTAAAGTACACAAGTTTAAATTCAGCAGTGAGTGCGAGAGGTTGAAAGCTTGTCTTGGCTAACTTTTCAACTGTGTGAAGCCTATGCAGAAGCAATCAGAAGCTTAAAGCAACAGTTTCGGTCATACACTACATAGCTCAAGTTAACTCAAGTGCAATGAAGAAACAGTCTCGAAACGTGTGATGTGTAGACAAGCAATCCCATCTCGATCTTCTTGATTCACTTAACATGGTTCAATTAGAGACAGTATAGAACAGACCAAGCAAGTGATAGACTCAGAACTAGAGACATAGCAACCTAGCATTATTGAAAAGCACGAGTTTGATTTCAAACGATTCTACACAGGCTAGTTGCACATCTCAATGGTGAACATTTTCAAGTTTAAGTTTGTTTAAGCAGGTCACCATTCAAAATTAGCTCTGCATCTAACATGTATAGTGATCAGAAGGAGCATAAGCTACAAGCATCAACATAAAGCATCGGAGCATACACTACACAGAGCATAATTACATTCTAATGATTATATCCATGAAACTCAGAATGTTAAAAGCTATGTAAAATGAAATGCAGAAAAGATGCAAGAAGATACCAATTGAAAGAAACAAAGATAAACGAAAAGTCAGTTTATGATACAAAGAACCAAAATGTTTCCCCCATCTAAAAGGGGAAACACACACCCAAGCTCACCCTCAACCGATTAAAAGGTTGATTCGTCCAAAGGCTTGGTGAAAATATCAGCCAACTGATGATGAGTATCACATGGCGAAGGTCGATATCACCCTTCTCATAGTGGTCTCGCAAAAAGTGAAAGCGCACAATCAATGTGTTTGGTCTTCGAATGAAGCACAGGGTCTTAGCAACGCTAATCGCACTCGTGCTGTCACAAAGCAAAGAACACGAGAAAAGCTAGACCAAAATCACGCAAGTGGCCATCATCCAAAGCAATTGGGAACAGCAGCTAGCCGCAGCAACATACTCAGCCTCCGTGGTAGACTGGGCGACACTAGACTGCTTGCGAGAAGACCACGATACAAGAGAAGAACCAATAAATTGGCAAGTCCCAGAAGTGGACTTGCGCTCAAGCGACAACCAGCAAAATCGGCTCGGAATAACCGCAAAGGGAGGGGTGGAGGAAGTGAATAACAAATCCCGAACTATGGTGTGAAACGAATGAGGTACCTGAAAAATGCACTTGACCGCCTGACAGTGAGAAGTGCGCGGCGACGCCTGAAAGCGCGCACACAGACACAACGCGAACTGGATGTCCGGGAATGTCGCTGTCAGGTAGAGCAGCGACCCGATCATGCTTCGGTACTCATTCTGGCTCATAGCTTCTCCATGCTTGTTCGAATTCAGGGCCGCCGTGGTCGACATGGGTGTTGGAAGAGGCTTGGCCTCACCCATATCGAACCTCTTTAGCAAGTCCTTGGTATACGTGTCCTGGTGCACAAACGTCCCTTCTCGGGATTGCTTAATTGCAATCCGAGAAAGAAAGTCAGCTCGCCCATCATACTCATCTCGAACTCCCTGCTCATAGTATCTGCAAACTTGGCAACCAAAGTGTGAGAAGAACCACCGAAAATGATATCATCCACGTAAATCTGGACCAAGAGAGTGTCATTGCCTTGTTTGAGGAGAAAGAGCGTTTTATCCACACATCCCATTTTAAACCCTTAGCACGCAAAAAGGTTTTCAACCTATCATACCAGGCTCTAGGGGCTTGTTTCTAACCATATAAAGCTTTGTGGAGTTTGAAAACATGGTTTGGAAACTTGGGATTTTCAAAACCGGGGGGTTGTTCAACATTAAACCTCTTCTTCTATGTAGCCGTTTAAGAAGGCACTCTTGACATCCATTTTGAAAAAGTTTGAAACCTTTGGATGTTGCAAAAGCCAAGAGTATCCTAATAGCCTCCAAATGAGCTACAGGAGCAAAAGTCTCCTCATAGTCTATCCCCTCCTTCTGACTATAGCCCTTTGCTACAAGCCTGGCCTTGTTTCTAACAACGTGGTCATCCTCTCCTTGCTTGTTTTTGAAAACCCATTTTGTTCCAATAGGATTATAGTCTGGAGGAGGTGGAACTAAAACCAAAACCCGATTTTGCTCAAAGTTCTCTAACTCCTCATGCATGGCATTGACCCAATCCGGATCCGTCAAGGCGTGTCCAACATCTAGGGGCTCAAAATCAGCAACAAAAGCAGAATGAGCAAAGTGAGAGATTTGAGACCTGGACCAAGTGACCCGTTCGTCAATGTTGCCGATCATCTGCTGAGGGGGGTGTTGGCGCTGGATGTGTCGTGGCGCCTCCCGTGCAGATGTGATCTCCCCCTCAACAGCAGCTGGTGCCTCCCCGGGTACAAAAGGTGCCGCTCGTGGTGGCGGATCCCACGACCCCCAGGAAGAAGACGTGTCGGGGTCGTGAGTCGTCGTAGAAGCCGCTCCTTGCGGCAAAACAGGTGGAGGGGGTGCTGGATCATCCATACCTTCAGCACCCTCGTCCTCGTCATCAAAAAGAGGTTCACCAACCTCATGATCACATGTCTCAAAACGAGAAGAAGGACAAACCATGGTCTCGTCGAAAGTGACATCTGATGTCTCCATGACTCGGTTAGTTCAAGGTTAAGTACACGATAAGCTTGAGTATGAGTGCCATAACCCAAAAACACACCGTCAGAAAAAACGAGACTCAAACTTGTCCAAGTTGCCCTTTTTGCCTATAAAAAAATGGCAACCCAAAACTCGAAAATAACTCACTTTGGTAGTTTTCCAAAACGCAACTCATAAGATGTCTTTTTCAAGAAAGCTCGGAGAAAAATGCGATTTGAATGTTGCATGAAGTGCTCATAGCTTCGGCCCCATATCGCCTAGGAGTCCTGCTCATCGAGCGTCGTCCTGGACCATCTCTACAAGGGTCCGATTCTTCCTCTCTACAACACCATTTGGGGCGGTGTGTAGGGGGAGAAAACTGATGCTCAAACCCAAAGAGTTACAAAACTTCTCAAAATCCGAATTCTTGAATTCGGAACCATTGTCACTCCTAATAGCTCACATCGAGTTCAAAGGGAACTCGTTCTGAAGACGTAAAATCAGATGCGAGCAAAGAAGAAGTCTCGGTCTTCTCATCTAAAAAGAAGACCCACGAATATCTCGAAAAGTCGTCAACAACAACAAGCAATACCACTTCCCCCCAACCGAGCTCACCCGAGCCGGACAACAAGGTCCATGTGCAAAAGCTCTCCAGGGCGTTGGTCATGACCTGAGTCACTGGATGGTGGGGAGCGGCAACCATCTTCCCATGTCTACAAGAATGGCAAACAAGATCCTTCTCCATGGATAACTTGGCAATCTCGGATTAGGCCAAGTGAACTAAGTCTTGCAAGCAAGTCGAAGCTCAAATGTCCAAGTCTCCTATGCCACTTCCAAAGATCAGAGGAGGACGGTCCAGCCACAAGACAACGGGAAATGCCAAAGACTCGAGAAATCCACACGAAAGACTTTCCCAAAGGGCGAAATCACACAAACAAGATTGCCCTGAGGGTCCAAAATACGACTGAGATTCGGCTTAAAACGAATCTCATAGTCGTCATCAAAGAGTTGCCGAAATAGAAAGAAGGTTAAAATGCAAGGTTTAGAAACAAGAGCAACATCGCGCAACACAAAGTGCTCATTAACTCACACCGACCCACGAGACAACACTTTACCTTTGCTATTGTCGCCGAAGGTGATAAACTCCTTCCCGACGACCGGACTAAGACTGGAGAACCACTTGGCGTTTCCAGTCATGTGCCTCGAGCAACCGGAATCCACCAACCAAATGTTCTCCAATCGTTTTACCTACATCAATAAAAAGACATAGGGTGAGCATATGGTCCAACACTGGGGTTAGTGAAATAAGGGGAATACCAGTGTTGGGCCGACTGCTCAAAAAACGGGTAGCAGAAAAAAACCATTCCTAGCACGCCTACGGGGAAAAGCGATCACCCCTGAGGAAACATGGTCCGCTAGGGAAGGAGCGCTCACCGCGATACTCAAAACGCGGTGGAGAAAAAGCGCTCAACTACCAAGCCACCGCCACGGGGTCCATAGCCTACAACTGCAGGCTCCCGCCGGGCACGTCCTCTCCGCTGCCTAGGCTGTGAACTTGAGGTTCTGGACCTCTAGCCTAGCCGCTCTCCTTGAGCTCTCCTCTGAACATTCGGCACATGTACATCATGGAAAGGATGGTACATGTTCGCATTGTTCATCTCCCTAGCACGGCGCGCCTCTCTCTTGCGCCGAAAGCAAAACTCACTCAAGTGTCCATCTCTCCCACAATGCTCACAATGGTACCTCACCGCTCTCAAAGGGGGTTGTTGGTACTCACGGTAGTGGGTGTGGATCACTTTGCCATTCTGTGGCATAAGCTCCTCCTGGATGGGTGGCATGGTGTCAAGTTGTTCTTGAGGTGGTCTGGTTTTGGAGCCCATGATTGTTTCTTTGGTGGAGCTCTCGGAGGTTCAACAAAGACCCCATCCTTGGTGTTAGGCTTGAGAGGCTCTTTGGGTGGAATCTTGGTAAGCTTGGGAGTAGTGGTGGAGTTGGGCTTCTCACATGGGTTAAGACACTCGACTCTCAATCTTCCCAAAGATGACACATCAACACCCGGAGCAAACCTACACCAGGACTCCAGCAGCTCGCTTGAATTGGGAGATCATCATCCTGAGCTATGGTTCACCGCTAGACACCCATGACAATATGGTCTGAAGGTATGTGTTTCCTCCTCGGTTTGCATCTTGTCATGCTTCACATTAGCGTTTCTCCATCTCCAAACCCTCACAAAGAACACACCTAGCCCACATGTGCTACCTGAGTTGGCCTCTTCAAGAGACACAATCTTGGCATTCTTCTCTGCCAAATCAGATTGCAAGACAGGACAAGTCTTGCACGCACCCAACAGCATGGATCTAGCCCGGAGCTCATCCACCTCTCCAACCAAAGCAGCATACTTACCTCTCAAGGTGAGAAGGTCAGTCATGTGCTTGGTGCACATCTCACACTCAACCTCCTCAGCAACGACCACGGTGGACTTAGCAAACTCAAGCTCCCTCACCGTGTCCTCCCACTTCTGCCTAAACTCCTTGCGGTCTCTAGCAGCACGCCTAAGCAACTTGTCTTGACTAAGCAAGGCGGCAGTAAGCTTCTCGACCTCAACAGAAAGCTCGTCGTGGGTGAGAGATACCTGAGAGGTGTCGTCGTCATCGTCGTCATTCCGAGGGGTGTCCTCCAGCTTGCCGTCGACCTCATCACCAAGGGCCATTGTGCAGAAGACATCGTCGTCGGCGAAGAAGCAGAGACCGTTCCACTTGTCCTCGATCCTCTTCTTCTTCTCGGACTCGTCATCGCTTGAGCAAGCGGAGTCGTCATCCGAGCCGTCGACGTCGCTGAGCGTGGCGAAGAACGCACGCTGCTCAGCCTGGGCCTTACTTCTCCTTGCGCTTGCCAGAGTCGTACTTGTGCCCATGATCGCCCTTCCCAGATGTGTGCTTCTTCTTGGGACAGTTGGCGATGAAGTGTCGGGGTCACCGCACTCAAAGCATCCTGAGCGTCCTCCTCCACGGCGACGGTTCATGCGGTTGTTGTGGAACCGCGAGAACCGGTTGGCGAGCATCGCCAACTCGTCATCCTCCAAAGACTCCAGCTGGTCCTCTGTGACAGAGAAGAGTGAAGAAAGTGCAAATCCTCCAGAGGGGTTAGCTGAAGAGCCAGAAACCAAAGCCATAGTCGGGCCAGAAGGATTTTCATAAGAAGCCCTCGACATGGCGTCAATCTCACTAGACTTGAGCTTGCTAAAGAGCTCGTCGCAAGTGAGGGTCTCATAGTTAGACGATTCGATGATCGCCTGGACCTTTGAGTCCCACACCGACGATCAAGAGTATGCAAAAGCTTCAAAGCTCTCTCATGATCGTCGAAAGGCAACAACTCCTTGTTCGCTCTCATCTTGTTGACAATGACCTGAAAGCGAGCGAATAAACTCTCTATGCTCTCGCCAGGCATGTGTCGAAAGTTCTCATACTCCCGTTGTGCGACTCGTAGAGACAGGATTTGACTTGAGTGTTCCCTCATGGAAGCGCATGAGGGTTTCCCAAATCTCCGAGCCGTGGGGAGGTGAGAAACGCGATCAAACTCGGACATGCTCAAACAGGAGAAAAGAGCGTTACGCCGCTCGGCTATTGGCATCATGCTCATCCATCTGAAGCTGAGTAACACGAGCAGCCAAGACAACATAATTGTCCCTGTTGCAAATCTCCCAAACAGAAGAGCCCATGCTCTGAAGATAGGCCGACATGCGATCTTCCAATACGCATAGTTCGTCCCATCAAAGAACGGCGGTTTGCCCACGCCGCGATCCATGTCACCTTCTGTGGATCTGGAACTAGCTAAGGTGGAAGATCCTTAACCTGCTCCGATACCAATTGAAGGACCGAGAGTGCTACCAGAAAGCGACCAGAGGGGCCTCCTCAGGACACCAGGGACAGGCAGCCCCTGTCATACTATCAGCAGTTCAGCTCGGTCAAGTCTCAGCGCCAGCACAACCCATACAACCATCAAAAGGATATGGGCATTGATTATAGGTTCTGGAACGAGTTCCATTCTGATTTCTATCGTTCAGTCCTATACAATGCCAAGAAGCAGGAAGATACTGTATGAATATATGTTGATTGGGAGCATCTAGAGAGCAAGACTGACCGTGACATCATCACAGGGTGGTGGCTGCATGTAAGGCAAGAAACAGTATGATCTGATGGGATTAGTTATAATTGGAACACCGAGATCATCCATCAGTTCCATGCGACGCTGTATGTTGACAATGTGGTTGAGGAGATGCATTGGATGACGAGGGTCGTCATATCAAGGTCACTATGAGACTTTTAGTAGGATCCTCGGTGGGCGGGCAGCCAGGATAGAGAGTATGATAACCTGCATGATGAGAGGACTTTGACAGATTCTGAGATTGCTTTCATGTATGAGGACCCTCGGAAGGCAGATGGGTTGGTCAAGGGACGACAAGGTTTTTATTACATGTTGAACAACCTCTTCAGGCAAACTCTCAACCCAAGAGTGGTCCCATTCTAACTTGTATGGATATGGGGAACATGTTGGCTAGGATGGCCCCAGGGGCTAATCGCTTTTCCATATCCAGCTTTATATGGACTGAGCTTCAGGTTCAGCCGAGGATAGTGCTAGGAAGGCAGTTCTCTATGCCCCCTACATCATGTTTATGATGAGATGGTTTCCGGCTATACCTTTGCTAAGGATGGGTTGCATGAGCCATATCGTGCAGAGAAGAAGAGAGGAGCAGCAGCATCAGAGGTAGCAGCAGCTGACAGGCCAGAGAGCTCCCGCCCTTCCTATCCGAGGAATAAGAAGAGCAAGTTGGCCAAATGGATCAAGGCCATCTTCTCTACTTGCACCTACGCAGCCCAGACAGCTCACCAGGCACTCGTTGAGCAGCGAGCGAGAGAGCGAGAGAGCGGGGCGGGACGTTCGCCGTTACCTCCACCCTTCTCCACCTCACTTCGACCTCTCCAGTCTTGACTCAGATGACATAGACTCAGATGGAGATGAGGAGGAGGAGGAGATATAGTGCATGTGCCACCCCGTCGTTCTACACGTGCCTCGACTCGACCCGCTACACCAGTTCCACTCACCGTCAGGGAGGCCCGTGGTAGAGTCCGACGACGACGATGATGACGATGATGATGATGATGAGGAAGAGAAGAAGTCAGTGGGACAAGACAGCTTCGGATGACGAGTGAGTGTTTGGACACTCTTCTCTTCTTACTTTCTCTCTTTTTGGTGACTTGTTGCCAAAGGGGGAGAATTAGGTGAGAGAAGGGGTAGGGGCACAACACTTTCTTTCTGTTCATGTCCCCATCATGTTAGTAGTTGTGAGTGTGAGGGAGTTTGATCGTTCAAAACTCTATGTTTGTAATATTACTCTATGGTACTACTTCTTAGGCTTGGATGTGGACATGTACTTTTACCTGCTTATCTGGCATGTGTTATCTTGTTTAGTTCTGTTATTGATTATGCTTTTGTGGCTTTGTGTTAATTCCGCTGCGTTTGCTGTCTGTAGCCTGAGCGGCAATGCCGCTCCAGGCCGGCAGTGCCGGGCTCCGGCAGTGCCGCGCCCAGAGCGGCAGTGCCGCTCTGGCAGAAAGACAGCAAACATCTCTGATGTGCTTAAACTGTCATTCGCATCACGTATTATTCTTGACACAGTTAGTTGCACCCCCACAAAGCTATTAAATGTGAAACTGAACCTATCTCTCACCTTTGAATATGTGAATGTTGGCCTCTAATGCCAATTCGAGATTTCAGTTCTCATTCAACACATTTAGGGGAGGTTTCACACCTAAGCTTCTAAATCTCAAGTATTGTACCCTTTTATTGTAAGCTTCGATGGTGTTGTCATCAATCACCAAAAAGGGGGAGATTGTAAGTGCAATCAAGCCGTAATTGTGGGTTTTGGTGATAATGACCACACGATTGGAGAACTAATGAGATTCATGAAGTTGATAAGCAGGTTATGATAAGAAAGGATGGTGTATGTACGTTGGTGGACCCCCATACTACATTTCATCGGATCCGGACTCAAAGTGATATATCAAGCTTTTTCATTTGAATTTGAGATATAGGAATGTCGTACTATCAAGGGGGAATGCAGATACATTGCTATGGCTGAATGACATGTGCTCAAACCAACCCAAGCCATCCATGTTTCTAACAAAGACAGCTGCACAGAATTCCAATCAAACCTGTCTGATTGGTAGCGTGGTAGTGCCGCTCTTGTCGCGGCAGTGCCGGGCCCGGCACTGCCGGGCTTTCGGCCGGCACTGCCGCGACTTATGTAACCGTTGGCAGGGAGGAGATATTTACTCCATCTCCCTGCCACCCCAACGGTCATCCACGACCATAACTCGTCACCTACCTCCAGACAAGCTTCTCTCTTCCCCATTGAAGGCTCTCAACTCCCCTCTCACCAATCCTTCGATTTCCATTGATTCCAAGTGATTGAGAGGCTTAAACCTTCATCAAAGAGAAGCCCTAGCTGAGATCTACTTCTAGAGCACTTGATTTGAGCCATAGCCGGTGGATTTGCTTCTATTACTCTTGGGTTCTTGGAACCCTAGCCGGCTAGGCGTCACCCTAGAGCCTTGCCAACTTGTGTGGCGGCCTAGGGAGGTTTGTAATCGATTGTTCAGCTAGTATTATTACCCCTCACCTCAAGGATTTGGTTCCTTGACTTGAGAACGAGGTAGAGTTGCAAAGCTCATGACCTAAGTGGTCAACCTCAACGTGGAGGTAGGCAAGCCTTGGTGGCGAGCTGAACCACGGGATAAATCACTTGTCTCTTGTGCTTGCTTAGTTTCATTCTTCATATTCATGAGCTTGTGATAGATTCTAGGGTTTGGCCGATCTACTTTATTCCTCTTATTTGGCTTGGAGTAGTTGGTTCTGCTGGTTCATAGAACTGTTGTAGCATTTCTATTCATATAGAATCAGTTAGTTGTGGCTGGATTTTGATTGCAGAGTTTGGTCTCACACTGCGCGGCAGTACCGCGCTGGGGCCGGCAGTGCCGGGCAGCGGCAGTGCCGGCACAGAGCGGTAGTGCCGGGCTTATCTTATTAAGTTTTGAGCTGTGATTTTTGATAGGCCTATTCACCCCCTTCTAGGCCACACAGGTCCTTACAAGTGGTATCAGAGCCTGGTCTCTCAGCAGCACTTCACCGTGCGAGAGAGAATGGCCACCGGCGGAGGAACGGGTAACGTTAGCGTTGTGCAACCCACACCTGAAGTGGAAATGCACACCGCTAGCAGCAATGAAAGTCTCTCCACAGCAAGTGAGAAGGCACCTCCTCAAATGGGTGTGTCGGCGGAGAGCTCGCAAGAAGAAAGGAGGAAAGAAGATTGAGAAGAGAAGCTAGAGCCAAAGCAAGAGAAGATGCAGCGGCTCTCAAAGCAAAAGAAGAAAAGGCTCAAAGAAAAGAAGAGAGAAGGATTAGAAGAGAAGAAAGAGCCAAGAGAAGAGAAGAAAGAAGAAGGAGGAAGAGCTCCAAGCAAAGAAGAGTGTGAACTTGAGTGATGACTCAAGTAGCACCGAAGATGGAGAGATGATCACTTCTCCTACACACATAAGGACAACAAGAAGAAGGAGGAGATGAAGAAGTCATATAAAGAAGTATCCTTTAACTATTCTTCTATGACTAACCATGACTCTAGGCCTCTCATCAATGTGCCCGCGGGCAAGTTACCTCGTTTCGACGGGACTAACTTTGCCAAGTGGAAGCACATTATGAAGACCTATCTTATTGGTCTCCATCCAGGTATTTGGGGAAATAGTGCACAATGGACTTGAAGCACCGGTTGATCCAAAGAGCCCCACTCAAGATGAATTCCGCAACATTCATCTCAATGCCCAAGCCACTATGTGTTGCTTAGTGCCTTGGATGGTGATGAGAGTACAACAAGGTCATGGGAGTTGAGGTTGCAAAGGAGATTTGGGACACATTGCATATAGCTCATGAAGGGGTTGACAAAGTGAGGCAATCCAAGATTGACTTGTTGATGGCTAAGCTCAACCGGTTTGTGATTTGTGATGGTGAAGGTCCTCAAGAGATGTTTGATAGATTGATGGTGATTGTTGGTAAGATTAGAGGGCTAGGTGGAAATGAAATCAATGATCACAAGGTTGTGAAGATCATGTTAGAGGCATACTCACCTAGAAATGAGACCGTAGTGACATTGATTAGGGACAAGAAGAAGTTTGAGCAATTCACACCTAGTGATGTGCTTGGAAGGATTATCACATTTGATATGCAGAGAAAGAGAAGAGGCAAATGAGAGAAGGAAGCTTGGAGAGTTGCAAGCTAGGCTAGATGGGATGAAGATCAAGGATGTGGCACTTAAGGCTAGCAAGCCATCAAGGCAAGCAACATCAAGCAAGACAAAATCAAGCAAGCAAGCCTCTACAAGCAAGCCCAAGCAACAAAAGAAGAAAATTGAAGTTGAGGACAGCACATCATCATCTTGTGGAAGTGAAAGTGATGGTGAAGAATTTGAAGAAATTGGTGATAGCTCTTTTCATGAGAAGATACCGCAAGGGGCTCAAGAAGGAAGGTTACAAGTTTGTAAAGAGAAGGTTCCAAACAAGAAGAAAAGAACTTGCTACAATTGTGGAAGCACCGACCATTTCATAGCACATTGTCCACATGAGAAGAAGGACAACTTCAACAAGGGCAAGAAAGATGACAAAGGCACTTACAAGAAACACAACAAGAGATACATGGGAGAAGCTCACATTGGACATGAATGGGATTCAACCGCACAAACCTCAAGTGAAGAAGATGAGAAGATAGCAACAATAGCATTTCAAAAGTCATCTCCTTCACCAAGACTATTCAACAACTTGTCCGATGATGATGATTGCAACTCCCACACTTGTCTCATGGCCAAGAAAGAGAAGGTGAAAAACGCTCACACTTCTAAAACCTCTCTTCCACCTAGTGACATCTCTAGTAGTGAACTTAGTGATTCCTCTAGTAATGATGATTCTAGTGATGAAGAGATAAACATGATAACTAAAAGGTTGGATAAGAAAACCAAACTCTTTATCACTAAACTAATGGAGGAACTAGAATGTGTACAAGCCGAGCTAGCAATAAGTGAGGATGCTCTCATCAAACAAGAGGACCTCTACATTGCTTGCAAGGAAGCTCTTGCATTAGAGAGAAGTGAGTTGGACGTCTTGCACGAGGCCTTGGCCAAAGAGCAAGATGAACATGCTTCCCTAAGGAAGGCCCATATTGCACTCAAGGAAAAGTATTGTGGCTTAGATGAAAAGCACAAAGAACTTGAGTTGCAATATAATCTTCTTTGGGAAAGCAACTCAACTCTTCCTAAAGCAAATGTCACCTCTATTCCCTCCACTAGTGAAGGTTGTGGAAAATGCTATAATGTTGATTTAAATATCTATTCCACTAACCTTGTGAACATGGAGGCCATGAGAAAGGAGATAGCAAGATTGACAAATATCATTGCAAATGGTTGTGTCAAGTCTACCACAAGTGCTAATGAGAAGACTCAAGAGAAGAGCAAGCCCAAGTTCAAGAATGGACGACGTCCTTCCATAAAAGATGGGTTGGGGCACGAAAAAGGAGCCAAGACTAATGGAAGAAGGACAGTGAATGGCTATGAGTGTGTGAGGAGGTTTGAGAAGAAGGGTCAGATTGGTACAGTTCAGCCTGCACAGACCGCGGCAGTGCCGCGCCAGAAGGCGGCAGTGCCGGACCCCGGCAGTGCCGCCCCCAGGCCGGCAGTGCCGCGCCCCAAGAAAGGGAAGGCTACCAGTTTGCCTTCTGCTCAGTCTCACACACAGCACAAGCAGGTACCCAACAACCCAAGCAAGAATCTCAGAAACCAAAGGAATCTATTTGGGTGACCAAGAACAAGTTTGCACATCAACCCAAGATAGAAGCCCCAAGGAAGAGCATGTCATCTTGTTACATTTTAGGACACAACAACAGTGGTAAAGTTGTTGCAAAGTATGTTGGTGATAACAAGAGGACAGCCGACAAGTGCATTTGGGTTCCTAAGATACTTGTGACTAACTTGCAAGGCCCCAATATCAATTGGGGACCTAAACCTAGGAACTAAACTTGTCTTGCAGGCATACTCCTCCGGTGGATCAAGTTGGGTGCTTGATAGCGGATGTACAAATCATATGACCGGAGAAAGGAGTATGTTCTCATCATATTCCCCAACTTCAAATGCAAGCGAAAACATCATATTCGGTGATAACTCCAAGGGGGATGTGTTAGGTCTTGGTAAAGTTGCTATTACACTTGAGCATTCATTACTAATGTCTTACATGTTGATTCGTTGAGTTACAACTTGCTATCCGTTTCACAATTATGTGGAATGGGTTTCAATGTCTCTTACGGATGAGGGTGTGGAAGTCTTTAGAAGGAGGATTCCTCTATTGTCTTTACGGGTCGTTTGAAAGGAAGCTTTACTTAGTTGATTTCAACAAAAGTGAAGCCAAACTTGAGACTTGTTTAGTGGCAAAATCTAGCATGGGTTGGTTATGGCATCGCCGACTAGCTCATGTTGGGATGAGGAACTTGGCCAAACTTCAAAAGGACAATCACATCCTAGGACTAACCAATGTTGATTTTGAGAAAGACAGAGTATGTGGAGCTTGCCAAGCCGGAAAACAAGTAGGCGTACCTCACCCACCGAAGAGCTACGACACTACTACTCATCCATTGGAGTTGATCCACATGGACCTCTTTGGACCGGTTGCCTACCTTAGCATCGGCGGTAACAAACATGGTCTTGTTATTGTTGATGATTTTTCTCGTTTCACTTGGGTATTCTTTATGCATGACAAAGTGTAGTGCAAGAGAAGGTGAAGATGTTCATACGAAGAGCTCAAAGGGAATTCGGTTTCAACATCAAGAAAGTTCGTAGCGACAACGGAACCGAATTCCGAAACACCCAAGTGGATGAGTTTCTTGATGAAGAGGGCATCAAGCATGAATTTTCAGTTCCATACACCCCTCAACAAAATGGCATGGTGGAGAGGAAGAATAGAACACTCATTGACATGGCAAGGACGATGCTAGATGAGTACAAGACGCCGGACATCTTTTGGGCCGAAGCCGTCAATACCGCTTGCCATGCAATCAACCGCCTCTACCTCCACAAGAGAAGAAAGAAGACCTCCTATGAGCTGCTCACCGGTAACAAACCAAAGGTGTCGTACTTTAGAGTATTGGGTGCAAATGTTTCATATTGAACAAGAAGCCCAAAGCCTCTAAGTTCGCATCCAAGGTTGATGAAGGTTTCTTCTCGGTTATGGATCAAACGAGCATGCCTATCGTGTTTTCAACAAGGCCTCCGGCAAGGTTGAAATAGCGATAGACGTGACGTTTGATGAAACTAATGGCTCTCAAGTAGAGCAAGTTGATGAGGTGTTGTAGGTAATGAGGAACCACCTTGTGAAGCAATCAAGCAACTAGCCATTGGTGATATTAGACCACAAGAACAGCAGGCTACTGGTCGAGATGGTCCTCAAGCTGAAGCTCCTGCTGGGATTGATCAGATACAGATACCCGGCAGTGCCGGGCCTGACCCCGGCAGTGCCGGACGGCGGCAGTGCCGGGCGAAGCCCAGCAGTGCCGGGTACACCCAGAGCAGCTGCAGCCACTCCACTTCATGGAGTAAACTTACAACCCATCTTCGAGCAAGATGAAGAAGAGGATGCTGAAGATGAACCAGAACCCATTGATCATCCAAGACTCAAGCAAACTATTCAACGGGATCACCCGTTGACAACATTCTTGGGAGTCTACGAAAGGGGGTAACGACACGCTCTCATTTGGCAAATTTCTGTCAATATTACTCGTTTGTCTCCTCTTTGGAACCTCTCAAGGTAGAAGAAGCCCTGGATGATCCGGATTGGGTGATGGCCATGCAAGAGAGCTCAACAACTTTGAGCGCAATCAAGTATGGTCACTTGTGGAAAGACCAAATACCAATGTTATTGGAACCAAATGGGTTTCCGCAACAAGCAAGATGAAGAAGGTGTGGTGACAAGGAACAAGGCAAGATTGGTAGCTCAAGGGTTCACTCAAGTAGAGGGCTTGGACTTGAAGAAGAAACATATGCACCGGTTGCAAGGCTTGAAGCCATTCGGATTCTTCTAGCCTATGCAGCCCATCACAACTTCAAGCTATATCAAATGGATGTGAAGAGTGCATTCTCAATGGCCCTATACAAGAGTTGGTGTATGTCGAGCAACCACCGGGCTTTGAAGATCCCAAGTTCCCCAACCACGTCTTCAAACTCCATAAGGCACTCTATGGGCTTAAACAAGCACCTAGAGCATGGTATGAATGCCTTAAGGAATTCTTGCTCAAACAAGGCTTTGAAATAGGCAAAGCCGATCCTACTCTCTTCACTCATAAAGTCAATGGAGATATCTTTGTGTGCCAAATATATGTCGATGACATAATATTTGGTAGTACTAACAAATCTTTTTGTGATGAGTATAGTAGGATCATGACTAAGAGATTTGAGATGTCTATGATGGGTGAGCTCAAGTTCTTCCTTGGTTTTCAAATCAAGCAATTAAAGGAAGGGACTTTCCTTTGTCAAACCAAGTACACCCATGATATGTTAAGGAAGTTTGACATGGTGAACGCCAAGCCTATCAAAACTCCCATGCCAACCAATGGGCATCTTGATCTCAACGTAGAAGGGAAAGCCGTGGACATTAAGGTATATCGCTCCATGATCGGCTCTCTACTCTACTTATGCGCATCTAGGCCCGATATTATGCTTAGTGTGTGCATGTGTGCTAGATTTCAAGCTAACCCGAAAGAGTGTCACTTAGTGGCCGTTAAGAGAATCTTGAGATATCTAGTTCACACTCCAAACCTTGGCTTGTGGTATCCTAAGGGCTCCAAGTTTGATCTACTTGGCTATTCGGATTCCGATTACGCCGGTTGCAAGGTAGATCGAAAAAGCACTTCGGGGACATGTCAATTCCTTGGACGCTCCTTAGTGTCTTGGAGTTCTAAAAAGCAAAATTGTGTAGCCCTTTCCACAGCCGAGGCCGAGTATGTTGCAGCAGGTGCATGTTGTGCGCAACTACTTTGGATGAGGCAAACCCTTTGTGATTTGGATGTCATTTTACTCATATCCCACTCCTGTGTGACAATGAAAGTGCCATAAAACTTGCAAACAACCCAGTGAGTCACTCAAGAACCAAACATATAGACATCCGACATCACTTCTTAAGAGATCATGAAATCAAAGGAGATATCGCCATTAGACATGTGAGCACCGACAAACAACTAGCCGATATCTTCACTAAGCCTCTAGATGAGTCAAGGTTTTGTGCTTTGAGAAGTGAACTAAATATCCTTGACTCTCGTAAATAGTTTGAAACCTAGCATGCTTGATTGATCTACTAGAATGACCTAGGTAAAACCAATTTCAAAACTTTCATATATTGTGTTTCAAAACCTTTGTGTGAAAGAAACTTGCTTGGAATGACCATTGTTCTGAATTGATTACTTGTCACTGGTCATAACATGCAAGTAGTACTTGTCCACTCCAAGAATAAGATATAGTGCTGTAGAGAATAAACCTGTCTGTGTAGGTAACTGTCTGGCAGTGCCGGGCAGGCGCGGAAGTGCCGGGCCCCGGCAGTGCCGCGGCAGTCGCGGCAGTGCCGCGACTTATCGATTCAGCTGAATCGGTTTGTTACCGAGTGGGCCAAGGGAAAACTTTCTACTCTTACCCGATGGCTCCCTCTCTCTCTCTCCCTCATCCATTCACCGCACCCGTGACCTCCTCTCCCTTCTTCTCTCTCGGGCGAAAAGGGCGACCGCGCTCTCTCCTCTCCACGACCGTGCTCCCGGCAACTCCGGCCTCCGGAGGTGCTGCTCGGGATCTTCTTCGGTGCTGCTCCGTCGTCCTCTTCTCCAAGGGTCTCCTTCCCTCTCCTTCCTCAAGGGTGAAGGTTCAAAATCCCAAACCCTAAGTTTTCCCGATTTGTAAAATGCGCCATGGGTATTGTATTTAGAGGTTGTAGAAGGGTTTGTAGATGATAGGGAAGTGGTAGAGATGATGGATGTGGTGTTCCTTGTCTCAGATCTGGCCTGCCTGCGCGGCAGTGCCGGGCCCCGGCAATGCCGCTCCTAGAGCGGCAGTGCCGGACCATGAGCAGGGATTTGATCCAAGTAACACCTTATCCATCAAAATCTATCGCCTCACTATAACCTACCAGCCCTTATGCAGTCTTCTAATTCGCAGTTTCCATGTTTTAGATGTCGGGCGGAAGAGGAGATGAGAGAAGGGTCAAGCAGAGGATGGATCCGCTCAGGGGGAGGAGCAAGCAGCCATCCCGTCGAGGTGGCTCTAGCTCCCAAGGAGATGTTTCAGCGAGGCAGCAGATCGGGATGAGGCTCGCCTGCAGATGCAAGGGCGACAGATAAGGGAAGACCTCTACCCCAACACCCCAGAGCACTTGGCAGAGGTCAGCAGGGCGCACTTGCAGCCATACACAGAGGATGTGCAGGAGAGGCCTCCTCAGGACACCAGGGACAGGCAGCCCCTGTCATACTATCAGCAGTTCAGCTCGGTCAAGTCTCAGCGCCAGCACAACCCATACAACCATCAAAAGGATATGGGCATTGATTATAGGTTCTGGAACGAGTTCCATTCTGATTTCTATCGTTCAGTCCTATACAATGCCAAGAAGCAGAAGATACTGAATATGAAGTATGTTGATTGGGAGCATCTAGAGAGCAAGACTGACCGTGACATCAACAGGGTGGTGGCTGCATGTAAGGCAAGAAACATGTATGATCTGATGGGATTTAGTTATAATTGGAACACCGAGATCATCCATCAGTTCCATGCGACGCTGTATGTTGACAATGTGGTTGAGGAGATGCATTGGATGACCGAGGGTCGTCACTACAAGGTCACTTATGAGACTTTAGTAGGATCCTCGGTTGGGCAGCGAGGATAGAGAGTATGATAACCTGCATGATGAGAGGACTTTGACAGATTCTGAGATTGCTTTCATGTATGAGGACCCTCGGAAGGCAGATGGGTTGGTCAAGGGACTACAAGGTTTTATTACATGTTGAACAACCTCTTCAGGCAAACTCTCAACCCAAAGAGTGGGTCCCATTCTAACTTGTATGGATATGGCAGGAACATGTTGGCTAGGATGGCCCCAGGGGCTAATCGCTTTTCCATATCCAGCTTTATATGGACTGAGCTTCAGGTTGCAGCCGAGGATGCTAGGAAGGCAGTTCTCTATGCCCCCTACATCATGTTTATGATTGAGATGGTTTCCGGCTATACCTTTGCTAAGGATGGGTTGCATGAGCCATACCGTGCAGAGAAGAAGAGAGGAGCAGCATCAGAGGGGGTAGCAGCAGCTGACAGGCCAGAGAGCTCCCGCCCTTCCTATCCGAGGAATAAGAAGAGCAAGTTGGCCAAATGGATCAAGGCCATCTTCTCTACTTGCACCTACGCAGCCCAGCCCAGACAGCTCACCAGGCACTCGTTGAGCAGCGAGCAGAGCGACAGTGGGCGGGACGTTCGCCGTTACCTCCACCCCGCTCTCCACCTCACTTCGACCTCTCCAGTCTCGACTCAGATGACATAGACTCAGATGGAGATGAGGAGCAGGAGGAGATAGTGCCTGTGCCACCCCGTCGTTCTACACGTGCCTCGACCTCGACCCGCTACACCAGTTCCACTCACCGTCAGGGGAAAGCCGTGGTAGAGTCCGACGACGACGATGATGACGATGATGATGATGAGGAGGAAGAAGAAGTTCAGTGGGACAAGATAGCTTCGGATGATGAGTGAGTGTTTGGACACTCTTCTCTTCTCTACTTCTCTCTTTTTGGTGACTTGTTGCCAAAGGGGGAGAATTAGGTGAAGAGAAGGGGGTAAAACAACTTTCTTTCTGTTCATGTCCCCATCATGTTAGTAGTTGTGAGTTGTGAGGGAGTTTGATTCGTTCAAAACTCTATGTTTGTAATATTACTCTATGGTTCTACTTCTTAGGCTTGGATGTGGACATGTACTTTTACCTGCTTATCTGGCATGTGTTATCTTGTTTAGTTCTGTTATTGAATATGCTTTGTGGCTTTGTGTTAATTCCGTTGCGTTTGCTGTCTGTAGCCTGAGCGGCAGTGCCGCTCCAGGGCCGGCAGTGCCGCGCCCAGAGCGGCAGTGCCGCTCTGGCAGAAAGACAGCAAACATCTCTGATGTGCTTAAACTGTCATTCGCATCACGTATTATTCTTGACACAGTTTAGTTGCACCCCACAAAGCTATTAGATGTGAAACTGAACCTATCTCTCACTTTGAATATGTGAATGTTGGCCTCTAATGCCAATTCGAGATTTCAGTTCTCATTCACACATTTAGGGGGAGGTTTCACACCTAAGCTTCTAAATCTCAAGTATTGTACCCTTTATTGTAAGCTTCGATTGTGTTGTCATCAATCACCAAAAAGGGGGAGATTGTAAGTGCAATCAAGCCCTAATTGTGGGGTTTGGTGATAATGACCACACGATTGGAGAACTAATGAGATTCATGAAGTTGATAAGCAGGTTATGATAAGAAAGGATGGTGTATGTACGTTGGTGGACCCCCCATACTACATTTATCGGATCCGGACTCAAAGTGATATATCAAGCTTTTTCATTTGAATTTGAGTTATAGGAATGTCGTACTATCAAGGGGGAATGCAAATACATTGCTATGGCTGAATGACATGTGCTCAAACCAACCCAAGCCATCCATGTTTCTAACCAAAGACAGCTGCACTGAATTCCAATCAAACCCTGTCTGATTGGTAGGCGCGGTAGTGCCGCTCTTGTCGCGGCAGTGCCGGGCCGCGGCACTGCCGGGCTTCGGCCGGCACTGCCGCGACTTATTGTAACCGTTGGCAGGGAGGAGATATTACTACTCCATCTCCCTGCCACCCCAACGGTCATCCACGACCATAACTCGTCACCTACCTCCAGACAAGCTTCTCTCTTCCCCATTGAAGGCTCTCAACTCCCCTCTCACCAATCCTTCGATTTCCATTGATTCCAAGTGATTGAGAGGCTTAAACCTTCATCAAAGAGAAGCCCTAGCTGAGATCTACTTCCTAGAGCACTTGATTTGAGCCATAGCCGGTGGATTTGCTTCTATTACTCTTGGGTTCTTGGAACCCTAGCCGGCTAGGCGTCACCCTAGAGCCTTGCCAACTTGTGTGGCGGCCTAGGGAGGTTTGTAATCGATTGTTCAGCTA
Organism: Coix lacryma-jobi var. lacryma-jobi; assembly: GCA_009763385.1. Classification (NCBI taxonomy): domain Eukaryota; kingdom Viridiplantae; phylum Streptophyta; class Magnoliopsida; order Poales; family Poaceae; genus Coix; species Coix lacryma-jobi. The sequence goes on along the minus strand of CM019823.1, from coordinate 51,393,460 downwards.
GTATTATTACCCCTCACCTCAAGGATTTGGTTCCTTGACTTGAGAACGAGGTAGAGTTGCAAAGCTCATGACCTAAGTGGTCAACCTCAACAACGTGGAGGTAGGCAAGCCTTGGTGGCGAGCTGAACCACGGGATAAATCACTTGTCTCTTGTGCTTGCTTAGTTTCATTCTTCATATTCATGAGCTTGTGATAGATTCTAGGGTTTGGCCCGATCTACTTTATTCCTCTTATTTGGCTTGGAGTAGTTGGTTCTGCTGGTTCATAGAACTTGTTGTAGCATTTCTATTCATATAGAATCAGTTAGTTGTGGCTGGATTTCGAATTGCAGCTTCTGGTCTCACACTGCGCGGCAGTACCGCGCTGGGGCCGGCAGTGCGGGCAGCGGCAGTGCCGGGCTCAGAGCGGTAGTGCCGGGCTTATCTAATTAAGTTTTGAGGTGTGTGATTTGACAGGCCTATTCACCCCCCCTCTAGGCCACACAGGTCCTTACAGGTTGGTGTTAGTGAAAACACACTTTAGGCACTAGGGGTAATTGGGCCAGTTAGGATTTAATTCTTGGTAAAGTTTTAGGAAAGCCCAATCACCACCCCTCTGGGCATCTTGATCCTTTCAAACTTGGATGTGCTTCCTTCTGCCTTTTTTTTGATATGATGCCACATCTCATGATTCACAGGTTCATCAAATACAGGCATTGGGCCCTTGCTACTTGCATGAAATGTGGACCTACGAGTGGTTCAGGTCGGTTCTTAACCAGTACATGCATACCCAGAGGACTCCACAACAGAGGGTTATAGTACTGAAGAAGTCATTGAGTGTTATCAAGAGTACCTAAAAGGACAGAGAGAAATTGACAAACCCGATTCTCGTCACAAGGTTAGGCTGGCTGGGAAGGGCACCAAGGGGAGGAAAGTGTTCATTGACTAGGATTTCAAAGAAGTGGGTCGGGCACATTACATTGTCTTGCAGAGTACAGAATTAATGCAACCATACATTGATGAGCACTTGACTATCATTCAGGAGGAGAGTAATGGCCACACAAACGAGTGGGTCATGAAACAACACAAGCAACGATTCACTACATGATTGAAGGACCAAAAACATTTAGATGGACAAACCATGAATGATATTACCATCAAAACATTGGCGACAGGCCCATCGATACAAGTAGCATCATGGTAAGGTTATGACATCAATGGGTACACGTACTATACCCACACAAAGGATAGTACTAGTGTTCACCAAAACAGAGGTGTTCGAATATAAGCTCTTGATGGAGTTTGGTCGAAGGATCCCATTCTTTGGCATCATTGATGACATATGAGAACTTGATATGGAATGGGTATACAGATGGCCCTCTTTCAATGCCATTGGATAAAACAACACCAGTTGAACTAGATTAGATATACAGTCATAGACAAGCTAGGCTACCAAGATGACCCTTGGGTGCTCGCTTCATGTGTCGCACAAGTTTTTATTTACCTGACTAGCAAACTACCCCCAAAGAAGAAGACAAAACATAGGGTTGTCTCTGTGAAACAACAAATTATCGGAGTCGATGGCATGGACGATGTTAACGAGTACAATAACTACACTAAAATGTAGCTATTCATAGACTTTCCTAAGAAGATAAGTGTTGTAAAAAAGAACATGCCTAAGGACATATTGCCATGGAAACAAAAAGGTGGCAAGGGAAAAGTTGTATGTATGTGAGACTATAGTGAAGATAAGCAAGTATCTAAATTAAGAAGACTTTTATGCTTGCTACAAAATCTGACATTGCTGAAATTAGTGATGATGAGCTGAATTTGTCCGCCACTCATGCTATAATAGAAAAAATTTAGCGGACACTAAATTTGAATTGCGTTTATCACAAAATAAATGTTCTAAAATTGCTTGTGACAATGAGATTGATTCTTTTGTTTTGGATCCCTATATTAATGTCAAAAGTACAAATTTTCTTCCCATATTAATGCTATAACTAATGAACTAAATTATTGTCTTCTTTACATACTTTGTTGGGTTATATTGAGTTTGATACTCTATGTGCTCGAAGTAGTTTGAGGGAGAAATTTTTATACGCTGAATTGCCATGGTTGTCTAGATGTACATATCACTTTATTGGCAAATATAATTAAAAAGGAGAGTATATGGTGCATCATGTCTATATCTGTTCAAATCTGAAATCTCCTTTTGTGCAACAATATGATCACTTAGAGGGCTGCAATAAATATAATCATGTCAAGTAAAGATCTCCAAATTTTGTTATAAACCAACATGTAAGATTTCGAGAAGGGGAGCAATGTTGGATACTACCTACAACTAGTCCTTGAACAAAGCTCAAACCGAAGACGGTTTGTTGTCATGAAGGGGAGGCTGTTAAGGACATCACACCTTCAGATACAACCATTGATTATAAGGTGAGCTCATTCCTACATTTGTATAATGATTTTGGTTACAATTCACTTGATTCCACATGTACTTGTCATTATTTTCTTATAGATATAAACATGTTTCAAAGTGCAAGATCATCAAAGTCCAACATTCGGTTCGTTGGCAGCCCGATAGTGCTTCAATGGAAAGGCCATAACTCATCCATCTGAAGTGCGATTGAGGTCAATGAGCACTTGATGAAAAGATTATTTGACAAGATTTCAAATAAATCTGATCCCATCTCAATATCACGTCAGCAAGGTCTTCAACTAGTCACGACAATCTGCTACTATTTCTGCCGGGTGCTACGGCGCGTCTTGAGCTTGTCATACAACCTTGGGACCGTGGCCCAAATAGGAGCACACGCAAAACATATGGAGAACAGCCCAAGGATGCTCAAAGATTTCTTCCTCCTTGGCCACCACCTTAGGAGGGCACTAAGGGCGTCCAACCTAAGTTGGAGGCCCAATCGATGTCAAGTTTGAGTCCATCTCGGAATCCAGGAGCAGGCAACGGTAAAACGAATGCCTAGGTCAACATATGGACTCTGTTTTCGATGATCCACATATGGATGGAAAGCTTATTTGATAATCTAACCAATGGATCTGGTCCCACATCAACATTCTTCCAGAATCAACAACAATCATCAAAACAAGTTGATGTCTAGAATCTATCAGCGCACTGTGTCGCTATCTTTTGGGCTGTTTAGGCCTTGTAACGTGTCAGGACTCCTTAGGGGCGTGATTGGGGGTTCTTGGATGCCCCTTAGGCTATATAATCAGTAGCCATCGCTCACGCCAGAGTTTAGGTTTTTCTTGAGATCAATCTGTCATTGAACAGCCACCGTTATCGGTTTGTGAAACCCCACATTTGTGATCTTAATCATTTATTTGTAATTTTCACTATACTTGAGTTACATGTTATCTTGTTCTTGCTTGTGTTCTTTGATTCACAACAAGGATGCTAGCCTTGTTGGTGAGGTCAACCAACTTGTGACAGGGTTGATAACCAGAGTAGATGTGGTGCTAAGGTTGCAGGGTTCGGGTCCTGTGATCTGAAGCCGATTCGGTTTGTCGCTCTCCACCAAATCGATTGTTGTCTTGAACCTGACAGAACATTAGGAATAGGAATTACGACCTCATCAACGACTATGGTTGTGGCAAGAGGTTTGCACTTCGTACGACTAATCATCTTGTTCTTTGTCTTGCAATAGTATCAATTTTTTCTCTCTGTATTCCTTCTCTTCTATTAATCTTGAATCCTTAAAATCATGCCTGATTTCCTAACGGGTATGTAGTCCTCATGCCTCATCAGATCTAGGCTACAAATATTAGCAACACCATACCATGAATTCGCCCAAGCCGTCCTCCACAAGTCCACAGACCCTAGAGTCGTGTAGCCTCTACGTAACCTCCACAATCAAAACACATGTCCCGCTCGACAAGTTGCAAAAAAAAACCCTCTGAAGGGTCGAGATGGCGGACTAGAGGGGGGTGAATAGTTTTTTTTTAAATTAAACGTAGAGGCTAACCGAAACAAATGCGGAATTAAAACTATTGGTCTAGCCAAGACTACACCCCTCTAGTTATACTATGTTGGTATAAATTAACGCACACTCTACTTTATCCACAAGCGCACAGATAAAATCTACCGATGTAGCACTTCACCGAGAGTAACCCAGTTTTAATATTGAACCCAAAGGAACAGATAGTGTTAAGTCTTGAAGAGTATAACCCCTGAGTAGGCTAACAAGGACGGAGAAGCTAAAAGCATAGAGAGGATCACAAAGGTTATCTAAATCCAACTTAAGAGTGATATGTTTATATTATTCTTAGTGGGGAAGTTGCCATAAAAGGTCACAAACAAAATATGATTCTTTTATGCAAAAGTATACTCCTACCGGGCCTACACAGGTAACGGTAAGTGGACTATAGAAGAATCAACAAGGCTATAAGAGTCACCCTTGCAAACAACCGCTACTACCGGCGTTATAGGAGGCAATTATGAGCTATCAAGTCTAAGCATCATGCTTACACTATCCAACTACTCTAACTCTAGAGCGACTAGAATTAAAGTACTCAAAAGAGAGTCATAAACCTTAAGAATAATAAGAACAATAGCTCAAGCTTAAATATAGACGTTGATTACCGAAACAATCGTTGAAGCAAGTTGACGAAGAACTTGAATCCATAGGTACAAGATGAAAAAGTTGATCCGACAGGCCAGAGCTCCTCTCAATCTCTTCCTCTCTCTCTCTCTCTCTCTCTTCTAGTTCTAGTATAAGACCAGGTTCTAAACCTAACTAGAGGGGTATCAAGTCTTCTACTTGGAAGCTGACTCCTGAAGTCTCTTCTAGGGTTTCTAACTGAAGCGTAGTTTTCTGAAGAGGGACCTTCTGTCTGGCCTGGGGCCTGGGGGCCTGTTTATATAGCCCTGAGGGATCAACCGTGACTGTTAGATCAAACCGACTTCACATAGGGCTGAGATTGATCCTCAAAGGCGGTGGAAGAAGATTCCAGAAGGGGGAGGCCTCCGGCGCCCTGGGGAGACCGACCGTTGGGCCCACCAGACGGTCGGTCCCACCTGGCAGTGGCTCGGGGTGCCCCGCCTCGTGTGTCTTCAGGTGTCCTCTAGAGTCTTCTCGAAGATTCCTGACTTGACAAATGCGTTATCTCCCGTCGGTTTCCTTCTAGGGGAAGCTATTGAGGGCTATTTCCCTGTATAATCCCTGTAGATTCACAATTCACCAAAACTCATGGAATTATTAGTTTTAAACCCTATACTAAGGTGGAGTTTATATATTTATCCATTTTCATGTTTAATTGACCTTTAATAATAAGAATTAATTAATGTCAACAAACTCCCCCACACTTAGACTTTTACTCGTCCTCGATAAAAGGTTGGATCATAACTGTAGGATAAGATATCAAACATTAAACCTTTCTGTTCATACCTGCATTGTGAGATTCAGTGTGTTTACCATAGAACTTTGAGTAGTTGGAGAATAGAATAGTTGAAACAGATCACCCTTTTCTTTTAGCACAAGACATTGGAGCTTTTGAATTTTTTATTTACCGAAACAAGTCATAACTTTCTTTCTCCTTCTGTAGCACTTCAATTCCTTACCAAAGTATTTTATTTATGTAGAGCAGTTTTATCTTACTAAGTCAATGGAGAAAAATACTATACTCTTAGATAAAGACGTTTCTTTTTAAACTTTGTCACTCTTGCTGGCATATTGTGATTAGAGGGACCATGAGCTATCTTCTTTTTCTCTTTATCATATTTTATCATAATACTTCTCTTTCTCTTCTTTTTTTTCCTGAGGTGTGTCGGATACTTGTCCATTTTTCTTTCCTCATTTTTCATACTTTTGCATAGCCCATGCCTCTAATACAATACTACTTCGGAAGAGTGAATCATTCTTTATTTGTAAGGATCTCGATCTTAGAGCATAATAAATTTCTCAACAAAGAACTCAGTATTAAAGTAAGCAATGATTGATTTTATGAATAACTTTGGCAGGAAATTTATTTGCTACAAAGGAGAAGTGTTGCTAATCTCTTTTTAACTTTGCAAGTAAAATTCTCCAATGCTCATACTTTAAGAATTGAGTTCTCATTATTCTTCTATCATATTCCATAACAACTCTAAGTAATATGGGTTTCTTCAAGTTTTTATCAAGGCAGGTCTTTTCAACAAAGGTTTTGTGAGACTCTATACCATGAGCATGTCAAAATAATCTTTCCTTTTTAATTAGAGTTTAATCATTGTGTTTTATTGACGAGAATATATTTTTAATTTGACAGAAAGCTTAAACATCGAGAAATAGAGTGTAGTAATTGCATACCGAATCGTGGACGAAGGAGGAGGCTAGGGGTGCCGACCCCTAACCGACCGGTGGGGCCCTCCAACCGGTCGGTTGGGCTTAGGGCCCAACCACGGCCCCGCTTCGTGGTGCGTGATCTCGGTGACGAAGTCTTAGTCTATTTTTATGCAGCTTTCGCGATCAGTTTTCGGTAATTCTATCGCCGTCTTCTCCCCACACTTATTTTCTGTTTTCTGCTAATCACAACATGTGGAGACAAGACACATATCCAAAATAACACGATAAAAGATTACTCTAACAAAAACTTTATTGATACTTAAGGCACTTTTATTACACAATAAATTAACTAAATAAAACTTCTAACAAAACATGACTATGCAAACATGAGACTCTACGAACACGAGTGCCTTATCAAACTATTGACGAACTATCTCTCAATCCTCTCCCTCGAGTAGATTGCCTATCGTAGAGGCTACACTAACGACCTTAGCCTTCAGGCTAATGTGTTTAGTTACATACTTATTCAGCACATCGGTCATCTGTTTTGTAGCCTTAGCTAGGGAAGCGTATCTCTTTTTAAGCTCTAAGTTATCTCTCTCAAGGTCTTCAATCCTGTCCCCGAGGCGATATAACTGTGTAGTCCTCTTGCGCTTAGCCGTGAGATTAGGAGTGGTGGGTGCCCTCGTCACGGGAGGAGTGACCTTGATCTGCTCTGGGTGACCACGAACTCCATCAAAGCACGGACGCGGAGATGTAGATGTGTATTTTAGGACCGTGGGTTCCCCAAACTTGTTCATCTTCAGCCCGACGAGTGTCTCATTGGGCCTAGGAGGAAGAAGCGGGAGTGGCTTGGAGATGGAGACTGTCAGGAGTCTCTTGCCGGTACCGCTTGAGCATAGAGAGCTTGTTGACGATGTGGCGAGGCCTCTTCTGGTGGGATCACATCAACGGGTGTCGGCGAGTCAACAAGGGCGATCTCCTTTGATGGCGTTACGGCAAGCTCCTTCGATGGGGCGACGACAAGAGCCATTGAGTCATCGGCGGCGTTGAGGTCGATCCTTGGATAGGAGGCCATTAGCGTTGGTGGGAGGAAATCTCTGCTGCTGCTGGTATTCTACAATGAGGCTGCAATGAATCTAGAGGCAGGCCTGGGGCTGGTTTTATAGCTGAGGTGGCTTGGAGAGGAGGCTGAATGATAGGCATGAGAGGTTCGTTACGGGAGTTATCGCTTCTGCGGATCAGGGTACTAGAATGGATACGAGTGAGAGTTTGGACACGTAACAAAAGAAGGCAGACGGCGAGGGGGCTCCAGGGCAGACCGGTCGGTCTCCTAGGAGACCGGTCGGTCCCACCCTGTGGCTCCTCGTGGGTCCGGCTGTCTTTAAACTTGATCCTAATCCAGAAAATATATCCCCGATGTGCGAACTTAAACAGAAAAATGACGAAAGTGTAAATCTATGGGACAATGAAGAATTGGATGACATCCAACTCTTCAGGACTCTTTTCAGGTTCTAGAAAAATCTTAAGACGTTGCCCATTTACCTTAAATAGCGTACCTTCGTCATTTTGAAGTGTAATGGCTCCATGTGATGAAGTGGCTACCACCGTGAAAGGTCCTTCCCATTTGCTTCGTAGTTTTCCGTGCCCGAACAACTTTACCCTGGAATTAAAGAGTAATACCTTGTCCCCGGAGTGAAGCTCTTCTTCTTGATTCTCTTGTCATGCCACCTCTTTGTTCTCTCTTTGTAAATTCTGGATTATGATATGCCTTTTCACGCCATTCATCTAGTTCAAAGAGTTGCATTTCCTCCTGACTCCTGCAACTTCTAAGTCCATGTTCCACCTTTTGATTGCCCAGTGAGCTTTAAATTCTAGTTCCACTGGTAAGTGACAAGTCTTCCCGTAAACGAGTTGATATGGAGACATTCCCAGTGGTGTTTTGTAGGCCGTACGATAAGCCCACAGTGCTTCAGGTAGTCTATCTTTCCATTGTGTTCCCATCTCATCGACTGTTTTCTGCAGAATATTCTTGATTTGCTTGTTCGACGTTTCTGCTTGGCCACTTGTCTGAGGGTGATAGAGACTGGCAACATTGTGACAGATCCCATGACTTATTAGATACTTATGAAAGACTTTGTCAATAAAGTGTGTTCCCACATCACTAATTACCATCCTTGGCACTCCAAATCTTGGAAATATCACCTCCTCGAACATCCTCTGAGAGTTTCTTGCATCAGCAGAATTGCATGGCACTGCTTCGAGCCATTTTGAGACGTAGTCGACAGCAACCAGGATGTACTCATGGTTCCTTGATTTAGGGAATGGTCCCATGTAATCAATTCCCCAGACATCGAAAAGCTCAATCTGAAGGTTGTTGGTGAGTGGCATGGCATCTCTAGTGTTGATGCTGCCGCTCCTCTAACATGGTCCACACCTCCGGACAAAGTCTTTTGTGTCTTGGTACATGGTAGGCCAGAAAAATCCACTTTGCCAGATCTTCGCATGTGTTCGGAATGCCCCATAATGTCCTCCATATGTGAAGAGTGACACGTTCAATGATCTTGATTCCTTCTTCAGATGGCACACATCTTCTGAGTATCCATCAGAGCATACTCTAAATAGATATGGATCATCCCATATGTGGATCCTACTCTCATAGATCAGCTTCTTCTTATTTGCCTCCTGGTGATACGTACCCTGCAACTATAAAATTGACAATATCTGCATACCAGGGGTCAGATCTAGAGACTGAAAAAGCATGTCATCCCTGAGTGAGTCATTTATAGGCAATTCCTGAGGTTTTTCAAATGCATTCTTACAAGTGATCAGCTACAGAGTTTTCTACTTCTTTCTTATCTTTTATTTCTAAGTCAAATTCTTGGAGTAAAAAACCCATCTTATCAAGCGTGGCTTAACATCTTTTTTAGTGAGCAGTACTTTAGTGCAGCATGATCAGTAAACAATCACCTTTGATCCACTAATAAGATCTAAACTTGTCTATAGCAAAAACAACAGCCAAAAGTTCTTTTTCAGTAGTAACATAATTAAGTTGAGGTCCTATTAAAGTTTTACTGGCATATGCGACTGCATGATGCTTTTTTATCTTTATATTGTCCTAGCACAGCTCCCACAGCAAATCACTTGCATCACACATGATCTCAAAAGTAGAGACCAATCAGGAGGTTGAATGATAGGTGCAGAAGTGAGTGCTTTCTTAAGAGTGTTAAAAGACTCTAAGCATGCATCATCAAATTCAAAGGAACATCCTTGGCCAAAAGATTTGTAAGTGGTCTAGCAATGTGAGAAAAATCTTTTATAAACCTACGGTAAAAACCAGCATGGCCAAGCAAACTTCGAATTCCTTTGACATTAATCGGTGGAGGCAAACATTCAATTACTTCAATTTTAGCTTTGTCTACCTCAATTCCATGTTCAGACACTAAGTGACCTAGCACTATGCCCTCTTTAACCATAAAGTGACATTTTTGCCAATTAAGGACTAAGTGCTTTTCTTCATCTTTGCAAAACCTTGTCTAAATTTTCAAGACAATCATCAAAAGTTTTTTCCATAAACAGAAAAGTCATCCATGAAAACTTCCATGATTTCTTCAATCATATCAGAAATATAGACATCATACATCTTTGAAAAGAAGCAGGTGCATTACATAATCCAAAAGACATTCGACGATAAACATAATTTCCGTATGGACATGTAAAAGTTGTTTTGCTTTGATCATCTGGGTGGATTGGGATTTGGTGATATCTAGAATATTCATCAAGAAAACAGAAGAAAGAGTGATTGGCTAACCGTTCTAACATTTCGTCTATGAAAGGTAGCGAGAAATGATCTTTCTTAGTTGCCTTGTTTAATTTTCTGTAATCAATACACATTCTCCAACCAGTAATAGTTCTTTGTGGAATTAATTTGTTCTTCTCATTCTTTACCACATTCATGCGTCCCTTCTTAGGCACAACTTGGACAGGGCTCACCCACTCACTATGTGGCATAGGATAAATAATCCCGACGTGCAAGAGTTTCAAACCTCCTTCTTTACTACCTCTCTCATCGCACTGTTAAGCCTGCGTTGTGGCTCTTTAGATGGTGATATGTTAGGATCAGTAGGAATGCGATGGGTGCAGAAAGCGGGGTTGATTCCCTTTAGGTCGTGGAGTGAATAACCAAAAGCTGATTTATGCTTTTCTAAAACCGTGATTAACCTAGAAGTCTGTTCCTAAGTAAGATTGTCATTTATGATCACAGGAAACTCAGGATCATTATTCAAGAAAGCATATCGAAGCCCAGAAGGTAAGGGTTTTTTAACTCTATGGGAGGTTTAGGAGGTTCTTCTAAGGAATCTAGAGGATCTGGATCTGGTGTGTTTGTCCTCTTCCTTAGTGAAAACTGTGTCATCTTCTTCATATTCAGGTTCATTTATTATTTCAAGAGATGCTTCCTTAGTTTCTTCCATAGGATCTGGCTCGGGACATGACTCATTCTCAGCATTTAGAGTGTGAGTGATGGGTATGGTTCCTTTAAGATTTTTCCCAAGGCAGAAGTTTAAGATCCCTGTTTGGCCTTCATGAATGAGTTTTTAAGTGGTTGGCCTATCAGAAGATTAAACTCTTTATATCAAAGATATAAAGCTTAAGTGTATTAGAGTGTTATCTATACAGGCAGGACATACATGATTCTTGGACTAGGAATAACATGTCCTGAACGACTTTTTAACAATTTAGAGCTGTTGGGGTAAGTGGTATTTTTTTAATAAATCTTGAGCAAAGGTTTCAGACATATGTTGGTTCCCACAACAGGATTATAGATAGCTTTGAAGGGTTGTTGATGGATTTGGCATTGAATGTGTGTAGAAGGTGAATTTAAGCGGATTATATCAGTGGAAAGCTCTGATTCTTCTAACCATTCATGACTTATTATAGAGGCTAGCCTCTTCGTATTCTCTTTTAGAAAAGCCTTATCAGTAAGTTTTTCAAGTGATTATTTTTGATTTTGTGGTTTCCTAATTATGTGATATTTTGAGGTATTACCAAATTCGGTAAAATATTCATCCTCGAAATCAAAGGTGTCTCCTAAGATTGAGGTTTTCCCTCTCACTAGGAATTAAGGCTGAGGTTTGTTCATGATTCAGAATGGATATAGGCTCAGGTTCTGGATTTACTTCTAGTGATTCTTGTGGTTTAACTTCATGAGTGGGAGTAATTTGAGATAAGTTTTGCAACATTTCCCTTGCCTTGGAGGCTGGGGTATGTAGGAATGATCCGTTTGAAGCTAAGTTAAGGTAATTAGAAGTTTTTCTATTCAGACCATTATAAAAGTGTTGAAGCAAGACAGGGTCTGGATTAGATAAGGCTGGACCAAGAGGACAAGATTATCGAATCTTTCCCAGGCTTGCAATTAGAGACTCATCATCTTCTTGGATGAAGGACAAAATCTCTAAGCAAAGACAAATAATTTTGGAGACAGGGAAGTATTCTAAGCAAAAGCTAGAGCAGAGTTCTTTCCAATCCCCATTTTTTTTGGTGCAGTTTGAAGGTACCATGTTTTGGCTTTTCCCTCTAAAGAGAATGGAAAAAGTTTCCATCTAAGGATTTTCGTCAGACATGCCTGCAATGTGTAGGCACGCACAGGTTTGTTCAAACTCATTTAAATGAATGTGTGGATTTTCGTCTTCTAAGCCAGAAAAAGTTTGATTCTTAACCATTTCTATCAAGCATGGGCGTAGCTCGTAGTTGTCTGAAAGGATAGGCTTAGCAGATTTGGGCAACTCTATCTACGACAGTGTGATAGGTATACTGGTTCAGTGGAATGGAATCTGTGGAGCTAGTGATTGGCTCTGAGAATCCATTGTGAAAGAATAAAAGGTAAAAGATATAGAAGATATAAAAGATAATATAAAAGATAAAAGATAAAAATACAAGGTTATACTTAAGACTTAAAATGATCTACCGTTCCCCGGCAACGGCGCCAGAAATGCTTGTTGGTATAAATTAACGCACACTCTACTTTATCCGCAGCGCACAGATAAATCTACCGATGTAGCACTTCACCGGAGTAACCCAGTTTTAATATCGAACCCAAAGGAACGGATAGTGTTAAGTCTTGAAGAGTATAACCCCTGAGTAGCTAACAAGGACGGAGAAGCTAAAAGCATAGAGAGGATCACTAAGGTTATCTAAATCCAACTTAAGAGTGATATGTTTATATTATTCTTAGTGAGGAAGTTTCCATAAAAGGTCACAAATAGAATATGATTCTTTTATGCAAAAGTATACTCCTACCGGGCCTACACACGGGTAAGTGGACTATAGAAGAATCAACAAGGCTATAAGAGTCACCCTTGCGAACAACACTACTACTACCGGCGTTATAGGAGGCAATTATGAGCTATCAAGTCTAAGCACCATGCTTACACTATCCAACTACTCTAACTCTAGAGCGACTAGAATTAAAGTACTCAAAAGAGAGTCATAAACCTTAAGAATAATAAGAACAATAGCTCAAGCTTAAATATAGACGTTGATTACTGAAACAATCGTTGAAGCAAGTTGACGAAGAACTTGAATCCACAGGTACAAGATGAAAAGTTGATCCGACAGGCCAGAGCTCCTTCTCAATCTCTTCCTCTCTCTCTCTCTCTTCTAGTTCTAGTATAAGACCAGGTTCTAAACCTAACTAGAGGGGTATCTAGTCTTCTACTTGGAAGCTGACTCCTAAAGTCTCTTCTAGGGTTTCTAACTGAAGCGTAGTTTTCTGCAGAGGGACCTTCTGTCTGGCTTGGGCCTGGGGGCCTGTTTATATAGCCCTGAGGGATCAACCGTGACCGTTAGATCAACCGACTTCACGTAGGGCTGAGATTGATCCTCAAAGGCGGTGGAAGAAGATTCCAGAAGGGGGAGGCCGCCGGCGCCCTGGGGAGACCGATCGGTGGGGCCCACCAGACCGGTCGGTCCCACCTGGCAGTGGCTCGGGGTGCCCCGCCTCGTGGTGTCTTCAGTGTCCTCTAGAGTCTTCTCGAAGATTCCTGACTTGACGAATGTGTTATCTCCCGTCGGTTTCCATCTAGGGGAAGCTATTGAGGGCTATTTCCCTGTTTAATCCCCGCAGATTCACAATTCACCAAAACTCATGGAATTATTAGTTTTAAACCCTATACTAAGGTGGAGTTTATATATTTGTCCATTTTCATGTTTAATTGACCTTTAATAATAAGAATTATTAGTGTCAACATACTCTATGACACCTTACTACTAAGATCCTAAACAAAGCAAATAAGATGTCGGGCTAGCTAGAGCTCACCTAAACAATTCTCTTAGCTTGCAAGGTTACACAACCTAAGCAGCTAGTACTCAATCAATCGGGGAGCTCCTACACATGCCACTAAGCAAAAGCACAAAGCCTAAGCTCACTAGCAATTCTCAATAACAAGGCTACACAAGCCAAATTAGAGAGCTCAACTTAGCTACACAAACTAAACAACTAAACACTAGCATAAGTATGAGGATGGAAACACAAGCTAGTGAAAGAAATAGGGAGCCGTTACTACCGGGTGTCTGGTCGGTACTACCGGGTGTTGCACACCGGTACTACCGACTCATTCAAACGGTACTACCGACCACCTACAGAAAGCTACGAAATCGAAGTGGGTGAGATGCCATTTCAGATCTAGTAATTACCTCACTTCCCTAAGTGTTGTAGATGAAGATTGTAGCTTTCCCAAGTCTTGGTTCCTTGCCAAAAGGTAGATCGAGTCTTCCCAACCTAAGAAAGAGTGAAGGAGGGAGGAAGAACACGAAGAACACAAGCACAAGCGTAATATGCAAGGAACAATGAACAACAAGACAAGGGGACACAAGATTTTATCCTGAGGTTCACTTGGTTGCCACCAAGCTAGTCCTCGTTGAGGCAAGCCTAAGGTTGCCGCCGATCCTCTTGCTAGTGGTGACCCTAAGTTACGCTCTCCACGATGGAGTGCTCACCAAGAGATCTATCGTTTGATCTGGCCGGACCACTTGGCGCTCTTCGCGCCTCTCTCCACTAGAGTTGCTCTTCACGATCTCCCGCGGGTCGAGCACAATGCCCCTCACAAAGCTTCTCCGGAGCCACGCGCAATCTTCACGCGGGCTTCACGACGGAGACAACCACCAAGCCGTCTAGGAGTGGCAACCTGCAATAGTAATAAGCACCACCGGCTTGCAACTTAATCACCTTGTGCCACTCGATGCAATCTCTCAAACAACGCACTAGCGATCACTCACTCGCAATGATTCACCGCACTAGCAAGCACAAGCGAGTTAGAGGGGTTCCTAGCACTCCCCAACCATGGACACTAAGTCCCTAGGGTGCTCAACCTTTGCCAAGGGCCGACCACCCCTCTATATATAGAGGGGAGCCACCAACTAGCCGTTATCCCCTTTTTCTCGAGCTCACACGGCTACAGTCGGTACTACCGACGAGAGGGTCGGTACCACCGGCGGTCAATATGACCGTTAGGATAGCCTTCCTAACACAGTCGGTACTACCGGTCTTACGACAGTACTACCAGTAGGCCAAATCGTTCCTACAACAGAACGCCTCCAAACTTCCTCTAAACGCCTTTACTACCGACCACAAGGGTCGGTACTACCGGGGGCCGGTACTACCAGCCTTATGGCGGTACTACCTTTAGGCCAAAAATGGCCCAACAAAGAGAGCTTGTGAACTGCCCACCGAGGGGTCGGTACTACTACCGACTTCAGGGTCGGTACTACCAACTTCAGCATCCTGAACTCCTCGCTAAAACAGCCATAACTCTTTGCTCCGAACTCCGATTTCGATAATCTTGAACATTTTGGAAAGCTAACTCAGAGGGATACACAACCCACATAACTAATCCAACTCACAAAGGATTAGTACAGAATTCTAATCCAAGTGTCATCCAAGAGTCCGGAACACACCGAAAAGCCTCCTTCTCTTCTCCGAGTTGATCCAAATCAACTCCAACACCTTCTCCTTTGCAAATGTGCCAACACCACCAAGTGAATACCATCAAGTACATGTGTGTTAGCATTTTCATAATCATTTTTAAGGATTTTCACTTGCTCTCACCACGCCACTCGATCCTAGTAACAACACAATGTTAGATCGCTCAAGTGACACTAGATGACCGATATGCAAACAAGTTTACTTCTCTTGATAGTACGGCCGTCTATCCTAAACCCGGTCATCAACTTCTCTACACACCTATGGCCGGTGAAATGAAATGCTCTCCAAATATACCTTTGCCTTGCACATTCCATTCCATCTCCTTCGGTGTTGATGCACACATGCACCAATCTATCATCAAATGATATGATCCACTTCATATCATCACATGACCTCCATGGTCCATCGATCTTGACCTCACTTGCTCTTCACCATTGCTTCGGTCCTTCGGTGCCAAGTCTTGCTTAAGCCTCCCGACACTCGGTACCAACGGCTTCAAAGCCTCCAACTTGCCCTTCACGTTCGCAATCGGTCCATCAAGCCATGCCTTGCCTTGATCTTCACCATCTTAGCCATATGACCACATGTCATGTTTCATGTGCATTAAGCTCCTCCTTCACATGTATGAGCCTTGCAACATCCTTCAAGCCATTTCACCTCTATGACATATGTTGCTCACACATGATCACCTGTGGACTAATCACCTGTGTAATTCACTTCAAACGTATATTAGTCCACCTAAGTTGTCACTCAATTAACAAAACCAAACTATGACCTTTCACCCTCACACTTCGGTTAGTCCAACACACACTTAACCAAACTCAATCATCTACTTGATAACCAATCACACTCACAATATGGGTACATATCAACTAGATGTTCTTGTCTCAGGTTGTAGATTATTGTCCTGACAATAATATTCCCACTATCACAACCACTATGGGTTATGATTCTAGGGGGAGGGGGGCATGGCTTTACTGCTGGGTCACAAGGATCCATGATTATTATGTGGATCCTAAGAGCTTATGACCTGACAGTGAAGCTAGATCACTGCAGACTCTAGCACAGTCAACGTTGCTGGGCCAACAGGAATGGTGTGTGCTGACGGCTGTGAAATGAATCCATACATGATCTTTTGTCCGGTCTGAACCACCAGCTAGCAGGATTTCAGTGGTAGCTAGACATTGTGATCTGGTTTAGAGGGAGATATCTATATCTAATCTAATCCTGTAATTTTTAAAGGGAGTGCTGACAGATGATGAAGCCTGGCGAGATCAGTTTTTCGGGTGGCGCCGATATTCCCTCCTCGCCCGCCGCGTTATTAGCGCTACTAGTCCAAGTGCTCATACCAAGCTAGTTGCCAGATTTTTTAAATGCGAGTACTGACAACAGATAGAGCGCGTAGTTGTACATGGTAACCGTACTCACACCACGACGTGTTAATTACTGCTGTACTTCGTGTTTTGTTCATTAGCGAATAGGGGTGCCCAAAAAAGCAGCAGCAGCACAGCGCGAGCAATGCTTATCGCCCACACCACGGCGTACGTGTTAACCAACGACATATTGTACTTCGCTGCGAGCTCTGTTTCGTCCGTTAGCAAACACAGACAAGCGCAAAGTATCAAGCACGAACTATGCAAGGTTGACGCCTTGCAATCAACCAGACGTCACGGATGATATATTTATGAGAATATATCGTCACATGCAACCCAGCTGGAGTTGTGGGGGACTGCCGACTGCTCCATACTACATGCGAGTCCCGTCCAGCTGATGACTCAGTAATTTCGGGAGTCACATTTCTCCAGACTTCTGCAACTAAGGGACTGTTTGGTACAACTTCAAGCTGTTTTTTTTTTAAAAAAATAGCTTCATAAGCAACTTTTTAGATGAAGCTAAGCTGTTTTAGAAAAAGTGTTCGGCAAAACAGCTTCACCAACAACTTCATGTATGGTTGAGAGAGAGAAATGAAGGTGTAAACTATGAAAAGCTACTTTTTTCAGCTTCATCTTAGCTTATGATTTCGTGAGAGAGAATAAAACAACTTCATAGGTGAAGCTGTTTAAAAAAAGGTTTTTTTTATTTAGACTATTACAATTCTTAGAGTTCTGAGAAACACCATTACAATTCACTTATTTGGAGATCTGCCATTATAATTTCTCTCTCACACATTCATACCATTTTCCATTTTCTACACCTGCTGTCTATAAGGGCCCACTGTCAGGTATGTATCCGTATAAGAACGCAAACGGACATCAAGTGCCGGGCTCCTCCGTCACACCGAACCCACCTACGGAGACGCTTGCCACGGACGCCACCTCCGCCGCCCCGGACCGTCCGGAAGTCGTGCGCAGCGCACTCCACGGCGTCGGCGGGTGAGAAGCAGGGCGCCTCCAACGTCGGACCTGCCGCCGCGTCAAAGAAGTTGGCGAGCCGTCCGCCGCCCTCGCCTTCCACGATGACTGCTAAGCTCAACGCTCCGCTCGCCGCAGCCTCCAGCGCGCCGACGAGGTGGTGCTGACGGACGTTGTGTGCACACCGTGCGCTGACGCAGTAGGATTACGAGCCTGGACCTGGCGCCGGACCACTGGCTCATCTTCGGCGGCGACCCGCGGAGGGATATATATACCGGTTTTCTTCTTCCTCTCTCCTTAAGTCTTGGTCCTCTACCTTGCCCGTTTCCGGTCACCCTGCCTCCCGTACTCGTGCCTTCCTCCGGCCACAGCTCGCGAGTTCCCGCCGCTTCGCCGCCGTGTCCGCCCGCCACTCACCCTGCCCACGACCGTGCACGTACGCGTGAACATCCGCCACTGGAATCTCTGGCGCGGACACCCGCCATAGGACTCGTGCCCACGACCCTACACGTGCGCGAGAGCGTTTCTTAATAAATTCATGATGGCAACTTGATTATGTGAAGGATGCTTGGACGAGATTGCATGTACATCAATTCAATCCTTGTAATTTTGCTCGAAACCATCGCATGTCGCATGCGTGTGCGAGTGCGACCACGCCGTCCTACCTGCATATGCCCGTGCGCTGCCCGCATGCATTGCATTGCATTGGACATTTGGACCCGCGCACGTGCCTGTCACTGCAGGAAACACAGACTTCTTCGCCGAGTGCCTGGAAGTTTGCCGAGTGCCAAATATCGGGCACTCGGCAAAGAGGCTCTTTGCCGATGTCGGACGGCCAGCACTCGGCGAAGACTGAGCACAAGACAAAGCCTCCTTTTGCCGAGTGCCAGACACTCGGCAAAAAAAAGCACTCGGCGAAGTCACTTCTTTGCCGAGTGTCGTACACTCGGCAAAGATGAGCACTCGGCAAAGTGTCGCGGACCAGACGGCATCCAGGGCCGTTTGCTTTGCCGAGTGCCCGTCGTCCGACAGTCGGCGAAGATACCCTGTTCGCCGAGTGCCAGCCACGTGGCACTCGACAAAGCGTGTGACCCCGTTCTGTGACACGTGGGCTGTTCTTTGCCGAGTGCCATGTGACTGGCCCCTCTTCGCCGAGTGTCAGCCACGTGGCACTCGGCAAAGAGTGTGGCCCCGTTCTGTGACACGTGGACTGTTCTTTGCCGAGTGCCACGTGGCTGGCACTCGGCAAAGAGGGGATCTTCGCCGAGTGCCGGCCACGTGGCACTCGGCAAAGAGTGTGGCCCCGTTCTGTGACACGTGGGCTGTTCTTTGCCGAGTGTCACGTGGCTGGCACTCGGCGAAGATCCCCTCTTTGCCGAGTGTCAGTCCACGTGGCACTCGGCAAAGTTTTTTTTTGGATTTTGGACTCGAAATTTTTTGTTGATCATCCCCACAGTACTACTGTCAACATGTTCGAATTTGACACTTTTTCAAAGCTTTTTGTTATTTTTTGACTTTCTTTTATTTTGTTGAATTTTCCCGAAAGACGCAAGTTTGAATTGCGGGTGCATCGAATAATGGATTTCAATGATTTGAAAATTGTTATTGTTGTTCTTGAGTGTATGTTGAGGCCAAATCCAAAAAATTACCCTAGGTTTCGATCAACGTGCTCACGGGGCAACGCCTCCAAATACGTGCAGACGGTTTTTTAATTATAGAAAATGCAAATGAATTCCGAAAATCGCGAAACTTGGCGAGATGTTGTTACATCATATGCGTATGCCGTGAAAAAAATTTAAGAAAGTTTCGAGCAAGTTGTCATGTACGATGCTTACAGACGAGTACATCTCAACATGGGATGTTGAGATGTACTCGTTTGTAAGCATCGTACGTGATAACTAGCTCGAAACTTTCTCAATTTTTTTCACGGCATACGCATATGATGTAACAACATCTCGCCAAGTTTCGCGATTTTCGGAATTCATTTGTATTTTCTATAATTAAAAAACCGTCCGCACGTAATTTGAAGGCGTTGCCCGTGAGCACGTTGATTGAAACCTAGGGTAAGTTTTTGGATTTGGCCTCAACATACACTCAAGAACAACAATAACAATTTTTAAATCATTGAAATCCATTATTCGATGCACCCGTAGTTCAAACTTGCGTCTTTCGGGAAAATTCAAGAAAAAAAAGAAAGTCAAAAAATATAACAAAAAGCTTTGAAAAAGTGTCAAATTCGAACATGTTGGCAGTGGTAGTGTGGAAGTGCCTCAAAAAAATTTGGTGTCAAAATTTCAAAAAAAAAACTTTGCCGAGTGTCAGCCGTGACACTCGGCAAAGAGCATCTTTGCCGAGTGCCATGTCAGCTGGCACTCGGCGAAGACCTGCCTGCTGGTCGTTGTATGTCTGCCACGTGACCCCTTCGTTGTATGTGCTGCCCACGTGAAGCCTCTTTGCCGAGTGCCAAGCATCGGCGGGCACTCGGCAACAGAGGGGCCTTCGCCGGAAGTGCCCGCCGATCTGGCACTCGGCAAAGCCGTTCAAAAATAAAAAAAATATAAACACCCAGCCGCGCCACACACCCCTCACACGCACCCGCACCCACACACGCACTCGCTGCGTCGATGCCCGCCGCCGCGCCCCCGCGCGCCCCCGGCCCCGCCCCGCCCGCCGCGCCGTCCGTGCCCCCCCCGCCCCGGCCGCCGCGCTCCCGCCTGGGCCGCCGCCCCCTCGGCCCCGGCGCCCCCGGCCCTGGGCCCGTCGTGCTGAGGAGAGGAGGAGAGGAGGAGGTGGAGGAGGAGAGGAGGCGGAGGTGGAGGAGGAGAGGAAGAAGAGAGAAGGATAAGGAGGAGAAGAGTGGTCCCGTCGTCAAAACGCTTCGGTCGTCCCCGTGGCCGTCGCCGAAGCTCGTTTTTGCTATTCTCGTCGTGAAGGTATGCCCTATGTAGTTAGTAAATACTTAGTAGTTAGTAGTTAGTAGTAGTTAGTAGTGTTAGTGTTAGTAGTAGTGTTAGTGTTAGTAGTAGTTATACTACTCGATACTGTAATCTGCATGAAATAGAAGTAAAGTACATGGCTCATCTTGGTACTATTGTGATTGTTGACCTTCGTGACTATGTCTTCTATACATGTGGTTGTTGGCCTTCGTGCCGACCTTTTCTGCAGGTTTTGGGAACCTCCCCGTGCAGGGGAGGTGCTGCCAAAATTTTAGGTCGAGACTAACCATATGCTTTTTTTGGCAGGAGGAGGACCCGTCGGAGGGACTCGGCGACCCCGAACGTCTTCGTCGGCGTTGCGGGTCTGCCAGCACCGCGTCGTGTCGCCACTGCCCCGACTCACCACTGCCCCGCTACCCTGACCTCACCGACACCTTAGGTATAACCCCTCTATCCGTATCCTTAGGTATCTGGTCTTTGGTCGCGTAACCTAGTTAGACGTCTCCCGATCGAAAGAGATACAGTCTTAGATATTTAGACCTTTGCATATCTGCGACCGTATCTCTTTCGGATTGTCCACATATTTGGACAGCCCACGGATGCGTAGATGAGCTAGTTTCCATGTTCTGCTCCTGTCAAAGTCAGAGTTTCGGCACCACCTCCTCGTTGTTCTCCGGATACACACTCTCTCTGCCAGGACGTGTATCGGGAGAGAACAGAGGAGGTGCTGCCGACGAATTCTGTCTCAGGTAGGAGTAGAACATGGAAACTAACCCATCTGCGCATCCTCGGATGGGATTAGGACCTATCCTTCACCTATTAGATGGTAGGAACGCCGTGTAGATGCAATTGTGGTTTTGTTACTCGCTTACATATGTATATGGCAGAGGATGGATAACCGTGACTGGATGTACACGGGCCACGCAAGTAAGAGCATAGAATGGGTTACTAAGACCAATGCTTTCTTAGAGTATGTGTTTGGTCCGGCTGCTAAAGGGTCGAGTTGGATGTCGTGTCCCTGCAGCAAATGCGGGAACAAGAAAAGAAAATATAAGAATAACGTGGGGGTAGATCTTTACAAGTAAAGATTCGTTGAAAACTATACTTGTTGGGTCCACCATGGTGAAGCCGATCAGATTAGAGAGGAGGTGGTGAGACAACGCCTCGAGGAGTATGATGGAGATGTCGGGGTAGCAGACACATGATGGGAGACTTTCAAGAGGCACAATTCGGTGAAGGATTGGAGGAGCCAGAGGACACTGCAAAGGCGTTCTACGACATGATGTCTTCGCATAGAAGCCCTTTCATGAAAAGACAATGGTTTCACAACTGGATGCCATTGGACGGCTAATGGGGTTCAAGTCGCAGTATAGCTTGAGTCGAGACGCCTTCGATGGCATGTTGGCAATTTTGGGCACCCTGTTGCCGGAGGGTCACATTCTGCCAAAGAAGAACACGTACGAGTCACAGAAACTTCTTCGTGCACTTAAGATGCCGTATGAGCATATCCATGCTTGTCGAAAAGGGTGCGTCCTATTCAGGAAAGATCACGAGAAAGCAACACACTGTCCAAAGTGCAAAGCCTCTAGGTATGTGGAGGTAGACCATGGAGATGGCAAGAAGGAACAACTTAATATCCCCGAGATGGTCCTACGGTACCTTCCTTTCATACCTAGGATCAATGACTGTACATGACAGAGGACTCTGCGAAACAGATGACATGGCACAAAATGGCAAAAGATACAATCCTGACAAGATGGTACACCCATCGGATGTGAAGCATGGAAGCACTTCGATGCCATGCATCCTGGCAAAGCTATGGAGGCTCGAAATGTACGTGTGGCGCTGGCGACAGATGGGTTCAACCCGTATGGAATGATAGCGGCCCCGTACACTTGTTGGCCTGTGTTCGTGATCCCCCCTCAATCTCCCTCCCGGTGTTATGTTTGACCCTAAGAATGTATTCTTGTCGCTGATAATCTTGGACACCCGGGAAACAATATGGGTGTTTCATGGAGCCTTTGTTGGATGAATTGTTCGAAGCTTGGGAAAACCCGGTACTGACATATGACCGAGCAACAATGAAGAACTTCAAAATGCATGTGTGCTACCAGTACTCCCTGCATGACTTCCTGGCGTATTGCTTATTTAGCGCTTGGTTGTGTTCACGGAAGTTCTCATGCCCAATATGCAAGGCAGCTGTGAAGTTCACTTGGTTGAAGAAGGGAGGCAAGTATTCTTCATTCGACCAACATCGTCAATTCTTGCCTCTTGACCATGCGTTCAGACGTGACATCAAGCATTTCAGGAAAGGTGTTCAAGTCACCAACCCCATTCCTCAGTTCAAGAGCGGATCTGAGGTCCGTGCCGATATAGAGGCTCTAAAGTTTGATAAAGACAACGGTCGTTTTTTCGGGTACGGAGAGGAACACATGTGGACCCATATATCGGGCTTGACTAGACTCCCCTATTTCAATGACCTTCTTTGTCCGCACTACATCGATGTAATGCACACAGAAAAGATTATCGTTGAGGCACTCTTTGCAACACTCATGGACACAGAAAAGTCAAAGGACAATGTTAAGGCTAGACTGGACCTGCAAGAGATGTGCGATAGACCAAAGCTAGTGACGAAGGCGCCTGGTGCTGGGAAGAAATTGAAAAGAGGTCCGGCCGATTATATATTGAAAAGAGACCATAGAAGAAAGTACTACAGTGGATCCAGGCGTTAAGGTTCCCTGATGGGTATGCGGCGAATCTGAGGAGGGAGTGAACTTGTCTACTATGCGAGTGTTAGGGATGAAGAGTCATGACTACCACATATGGATCTAGCGGCTCCTTCCTGTGATGACCCGGGGATACCTCCCCGAGCCTGTGTGGGCGCGTGCTGGCAGAGTTGAGCTATTTCTTTCGCTAGCTTTGTGCCAAGGAGCTATCTTATGACGTGATTGCTAACCTAGAGGAAGTGGCACCTGTGTTGATCTGCAAGTTGGAGATGATTTCCACTCAGCTTCTTCCTGCCGATGCAGCATCTGATTTTGCACCTACCGTACGAGGCACGGATGGGGGGCCGTGCAGTGCCATTGGTGCTTTCCAGTTGAGAGATGTCTAAAGGTTCTTCGGAAAAAGTGTAGAATGTAGAAATAAAGCTAAAATAGAGGCTTCTGTGGCAGAAGCATTTATTCTGAAGGAGGGTCGAACTTCACAACAACATATTATAAGGATAACCTTCCTAGCGTGCACAATCCACCCTCTTGTTACAACGTCGACGAGAGTTTATCGAACCTCAGCCTTTTCAAAGACCAACTCGGAAGAGCAAGCGCATCAAGGACCAAGATGTTGCGGCATGATGAGTGGCACACTATCATGTTGTATGTGCTGTTGAACCTTGACGAAGTGACTCCTTATGTGCAATAAGTTCTCAATGAGCTTGTTACATGCGCCGTCACTATCTTCAATCTATTGATTCGACCTCCTTGTTTTTAAGGAATTTTATTGATGAATACTGGAGAGAGGATAGGGAACCTTCCTCTGAAGAACAAGACCATCTTCTTAAAAATGGTGTGCCCGATTTCATTTCGTGGTTTAGTACGAAGGTACCACCCAACTAACCTTGTATTTCATTTCATTTCTTGTTTCATTTCCTGAAACGATCTACCATGTCTCACTTACAGGCCCGCATAGATGCGGAAATGATGGATGAGTTGAAAAGGTTGCCAATGGATTCGACTATAGAGTCAAGTCATTCACCGTTTATGATGTGAATGGCTATCGATTTCACACAAGCAGCTACGAGCAGAGTTGGCCCAATCGAAAGACCTCAAATACCGGAGTTCGTACGCCCGACACCGATGAGCGCGACTATTACGGCATAGTCGAAGAAATATATGAGCTCAACCTTGAGGGTACCAAAGCTATTAATCCGGTGGTATTCAAATGTCATTGGTTCGATCCTGATGTCACGAGAAGAGCCCCTGAGATTAGGCTAGTCGAAATTCGACAGGACACTGTTTACAAGGGAGACGATGTCTATATTGTGGCTCAACAGGCCACACAAGTTTATTATCTTCCATGGGCGTGTCAAGAAGACGACAATCTTATGGGTTGGTACCTTATGCAGTTAGAATCGCCGCGCGGTAAAGCGCCTCTCCCAAACGATGATGACTACAACTTCGACCCAAACACATATAACGGAGAGTTCTTTCAACCTAAGGGGCTAGAAGGGAGGTTTGACATTGACATTTTTGAGCTGATGGACATGGAAGAAGACGATGACAATGATATTGATGAGGACGAGGGTGATGAGGTGCACAATGCCAAGGACTTAAGAATGCTTGAGCGATTATAGTTTGGTGGTGACATTGATGAGGACGAGGGTGATGAGGATGATGGAGACGACGCCGATTGTTTCGACAATATTGATAGTGATGACGACACACATGTGCCACGAGCCAACACACGAGAGGCACTAGCCACTAACAATCGCGGAGATAATTTTTAATTCATGTAATGCTATATTGTTATAATTATTTTGCAATTATGTTTCGTTCATTTTGTATCTCTTTATAAATACTTATCATTTATTTATGCTAATTGATTTTATCTTTGCAATGGCAGACACTCGATAAAATGCTGGGCGGAAGGCGGCAACAGCGGCGGGTCAACTCGCGCTACCAGAGGTCCAGCTCACCACCCACCGCAGCCGAGGAGCCGTCGACGAGGAGGGCGAGGACCGGCGGGGACGTCCTAGGAGGGAGCCGACTCCCGACCCGACTCCCGACCCGGCGCAGACCTCCTTGGACCACGACCAGGGGGACGCCAGAGGGACGAGATCGTAGGTGCCTCAGGAGGGGGTTCCACTTCCTCTGCTTCGAGCAGAGTCTACTTGCGCGGCCCCTCGCAGCTCCCGCAGCAGCGGATCGCACCTAGCCGCCGCCCGGTGATTCGACCTTACGGCAACAAGTAACTTACCATTAATGTTTTCACTACTTGTTCACATGACATGTTCAAAATTGAACTTCCGACTAACAGTTGTTCTTAATGACTCATGCAGGAACTGAGAACTTGTGGCAGGGGGCAAGACACGCCATATCAATGGCACGTTAAGTCTTCTGATTTGGAAGAACTACCCTGGCTTGGTCACCTACGTCGGGGTTAGGTCACCGCCCTGGACGTGGGACCACTTCGGTGCTGCTGAGGACCCCACGTACACCACCGTTGCAGCGCGGATTAGGGCCGAGTTCTGGGTGAGTCTTGCTCGCACAACATTTCTCAATGATACGTATTTGTCGGACGTTCTTGAAATAATGAAAGGGTACATGTTGTCTTTATGCAGGAGTACTTTGCGTGCGAGGCGGGGAGAGAGGCCAAGGCGATGCACATGCAGGACAGGGTCTGCAGGTCCCGGCTCGCGGATATGTACCACGAGGCGCGGATCCAGTGCGTCATCAACTACAACGCCGACATGTTAGGGACGGCGATGAAGAAGACAGATGCTAGGCAGATGATGCTGACCAGGGAGACCGACCTCACTAGGGAGCAGTACATCCAGGTACGTACAAAACAGTAATACTGATTGGTCCATCCATCACTTAGCGGCTCTTCTAACATATTAAATACTTATTGTCTTGTAGTTCTGTCCTGGTTGGTGCGCCAATCACCTAGACTGCTGGTTGGCCATTGTGGACAAGTGGAAATCGGATGAGTGGTACGAGAGGCACAGTGCCTGCCGATACTGCCGCCTGCAGATGCCTGAGGTGCCACACCACCAAGGCAACCTTAGCCTCAACGCGTATGCCGACATATGGGTATGCTCTATTGATTTTTTATTCTAACACTCAATTACTCATTACTTGTAATTATCTGTGTGTTTTCCTCGCAGTCCCAGTCGCATGGTGGTGAGGAGTGCCTCCCTTTCAAGGCGTACCACTTGTCACACCAGGGCAAGGCGACTGCAGCGAGCACCCAGTACAACCGGAACGCCGGGCCCGAGGCGTACACCAACGCAAACGCCTACACCAAGGTCACCGAGTACACCACGGCGGCTCGCGAGCGCCATGGGGAGGACTTCAATCCGGCCAGCCAGCCCCTGATACAGACCTGGTGATGAGGCTGGGAGGAGGGAAGCAGCACGACCGGTATTGGATAGCCAACAGCGCAGTTGACTCGTCCTCTTTTCCCAACCTCGCCGAGATTCGAGCTGCCAGCACGAGCTCCTCCGTCCCCATACGATCTCGGCAGCCGACCTCACAGCAGATGATGGCAACACTTCAAGTAAGTACTTGTTCTATTCGTCGTTCATTGCTTTTACACATATACCTTGTCTTTGCATTGTTTAAACCTTACGGGACGAATTTTGTAGGCCCAGATGCAGGCCCAGGCGGACCAGGTGCAGAGGTTGCAGGCCATGCACGAGGCCCAGGCGGCGGCCCATCGTCGCGAGTTACTGGCCGTCCAGCAGCGGGAGGCGCAGAGGATGCAGGACATAGCTCACTTCTTTGGGAGCCTGAACATCCCGGGTGTTGTCGTGCCTCCCTCGCTGCTCACTCCTTTTGTGCCTCCTGTTACTCCTTCGACAGAGACTCCGGTGAGTATATATGGTTGTTTATATTTCTTTAACTTTTACGGCCGTCCTCCAGGTGCTAACGAGTTTGCTTCTCCTTTGTGCACTCACAGTCGGAGGGTTCGGCACCGACTCCTCAACCTGGCCTTCCTCCGCACACTCTGCACATCACTGGTGGCCCTCCTCCGCAGCCTGGGTGGCTCCCCGATGGCCCTCCTCCGCCCTATGGGTGGCCAGGTTACCTTCCTAGCCAGTCGGGGTACACCGGGTGGCCATCTGGACCTCCGCCGCCCAGGTGGCAAGGTTGGCAAGGTGGTCCTTCGGGCGGGTCATCGCATGGGTGGCAAGGTGGGGGTTCTTCACAATCTGAGCACCAAGGTGAGCAGTGAGGGCCGACTTAGATTTGTCATGGACTTGTGAGATGGATGTGATGGACTTGTGAACTTGTGATAAACTTGTGACCTTGTGATGCATGGAGACTGAACGTGTGATATTCGTCTGAAATGGATATGCATGTGATATATGGATGTGTGATATATATGCATGTGATATTTGTCTGAAATGAAATATGGATGTGTGATATGTTTTCTGTGTAGGGAAATGAAAACAGAAAAAAAAATTCCATTTTTCCCAGCTTCGCCGAGTGCCACACTCGGCAAAGAGGTCATGGCACTCGGCAAAGCTGGGCAAATTTTCCCCAGCTCGGCCTCTTTGCCGAGTGCCTTGACCATGACACTCGGCAAAGAAGCCCTCTTTGCCGAGTGGCGGCCAACGTGGCACTCGGCAAAGAGGCCCTCTTTGCCGAGTGCCACCCACGTGGCACTCGGCGAAGGGCCCCCCTTTGCCGAGTGTCGACCCACGTGGCACTCTGCGAAGGGGCCCTCTTTGTCGAGTGCCGGCCCACGTGGCACTCGGCAAAGAGGCCATCAAGTGACGGCTCCCGTTTGCTTCGCCGAGTGCTGACCTGGCACTCGGCGACGCCTTTGCCGAGTGCCCGATATTTGACACTCGGCAAAGAAATCGTTGCCGATAATTTCTTCGCCGAGTGCACTTCGCCGAGTGCGAGAGGCCCTTCGCCGAGTGCAGCCAGCACTCGGCAAAGCCGACGTTTCCTGTAGTGTGTGTCGTAGCTCGCTAGCGCCCGTGCTTGCCGCGGCCGTCCCGTGCGCTGCTGGCTACGAGCAGCGGCATGGACGAATGCTCGCCAGCGCCCGTGGTTTGCCGCCTCCACAAGATTCGTGCACGAGCTGGCGAGGATCGAGGTTGTCGGCAGAACATGACGGTGGACTACAGGTAGGAGGGCGCTAGTGCGTCCATGGCGAGCCGAGAGGGAGGCGCACAGGGTAGCGCCTCCTTGGTGAGATGTGAAGGAGTTACCAGCTACGAGCAGCGGCACCGATGACTGGACGAGCATGGATGCCAAGTCTCGGCGAGCCGCGCCACAAGGCTGTTGGCGCGCCGCTGCAGCGCGGCGCCGACCAGGAACCTATCGACTGCACGCGCTTCGTCGTCGATGTAGATGACACACCTCTCCCGCGTTAGCGCATGCCAGGGTCGTCAGAGGCAGAGCGGCGTCGCGCACCGTCCGTGGACGGGCTCGGTCTGACGGAGGGACAAGAGATTTGACGTCAGTTATGTCTGTATACGTGCTTATACGTATACTTCTGCCTGACAGTGGGTCCTTATACGTAGCAGACGTAGAAAATGGCATAGATACAAGAGAGCTGAAATTGTAATGGCAGATCTTCAAATATGTGAATTGTAATGGCGTTTATCAAAACTCTAAAAATTACAATGGCTTCAATCCAAAAAAACCTTTGAAAAAAGATGTTTGGCAAAAAAAAACAGCTGACAATGTACCAAACAAGCCCTAAATGTACTAGTATATTATTATTACTGGAGAACTTCCAGCCGATCACATCAGTGTTCTTCTCCCACACGCGTGGTTGGGCCATTCACAAGCAGCAGTAGAGTTGCTCTTTGAGAGTGAATCCTCCCGCAGGTAAACAAACTAAGAAATTCCAAAGTAGTAAAGGTAGCAGGGAAGCGAGCTCATCGCCTCAGCAATAATCTTGGTGGGCTGATGAATTCTTGTGATACAACGTGGACAGCGGGTGAGGATAGAGGAGATCGGAAGAGCAGCTGAGACTAAGAGTCAGAACACAGCGGGTACACTGTGTGTTTTTAAACCGCCTCAGTTATGCCTAGGATTAACTGAGTCAATCATTTTTTATTAATTAAGATGGTCACAATCAACCGTATCATAAAATCAATTTACCGAGGCGGTTAACCAAGAGACCCGCGTTCAAAAATACCCTCTACTTTCGGAAGGTGAGCCTTTTATATAATACCCGCCTCGGTTAATATTTATAAGGCCCAGCAAAAAGCTCATATGAAATACACTATCGGGTTTATACACGAAGCGGAGTTAGGATTCACTCATTTCCCTCTCCCTACCTCCCTCAGCCCCTCCCCATCCCACGCGCCACCCCCTTCTCCCCTCCCGACACACGGCACCCAGTCCCCATCCCGTCGCGGCCCCTCCCTCCCTGGTGCATGGCGCCCCCTCCTCGGCGCGCAGCTGCATGGCAGCGCGGCCCCGTGGTGCATGACTGCTCAATGGTGCGGCCCTGCGGGCGTAGTGGCCTGGCCTTGCAGCGGCTCCGGTGGTGCGACCTCGCGAGCGTGCCTGTCACGCCTCCCTCGCTTCATCTCCCTCTCCCAGCCCGGCGACGCCCGACCACTCCCTCCAGACGGTGCCCCACTACTCCGACGACACTTTTACCACATATCTTCTAGTGGCGGTGTGGTGGTGATGGTAGCGCCTCTCTCTCTCTCGCCGGAGGCCGATGGTGCCCCACTACTCCGACGACACTTTTACCACATATCTTCTAGTGGCGGTGTGGTGGTGATGGTAGCGCCTCTCTCTCTCTCTCTCGCCGGAGGCCAGTTCGCGGCAGGAGAGGGCGGATCCCAGCGTCTGGTGGCCAGATCGAGTGAGGGCAGAACTCAGCGGTCGGCGGGCGGATCCGATGGAAGAGGGCGGATCCCTACGGTGCCGTCCTCCACACCCTGCGGCGGTGGTGCCCCTCTCTCATTGCCTCACATTAGAGGCTGGATCTTGATAGGAGAGGGTGTATCCAGACGTCCGGCGGCCGGATCCAGCGGGCAGCCGGATCCAGTGGGAGAGGGCGGATCCTAGTGGAGCGATGTGCGGCAACCCGTGGATGGGCGCGCTGGGCCTGCCCATGGATTTTTCTTTTTTTCTTTTTCTGTTGATTTGCCGAGGTGGGCATTTGAACCACCTTGGTAAATATTCATTTACCGTGACCTTCTGTCGGAGGCGGTTGAGATGTCCGCCTCGGTAAATCCATTTTGTCCGCCTCGAAAAGAATTATGTAGTAATGGATGTGAGACAAGGGCGGCGGGGAATTGTTGCCGGTGGCTACGATAGAAGCGCTCGTAGCCACCGTCGAAGGTAAACCTCAACCCGCCTTGAAGGTAAAGTTCAACCCGGATATGTTTTAGGGCCCGTTTGATAGAGTTGTGCTCCCTAATTCTCCAGTTATGCTCTCTTATTTTCTGGTGAAGTGATTCTGTGACTGAAAGTGATTCTCTTTGATTCTTTAGCATAAATTCTCAAAATTTGAATAAAGAATCACTTTACAAAATTAGAAGAAACTATATTTTTCAGCTCTCAGTCTTTTAGTTTATTTCAGAGAATCACTTCACGGTATCAACAAAATCACTTCCCTTACTTCTTCGATGATTACAAATCAATCTACAATGCCCTTTATATATTATAGGTGCACTTTCGTGACAAAAACCATTAAATCTCCTAAAAATCCTCCCTATTCTTGCCTTATTCTAAGAGCAACTTCAATGGTTTTATATTTTTTGTTTGGCAAAATATGGTATTTGCCAACTCTCAAATTAATATGGCAAAGGTAAAAAGAGTCAATTTCCAACGGTTTTGCATTTAGACTTGACAAAACTAAAAAATTGTGCGCACGGAAGGGAAATATCCCGCTGGAGTAACACGCGAGGGCGATTGCCAAACGAACCACGACTTGGCATATATGCCAAGTATCACCCGGTGTTTGCCAAGTTGCTAAAAATACCAAGCTCATTTGTCAAACCGTTAGATAGGAGATTTTTAAACTATTTTTGCATAAACAAGAATGTAAAGCTTATTTGCAAAACCGTTGAAGATGCTCTAACAATCTCGTGCCACAGTTGGGCTCGAACGCCTGGGCCGTCGCCTATACTCGCGACCGATGAAAGAGTTCACAATATCTCGAGTTCTCGACCTTCAACATTTTTCTAAAGCACTTGGTGGTCGTAGCTAGATGAGACTTCTATCAATAAGCCTTGGTCTGGTGTATCACAGTTGGTCACAAAGATCACAGCTGCTCACAAAGATAACAACAAGCCATGGCAAGCAACGATTTATCACATGCAGCTGCAAGATGAAACCAGGCGGAAGCAGCCAGGCCTGGGACAACTCGTTAATTAGTGGGCGTGGTTGGAGTGAGATAAGGGGTTTCCATTATTTGTAGATGTGTCATGCATGCACATGTTTTATTTTGGAATAATAATCGTGATTCGTGAGAAAGTCAGTGCACATGTTTTGGAATGATTTCTCTGCACATCCCTGGACAGCCCGATCGAATCACACATGCATGCGTTGCCGATTATCCCCATATGTATGATGATGCAGGGAAGCCAACACTACTACAGAACACGGTTTT
Source organism: Coix lacryma-jobi var. lacryma-jobi (assembly GCA_009763385.1). Classification (NCBI taxonomy): domain Eukaryota; kingdom Viridiplantae; phylum Streptophyta; class Magnoliopsida; order Poales; family Poaceae; genus Coix; species Coix lacryma-jobi. The sequence goes on along the minus strand of CM019823.1, from coordinate 51,361,621 downwards.
TGGCCGATTCTCAAAATCGTCTTTAGTCTTGGTGTTTTTGCCGCCCGGGACTAATAGACCCTTTAGTCCCGGTCGATAACACGGACCAGGACTAAAGGGTCTGCCCCAACGGCTATTGCGCAGAGCTGTTGAGGCAGGGACCCTTTAGTCCCGGTCCGTGTTACCAACCGGGACTAAAGGGCACTCTTTAGTCCCGGTTGGTGCCACGGACCGGGACTAAAGATTTAGCCACGGTTTGTGGCTTGCCCCGGGATAAATGATCACCTTTTAGCCCCAGTTTTTAATACAAACCGGGACTAAAGCTCTCCAGTTTTTAACCAGCCAACTTCTTCCTCCCCGAGCCAGAGACATTCAAATTTCAGTGAGCTTCTTGCTTGTTCTTGCTGTTGCTATTGCTTGTTCTTCATTTGTTCTTCATTGTTCTTCGTCTCCGGCGTCAATTGGTGATCTTCTTCGACTCTGTCATCGTCTCTTCGCGTTTAGAGTTAACTATTTTTCATCTGCTACCATTTCTTTTGAATACATGAGAGGAATTTAATTAAAATATATAGTTTGCAAGAACAAGCATAGAGGGTTGAGTAGTTTAAATTGGTTCATCACAATCAATTGATAGTTTTCTATTGCTAGGTAGTATCATTCTATATTTCATACTCATGCAAGACGAGTAATATTGAATTTTAGTGTCTTTTTAGTTTATTTTCTTTAGAAAAATGTGGAATTTATAATAGTTTGCAACAATAAATACAGAGAGTTGACAATGTGAAAATTGGTATTGTTATATCATATTTTTCGATTATCTAAACAATAAATAAGGACAATGCAAATTTGTTGTGGTGGCATAAAGAAGATCGTAAGGTAGACAATATGCTGAGGCACCCAGCTGATGGATCCCAGTGGAGAGCGATAGACAGAGAATTCCCAGAGTTTGCAGATGAGGCTAGAAACTTGAGGTTCGCTTTAAGTACGGATGGTTTTAATCCTTTTGGGGAGCAAAGCAGTAGTCATAGCACTTGGCCAGTTACTCTATGTATCTACAACCTTCCTCCGTAGTTATTCATGAAGCGGAAGTTCATTATGATGTCGTTGCTCATCCAAGGGCCGAAGCAACCTGGCAACGACATTGATGTCTACCTGAGGCCATTAGTTGAGGAACTTCTACTTCTATGGAGCAAACCAGGCATACGCGTGTGGGATGAGTACAAACAGGAACACTTTGACCTGCGAGCATTATTGTTCGTAACAATCAATGATTGGCCGGCTCTAAGTAATCTTTCAGGCCAGACAAACAAGGGATATAATGCATGCGCACACTGTTTCGAAGACCTTGATAGTTTATTTTTGAAAAAGTGTCAGAAGGTCGTGTACGTTGGGCACCGTCGGTTTCTTCCCATGGGCCACCCAGTAAGAAAGAAAGGTAAACATTTTAAAGGTAAGGCAGACCACCAAACCAAGCCTCGTAATCGAACCGGAGATGATATACTCGAAATGGTGAAGGATACGAAAGTAGTATTTAGAAAGGGACGGGGCAGCGAACCTGTTCCCAAAGACGCTTCGGGACACGCACCCATGTGGAAGAAGAAGTTCATATTCTGGGAGCTACCCTACTGGCATGTCCTAGAGGTCCGCCATGCGATCGACGTGATGCACCTGACAAAGAACCTTTGTGTGAACCTGCTTGGATTCATGGGTGTCTACGGAAAGCCTAAGGATTCACTTGAAGCACGACAGGACTTGCAGCGCATGAAAAAACGAGACAACTTGCATCCGGAGAAGACAGATGATGGGCGCCAGTACTTAAGCCCTGCTAGCTACACTCTTAGCAGAGAAGAAAAGGAAAGCATGTTTGAATGCCTTAATAGCATCAAGGTCCCATCTGGATTCTCCTCCAATATAAAGAGAATAATTAATGTGTCAGAGAAGAAGTTCCAAAACTTGAAGTCCCATGACTGCCATGTGCTTATGACCCAATTGCTTCCTGTTGCTCTAAGAGGAATTCTACCTCCACATGTACGCCTAACCACCGTGAAGCTATGTGCATTTCTCAATTCAATTTCACAAAAGGCAATCAATCCAGAGGAACTTTCTACTTTGCAGAATGATGTCGTTCAATGTCTCGTCAGCTTTGAGTTGGTGTTCCCTCCATCCTTCTTTGATATCATGACACACCTCCTAGTTCACCTGGTCAAGGAGATCATTATTCTCGGTCCTATGTTCGTACACACCATGTACCCATTCGAGAGGTTCATGAGTGTCCTGAAAAAATATGTTCATAACCGTTCTCGGCCTGAAGGAAGCATCGCCCAGGGCTACGGAACAGAGGAGGTCATAGAGTTTTGTGTGGAGTTTATTCCAGACCTTGACCCGATTGGCATTCCTGAATCGCGACACGAGGGCAGACTCAGTGGCAAGGGAACACTAGGGAAGAAAACATATATCGGTACAGGAGACGATTACTTCGATAAAGCACACTACATAGTTCTACAGAACTCCTCATTGGTCGATCCATATATCGAGGTACATAAGGATTTCCTTCGATCCAAGTGGCCCGGGAAGAGTGAATCTTGGATTACACGTCAGCACATGCAAACCTTTGGCGATTGGTTGCGAAAACAATGTCAGGGTGATGATAACATAGATGAGCAGCTTTATTTGTTGGCCAGACAACCATCGTGGCATATCAGCACGTACAAAGGGTACGAGATCAATGGGAATACATTTTACACAGTAGCCCAAGACGGAAGGAGCACCAACCAAAACAGTGGTGTACGCGTGGATGCCATAGATCCAAATGGGAACAAACAAACATATTATGGCTGCATACATGACATATGGGAACTAGACTATGCACCTAATTTTAAAGTCCCTTTGTTCCGGTATAAATGGGTCAAGATGACCGGTACCGAAGGTGGGGTAACAGTCGACAAGGAGTATGGGATGACATCAGTGGACCTCAACAATATTGGGTACAAAAATGAACCATTTGTCCTTGCCGCGGATGTGAGTCAGGTGTTCTATGTGAAAGACATGTCTACAAAACAAAAAAGAGGGAAAAATGATAACAACTCGATCGTCAACGAGCCAAAGCGCCATATAGTTCTTTCAGGGAAAAGAAACATTGTCGGAATTGAGGACAAGTCAGACATGTCAGGTGATTATGAAAGAGATGATCGAATTCTGCCATTCAAAGTGAACAAAGACCCAAACATTTTGTTAAATAATGAGGAAACTCCATGGTTAAGGAATGATCATAATCAAGAGACATATGTCAAGAGGAGGTTCGCAGTTGTGCCCGCTTAATAGTGGGTTGTAAAGATATTATGTAATAATTAATTAATTAAGACTTCATTTATTTCATAATGAATTTATATATATATTTAGTAGTAGTGATCATTGATTTATGTGCTTCTCTAGATGTGAATCATCAAAATACATATAATAAGATACTAAAATTTAACGTTTTCTTTTGTAAACTAAAGCAAAAAGAATCTCATACTAATTTTTAAAAGAAAGTATATCAAATATTTAATTTTCTGTTCAATTAGAAAGATTTAAGATATATTTAAAAAGAAAAAACTAAATTTAAAAATCTAAAACTACTGCATCTGTCGCGTAGAACGAAATTAGGCAATGATTTTTTATGTTATAAACAAAAGATTAACGTCCAAATGATATGAAAATAAATTTTCTATTGAAAGCCAACAATTTTTTAAATTTAAATTGAACATTAAATTTTTGCATTAACCACATATGAATGGTTATTTACATTTATATTCGTTATTATAAAAAAAGAAAAGAATTTATTCTACAAAATTTTCTACTATACAATAAGGTTAAAGTATATACAACTGTTATTTTTAAGTAATTTTATGCCTACTGTTCAATTTACTATGCAATTAACAAGAATTACAAAATATTTATATAGTGGAAACTTAATACAAAACCCAAAATACTGAAACCCCAAAACTGTGGCGGGAAAGGACTCTTTAGTCCCGGGCCGTCTTACGCACCGGGACTAAAGACCCCTTTAGTCCCGGTGCGTAAGCCCGCCCGAGACTAAAGGTCCAACCCTTTAGTCCCGGGGCGTATTACGCACCGGGACTAAAAGCACCGGGACTAAAGGCCCTCCCGGGTATATAGGGCACAGTGCCCTCCAATCTTCCCCAGATCGACGCAGTTGCCCGCCTCTGTCCGCGTCGCCGCCCTCGGCCTCTCCATTGTCGCCGTCCTCGCCGCTCCCTCGCGCCGCCGTGTCCTCGCCGTCGAGCTCCGCGCCTCCCTCAGCCTTCCTCGCCGTCGTCCTCCGCGCCCGCCTCGTCCTCATCCTCCCTCGCCGTCGAGCCTCCGTGCGCCGCCGTCGAGCTCCGTCCTCGCTCCCTCACCGCCGTCGAGCCTCATCCTCCCTCGCCGCCTCGTGTGCCGTACGTCGTCCTCGCCGTCTGCCGAGCGTCGTCGTCCTGTGTGTGTGCGCGCGCGCGCCGTGTCTGTGTGCGTGTGTGGTGTTGTGTGCGCGCGTGTGTGAAAGTGTGTGTGCAGTGTGAGTGTAAAAAAGAAAATAAAGAAACGAAAATGATATCTATATATATAGAAAATAATATATATAGAAAAAGGAAAATTGATATATATATATAGATAGAAAATTAATATATTTAGATAAATATTAATAGAAAAAGTTAAATTGATAGATATATATATAGATAAAGTTAAATTGATAGATATATAAATAGATATATATATTTATATAAAGAAAATGATATATACAAAATGAATAAAAAATTAAAAATAGATATATATTATAGAAAAAAGGAAAATCTTATATTATAGATAATGAATATGAAATATATATATATATATAGATAATGAATATGAATAGATATATATATTTATAGGAAAATCGTATATATGTTTTTTTAACCTAACAAATATATGTTTACACATGGAGATAAAAAGTGATTGGTCGCGTCGACCTGTAGTTCTGGGTCCGATCCCGAACTCGTCGCCGTCACCGTCATCCTCACCGTCGTCATCCTCGCCGTAGTTCTCGTTCACGGTGTGTAAATTACGTGACAAGGAAAATCATGTTGGAATGCATTAGAAAATCACTTAGATATGTTTAAACATGTATTTTCAAAACATAGAAATATGTGTTCCTCGAAAATCATGTGTTATGTAGGAATGCCATAGAAAATCACTTGGATATGTTTAAACATGTATTTACACTTAGAGATATTTTGACAGATATGCTTCTTCGTGTTATTTTTAATGTTGAATTGCCTCTTTACGAATATAGGTCATTTTTAATGTTGGCGATTACATGTCACCTAAAACTCGAAACCCTAAAACCTGAAACCCTAACCCTAAACCCCGAACCACTAAACCCTAAAACCCTAAACCCCAAAACCCTAAACCCCTCGAAACTCTAAACCCCTAAACCCTCAAACCCCGAAACCCTGAAACCCTAAACCCCAAAACCCTAAACCCCCCGAAATCCTAAACCCCTAAACCCTCAAACCCCGAAACCCTAAACCCCGAACACCTAAACCCCGAAACCCTAAACCCTAAACCCAAAACCCCAAACCCTAAACCCTAAACCCTAAACACCTAAACCCCTAGTTTTCGGTTTTGGTTTCGCATACATGTATAAAGCTCCTCTAAGTGTTACAGATATATTTTGACAGATATGCTTCTTCGTGTTATTTTTAAAGTTGAATTGCCTCTTTACGAATATATGTTATTTTTAATGTTCGCGATTACATGTCACCTAAAACTCGAAACCCTAAAACCCTAAACCCTCAAAACCCTAAACACCGAAACCCTGAACCCCGAAACCCCGAACCCCTAAACCCTGAAACCCTAAACCCCGAAACCCTAAACCCCTCGAAACCTTAAACCCCTAAACCCTCAAACCCCAAACCCCTAAACCCTGAAACCCTAAACCCCCCGAAATCCTAAACCCCTAAACCCTCAAACCCTGAAACCCTAAACCCTAAACCCCAAAACCCCGAACCCCGAAACCCTAAACCCCAAACCCCTAAACCCCAAACCCCTAAACCCCAAACCCTAAACCTCAAACCCTAAACCCTAAACCCCTAGTTTTCGGTTTTGGTTTCGCATACATGTATAAAGCTCTTCTAAGTGTTCGATCATATTGTATATATATTTTAATATTCGCAGAAATGGCCGACCCAAATGAGAACATGGAGGAGGAAATGATGAATATCATCGCCGGCGACGATGACGGGAGTCAATACTTATTGAATTACGAAGACATGACCATGCATGATGAAAATCCCCCTGAACAACAAGTTGAGATGGAAGAAGGCAATACAGGCGAGGTATATATATATAAAATATGTCGTGTTAGGGTTTACATTTACTTGATTAGGTTTTATCTCAACTTGTATTAGGGTTTCATCTTCGTGTCTTTACCTATATGTAGCCCTCTGGATCGACGTCTGCGACGGGGCAGAGCAGACCAAAACGAGGGCCGAAGAGGCCGTTGAAGGGCCGTCATGTAATCTCCGAACATGTTTCTTTTCATTTTTTATAGACTTAATATTGATAATATAGATATAACTAATATCTTCTTTAATTCCAATTGAAGACTGACTGGTTGAAGCAAAAAGTGATGCTACAAGGCCAATTGAAAGCAATACAAGAGACAATAGCAGGATTTCTTCGGGAATAAGTCATAAATCCAAACGGCGAGTTCTACTATAATACCAACGAGTCGTTGATTCCAAACAATGATGATCATTTGTATGCCCTGTAGAACTTTAGATGGAGTACAACTTGTAATAGGTTTACAGTACTAACTTTGGAGTACAACTTGTGTAGATAGATGTTTGGACAACTTCTATATGTATATTGCTTGTAAGTTTATGTACATATATTTATATATATATATATGTAGTTCTATAGTTCAATTATATATGCATGCAATAAGCTTATTGTGTTATGCTGCTAATATATATAAATTATATATATTAGCAACCAAGAATATATATCAGAAAACCTATTAAATAAATAAAAAAAAACTGAAAACAAAACTGAAATGAAAATAAAAAGGAAAAACCAGGGGACCCTTTAGTCCCGGCTGGTAATACCAGCCGGGGCTAAAGGGTGCTGTTGCGGGGCACCGCCGGCAGCACCCTTTAGTCCCGGCTGGTATTACCAACCGAGACTAAAGGGAGGGCTTTAGCCCCGGTGGAGCCGGGGCTAAAGGGTGCTGCTGCGGGGCACCGCCGGCAGCACCCTTTAGTCCCGGCTGGTATTACCAACCGAGACTAAAGGGAGGGCTTTAGCCCCGGTGGCCGGAGCCGGGACTAAAGGGGAGGCCTTTAGTCTCGGAAGCGTAGTCCCGGCTCGGCAACCGGGGCTAAAGGCATGTTTCTGTAGTAGTGACGCCTCCCTTGCTCCATCTCCCTCTCCCAGCCCGGCGACGCCCCACCACTCCCTCCTGATGGTGCCCCACTACTCCGGCGACACTTTTTCCACATCTCTTCTAGTGGCGGTGTGGTGGTGATGGTAGCGCCTCTCTCTCTCTCGCCGGAGGCCAGTTCACGACAGGAGAGGGCGGATCCCAGCGTCTGGTGGCCAGATTGAGTGAGGGCAGAACTCAGCGGTCGGCGGGCTGATCCGATGGAAGAGGGCTGATTCCTACGGTGCCGTCCTCCACACCCTGCGGCGGTGGTGCCCCTCTCTCACTTTCTCACACTAGAGGCTGGATCTTGATAGGAGAGGGTGTATCCAGACGTCCGGCGGCCAGATCCAGCGGGTGAGGGCGGATCCCAGCATCCGACATCCGGATCCAGTGGGAGAGGGCGGATCCTAGTGGAGCGGTGTGCGGCAACCCGTGGATGGGCGCGGTGGGCCTGCCCATGGATTTTTCTTTTTTTTCTTTTTCTATTGATTTGCCGAGGCGGGCATTTGAACCACCTCGGTAAATATTCATTTACCGTGACCTTTTGTCGGAGGCGGTTGAGATGTCCGCCTCGGTAAATCCATTTTGTCCGCCTCGAAAAAGAATTATGTAGTAGTGGATGTGAGACAAGGGCGGCGGGGAATTGTTGCCGGTGGCTACGATAGAAGCGCTTGTAGCCACCGTCGAAGGTAAACCTCAACCCGCCTTGAAGGTAAACTTCAACCCGGATATGTTTTAGGGCCCGTTTGACATAGTTGTGCTCCCTGATTCTCCAGTTATGCTCTCTCATTTTTTGGTGAAGTGGTTCTGTGGCTGAAAGTGGTTCTCTTTGATTCTTTAGCATAAATTCTCAAAATCTGAATAAAGAATCACTTTACAAAATTAGAAGAAACTATATTTTTCAGCTCTCAGTCTTTTAGTTTATTTCAGAGAATCACTTCATAGTATCACAAAGAATCACTTCCCTTACTTCTTCCTTGATTACAAATCAATCTACAATGCCCTTTATATATTATAGGTGCACTTTCCTGACAAAAACCATTAAATCTCCTAAAAATCCTCCCTATTCTTGCCTTATTCTAAGAGCAACTCCAATGGTTTTTTATTTTTTGTTTGGCAAAATATGGTATTTGTCAACTCTCAAATTAATATGGCAAAGGTAAAAAGAGTCAATCTTCAACGGTTTTGCATTTAGACTTGACAAAACTAAAAAATTGTGCGCACGAGAGAGGGAAATATCCCGCTAGAGTAGCACGCGAGGGCGATTGCCAAACGAACCGTGGCTTGACATATATGCCAAGTATCATCCGGTGTTTGCCAAGTTGCTAAAAATACCAAGCTCATTTTTGCCAAACCGTTGGATATGAGATTTTTAGACTTTTTTGCAAAAACAAGAATGCAAAGCTCATTTCCAAAACCATTGGAGATGCTCTAACAATCTTGTGCCACGGTTGGGCTCGAACGCCTGGGCCACCGCCTATACTCGCGAACGATGAAAGAGTTCACAACATTTCGAGTTCTCGACCTTCAACATTTTTCTAAAGCACTTGGTGCTCGTAGATAGATGAGACTTCTATCAATAAGCCTTGCTTGGTCTGGTATCACAGTTGGTCACAACACAACCGGACATAGTCTCTTTGCCGAGTGCCTTAGGCACTCGGCAAAGCTCTTTTTGCACTCGGCAAAGGCTTTGCCGAGTGCAGCTCTCGGCAAAGGCCACACGACAAAAAATAGATCGGCAAAGGGCTCTTTGCCGAGAGCCTTTTATTGGGCGCTCGGCAAAGTCTTTGCTGAGTGCTGAGGTGGCTCTCGGCAAAGAAAAGCCCTCGGCAAAGAAAAAAACAAAAAAAATCCAAAAAAATAAGGAAATTTTTTTATTAAATAGGGGGAAGGGCTCACAGGGCAGCGCCCACCTGTCTCCCTTGAGATCGCAAGTCCTAGTATTTTTCACGCAATTTTCTCTCACGCAGTCAGCAGGATTCGAACTCACGACCTCTCGTTCGCACGAAGTCTCCTCTACCACTACACTACATACATATACGTTCCATCTCCGTTTCGTTTACCCATATATTATACTAAAACGAGTGTAACTTGCTTATTCGAGGCCCTAAACGAATTCAAATAAAAAAGTTGTCAACTACAAAGTTTTCTAACTTTTTGAGACCTACAATTTTTATTTTGGTAGTTTTTCCATCCGAGGTCGTTTATAAAAATTTGAATTTTAAATTTGACAATTTAAAACGCAGTTTTTATTGACAAGATGATTTCAAATCAAAAAGTTGTCAACACCAAAGTTTCATAACTTTTCGACATCTACAACTTTTATTTTGGCTATTTCTCTATCTGAGGTATTTTTAAAAATTTGAATTTTAAATTTTTCAAATTCGAACGTAGTTTTGCATAACTAGATGACTTCAAATTAAAAAGTTATCAACTACAAACTTTCATAATTTGTCAAGATCTACAAAGTTTATTTTGGTTGTTTACCCATTTATACATCCAAAATTGTGGTTCTAATATTATTCACAAACATTATATATCACTCTTGTAGTTTCGTAAACTGCCAGAGAGACATGTAAGATTTATGAACAAATTTATTTTAAATTTGTCAAATGAAGAAATGACCAAAATAAAAATTGTTCATCTTGATAAGTTAAACAACTTTTTAGTTGAAAGTTTTTTTATTTGGATTAATTTACTGCTTCAAAATATGATTTGAAAATTAGCTTTGTCGAGTGTCAAAAAAACTCTCGGCAAAGAGCTCTTTGCCGAGAGCCAATAAAAAAACTCTCGGCAAAGAAATTCTTTGCTCTCTCGGCAAAGAAATTCTTTGCCGAGAGCAAAAAAAAACGCTCGGCAAAGAATTTCTTTGCCGAGAGCAAAAAAAAAAAACACTCGGCAAAGAAATCTTTGCCGAGCGTTTTTTTTTTGCTCTCGGCAAATTTCTTTGCCGAGAGTTTTTTATTCGGCCCTCGGCAAATAGCTCTTTGCCGAGAGCCCGAAAAAAAACTCTCGGCAAAAAGTGCGGCGCTCGGCAAAGTGAGTTTTTCCGGTAGTGCAAAGATCACAGCTGCTCACAAAGATAACAACAAGCCATGGCAAGCAACGATATATCACATGCAGCTGCAAGATGCAACAAGGTGGAAGCAGCCAGGCCTAGGATAATTAGTCGGCGTGGTTGGAGTGAGATAAGGGGTTTCCATTATTTGTAGATGTGTCATGCATGCACATGTTTTATTTTGGAATAATAATCGTGATTCGTGGGAAGTCAGTGCACATGTTTTGGAATGAGTTCTCTGCACATCCCTGGACAGCCCGATCGAATCACACATGCATGATGCGTTGCCGATTATCCCCATGTATGATGACTAGTATCGGTTGCGCGCCTTTGCGCGCCCGTACATTTTTATGGTTCCATATTTAGAAGGATGACGTTGAAACAGCAAAGCCATTATGTTAATCTATAATATCTATATATAATACTGCAGCATATGAATCATAAAAAAGATGGTAATAGTTTTATAGCCAGAGAAAACCTGTTGGATTAATAGTATTATATTGGTCTATATATGTTACAAGATATATATTATAACATAAGTAGTTGTTTGTTGACAATACTTAACGAGGTGTTTAAAAAATGTAATGGCAGCACTTTTAGACCGTTAATTACACATATATTTACATTTACAGATAGTCTATGAAAAAGGACAAAAAGACATGGGTAAAAAATCTATGTTAAATCTTTGTATGGAAATAAGTTGAGGGATAGAATTTTAATATAGATATATATTATATGAAAGAATTAAAATATTTCAGCTATTTTTACATGCACCATAACACATTCATTGTGCATAATATTACATTGAGCGATTACATAAAGAGCGGAAATGACCGGTAGTTTTGTGTCTACAAATGTAATAATGCAAAAGTTCATTAGATCTTCATATATCTTGTTCATAGACCTAGTGTCTATCAGCTTAGTTTAAGATAATCACCAGACTGCAATAAAAAGAGATGAGTGTCTACATACATGATAATCTGACAACAAACAATACAAGAATTCCCCTATTTCTGCTTTTATTAATGATACTTTGTGGTAGCAGAGAAGCAAACAATGAAAACTTTCCATTTATAACCAAGATTAATTTAGCATAAACAATCGTATCATTATTGTTTTATTCATGCATACAACATCATCAGTGAGAGGCTAAAATACAAACCAGCAACTTCTCAGCTTTCATCACCTGGAAGGCAGCTTAGAAAAAGTTCATTACACATTCAGATATCGTTTTCGAACTGGCTGTCTATCAGCTTCTTCTGTGACATTGTCATATTGCAATTAAAAAATTAGCTAAACTGCAAGAGATAGTTTATGTTTGAATTTAGTCTCTCTAAACCAGAGGTAACATAAAAAGCAGAAGACAAAATATCCCACTTTCAATTTTGGCTTCAGATTAGAACATCACAGCTAGGTTGAGCCAGGCAGAACCAAACCTATAGATGATTTTAATCCTAAAAGGAATCCATATATCCATCTTCCCCGTGGCAGCCTAGATGTGCGAAGATGCCTAATTGTTCAAAAGATGCATCTATCCATTTCTAAGCATTACCTCGAATCATCAATCAAACAAAAAGGCTCAATACACTGACATTAAATTTTTGAATTAGTATCCATGAGGTGCCCATGCAGCCAAGCGCTTCGTTAGTAATCTGTAGATGTTTGATGTTCTTGTCCCTCTGCCCTTTTCTTTCTGATGGATCATTGTTAGGAAATAGTGTAGAGGTTAGTTACATTCTTAATACATTACTTGCGTCAAATTGTATAATGTTTGGTTGTAGTACATGATGTAAACTCGCACAAAGAAAACCATTACTATGATAACGAGAGGTCCAATGCAGGATGTGTTAATGATAGAAAAATCATTCATATTCTCATAGACTATATATGTAATCTGCAGTAGAATTTCCAAACAAGCATTTGAAGCTAGGGAAAAAGGCACGGGAATTACAGAATGTAGTAGAGGAATGAGATACTTGTTAATATGATAAATAAACCCCATCAAATATACTTTTGCAAACAAATCTATAAGCTGGCATCGAATATTTTAGTTACCAGCACTGCTCTAATGCGATGGATTAACGATTTGGAACCCTGAAGAAAATATATAGTCAAGAGCCTCGGTCTTCTACCTTTTATTCTTGTAATGAAAGCGAAAACTAATTTTGTGGCATAACAAACTGAAGCACTTACCAAAGCACATATTAGGTTTGGATGCTAGTTATTTTTGGAGTACAAAAATAACAAGAATGCGAAAGCATACCTACGTCAGTCAATCGCAAGTGCAAAGCAGCTAGAGCATGTAAGCAGAACAAAATTGTTTGAGTAAAAAAATTTAGAAAAGCAAGCATAAAAGCAAAGCTGATAAAAGGAAAGCAAGATTAAGAACTAAGAGAACCACCAAAGCTGTAATTCATCAGGTTGGCAGATCCGACATTGTAGGTGTTCAAATTTGTTTAAAAAATTTGAATGATAGATGAGCTGTTTAGTTGAGCTCTATGTCATGGTAATTCCCCCTTTTATTATTAATTTGTATGCACCAACCTAAAAGCTCTATCTGATGGGCTGATGGTTGCCATGTGCCAATTAGTTGCCCCCATAAAAGAAAAGTTGGCAAATCAATTTGTATGATTACTGATGGAAAAAGCTGGCAAATCAATTATACTTCATGTCTATATTAACTGCGAGTATATGACATAAGGATCTATGTATAAGTGGTTTTTAAAAATGACAGAAACCCCTATTCTGTATCAGAACAAGAACACCTATTAGCAGCCGAATTGTAGTGTAAGCTTAGGGGTGGCAGTAATCATTGCATTAGAAACTAAAGTGATTTTCAATTGAGTCAACCATGAATAATCCAAGAGTTTCTTGCCGCTAGCACACTAAATTTAACCCAAAAAAGAAAACTAAATTTTCAATAGAAATGCATTACCTCTCTTTTTGTAGACGTTGTTGTGCCTATGTCACGGGGAACCAATGAGCATGTGTGCTCACACTATGAAACGAAATTATCAAGGATAAATGCATAATGAGTTAGGAAGTACCTCGGGGAATATATTTTAGATATTGTAACAGACCACTACTAATCCTAGAGAAGTGTCTAAAGATCCTCGAAAGATCTTGAACCTGCAGTTAGAAATATATCATAAAAATTTCAGTAAGATTATACCCCATCAACTCTTGGCACATATAGGCATGTGATTCTATCTATCAAACCTTTTCATCACTAAACGACACTCTGCATCGAGAGGCCTGTTTCCGCATAATTTGGTCTCTGTACATGGCTAGCAATTGGCCTTGCACATCTTGTAAGTAATTATTTTTGTTACAACAGTTTAATAATTTCAGTCCAAAGAAAATTACTACACCTGATCTGGTTATGAATACCATTCATGTAATCATAATCAAAAGTAAGATAAATTTTTTTAAAAAAATAGCTTGATACAAAGCTCTGAGCTGGGTATCAACATTAGCATGTAAATATTTGTGTAACTCCTTGCTTCTCTATTTGTGAACAGTGCTTTGCCTATGTAACAGGGAAGCAATGAGGAGGTGTCTTTACGTTATGAAATGGAATTTTCAAGGGCATGTAAATTACCCTAACCATGTATGCAGGGCAAGTATCATCCACAATCGAGGCTTAGTCCTTGTTCGAATAGTAAACCACTGTAGGTTGCACAAAGGCATCTTCGAAGTCCACGTTTGAAAGTTTCTACCTAGAATCAAAATCAAGTTCAACATAGATATAAAGAACACTCTTGACAATATGTGAACAGTAACAGGGAAACAACTAATGCTATAGTAGGTAGAGGCGTCATTGTTTTTTGAGGAACTATCATGTAGTTGGAATTTACATGCGAGACAATTAGCTAGCAGTATATTATAATTTTCTGGACGGAGAGGCTCTCTTTTGGGCATCACCACAAATGCCTATAGCAAGCATGCAAAAGAACACCTACATATGTCGATATATTGTCAACATAAGCAATCAGTGAATTATTTATTCATTAGTCACATTAGTTAGTCGTGAGGAGCACTTACAGTTGGCAATTCCCAAATCTCGACTGCACATGGCCTCAAGATATAGTCAGAAAGTACCGGAACTGGATCATTTTTCACTGGCAAGCATAGCCTCCATCCGGGAAAAAAGGCAAAGCAAACTGACCTCTTAGGTGGAATGAACCGAAGTATGAAAAAAACAAATTTAGATGATGATAAATTGTCAAAAAATAAATTAGCTTGTGGAAAAGAGATGTAACAGTTTGCCATAGACCCAAAATTATTACCACGTTAGTAAATTGGAGGAAAGTAGAGTCACCAAGCATGCAGACTTAGAGGCACAAGATACATTCAACCAAAAAGGATCTAGGTTTAGTAAATCACATGAGTCAGTAACCTATCAAGGGATATAATATAATTGTACTCTAAAATAATCACATACGAAACAGAAGAAACCATGATGACACATGTGCATGAACTCCTCTGTCAGTTAGGAGGAGCAAACCCAAGAAACATGAGGCTGTTTGGAAATTGGAAAAAAAAACCAAATAGGTCACAAAAGAGTGAGCCCATTATGGTTCATACGAGGGAGAGATGCCCCCTCTATTTCACCAAGCAGCAAAGGTTACATCTAGGAAAGGAAGTTTTCATGTGCTAAAACCCTGAAAGGAGCTAACCATGCATACTGTAAAATGACAAAATAATTGAACAATCAAGTGGTGATGTGCATACCCGATTCAGCAGGCAGAACAAATTGCAGAGAAGAGTGGTGTACTTACCAGCGCCGAGTAGTCTAAGAGATAATTGTTTAATGTTTTCGTATACAGTTGTATCTTCTTTATCAGAGTTTCTATTGTGAATAGAACTCCTGCAAGGAAGTATGTACATGTGGATTCAGTTTATACAAGATGGAGAAGAAAAAAAACTGATCTGCTACCATCATAGAGTGCACGACTGCACATATAAAAGAGAAGTGAACAGTTTGAAGCAAGGTTATAGCGAAGATCAATGAAAAATCAAATAAATTAATTAATTTTAAAACATTAGTAAATCTCTAAGTACAACATCTCAACAAATTAGGTGTTACTTAGAACCTCAGCATAGAACACTTGGCTCTCAAATTTGGGGAAAAATTGGAAGTAGATTTGCATTATATTTGTACAAGAAATAAATTAATTTTAAAACATTAGTAAATCTCTAAGTACAACATCTCAACAAATTAGGTGTTACCTAGAACCTCAGCATAGAACACTTGGCTCTCAAATTTGGGGAAAAAATTGAAAGTAGATTTACATTATATTTGTACAAGAAATTTGAGAACTGCACCAACAATTTTAGAGTTCATGCCACCACAACCTGCAGTAAAAATAGGCCAAGAGAAAGCGGAGATTGGAGGTTACCTCATCGTCCACGCATTCGCCGGCCGGACAGTGACATGGTGGGTGCCGCTGGTGCCACCGGCGAGAGCGTCGATGCGGGAGTAGGGCACCAGCACGGGGTGGAGACAACGCTTGGCACCGGCGCTCTGCTTAGGCGGCTAGGGTTTCCTGTAGCACCGAGCAAAGGGAGCACGCAGTGCGTGAGGGCAGGGGCAGCTAAGCCGGTGGCCACCAACTGGGGCCGGTGGAGCCGCGCCATGGCTGGGGCCCAAGCATGGTGGCGCGGTGCAGCTCGGAAGCACCGTCAACTCCCGCCACCGCCTCGCGTGCGTGAGCTGATGGCGCTGGACTGGCCAGCACGCCGCAATACGAGGGGAGGGGGGAGGAGGAGGGGAGCAGTCGCGGCCGTCGCGCCTGGCTGCGTCCGCCATTGCTGCGTCGAGATGGAAAGGGAGAGGGAGAGAGCGATGGGGGAGAGAGAGAGAGAGAGAGAGAGAGGGCGAGAAGGACGGAGAGCGAGCGACGGGGGAACGAAGGAGGCGAGATCTTTTCAGAAGTGTTGGGAAGGAGAAGCTGAAGCAGCGGTATATATTTGACGGATGAGAAGCCGGAGCAGGCAAAGAGAAACCGAGGGAAAACCAGCAAAGACAAGGAGGAGCAGGAGAAGCAGCTTTGAACAAAAGCGGACCAAGCAATCTACTCCATAGGTTTGGAGATCGGACGGCGGAAAAAAATTCGGTGACGTGGCCGTGGCTCCTGGCGGAGGAGCCGGCCATCCTTGTGGGGGTTAATGCAGGAAGCCAAGCACGAAAGCATCTCCCTCCACACACCATCGAGCAGCTATAAAAACCATGCCAAACACCCAGCGAAAACCACCACAAGAGAACACGCAGTGCAGCACTAAATCAGGCACCACACTTCCTGCTCGCACCGCAGTGCGTGTGCGTCCATCACAAATGGCTCCCAAGGTTGCTTTCTCCCTTGCCCTCGGCCTCCTCTTGGCTGCCGCCGCGCATGGCTGCGGAACCTACTGCTGTGGCCCAGTTGTCCCAACCCCGCCGCCGCCTCCGCCGCAGCCCAGCCAGGGGCTCTGCCCGATCGACGCACTCAAGCTCAGGGTGTGCGCCAACGTGCTGGGTGGCCGTCTTGTCGATGTCGACCTGCCGCCCCAGCACGAGGAATGCTGCCCGCAGCTGGAGAGGCTGCTAGACCTCGATGCCGCATTGTGCCTCTGCACCCCTGTTTTAAATAGCGGGCTAAGCCTCTTAGCGGCAGCCTCTCCAAAAGGCTAAGAAAAGCTATAGCGCGCTAATAGCGGGCTAAGCCATTTAGCGGCTGAGCAAAAAATATGTCAAACATCATGTAATTTCACACATATTAAAGATGATACATCAATAACTTAACAGACATGATATATGATATATTACTAACACATTACATCAAAGTTCGTAGTTCATACATGATACATAACTAACATCATACATCAATAGGGACATACATGAGTTCAAAGTTCAAGCTTAACAGACAACTAGACAAACAAACAAAAGGCTTGGAGCAATAGGCCATAGTCTCGCACGTCCCTGCTATTTGGGCCTCCAAGTTGGGCTGACGGGAAATGAAGCCCAAGCCAAGTTAGCGGCGCTAAATGAACCCAGTTTAGCGAATTTAGCGCGCTATTAGCAGCTAATAGCGGAAAAAATCGTTTAGCGTTAAAATCTTCATAGCTTAGCAGTTGTCTTCCCGAAACGCTATTTAGCGCTATAGCGTCCGCTATAGCGCGCTATTTAAAACAGGGCTCTGCACTGCCATCAAGGCCAACGTCCTCGGCATCTACCTCAACGTGCCCATTACCGTGAAGCTCATCCTCAACAACTGCGGCAGGATTTGCCCAGATGACTTCACTTGCCCCAGTAACTAACTGATTAATTAAGCTCACATGAGCTAATGGATGGAGAGCTAAAGCCTGCATCCAAGGAACGTACCCGTTGTGTTCAATCTCGCGATTCAGAAGCATGTCGGGCTCTTGCAATATTAGCGAATAAGTTTAATTTGTTCCAATACCATTGATACGATGATTGTATTTATATATGTGGACCGAGTTGTACTTTAAAATTTAATTATCAATAAGAAATATTTTTTTCTAACCTATCTAGATCTCTTGTAGACGTTCATAAATAACTGTCGTTTTCGCTTCCTGAGAAACATATTTAATTAAATATATATATCTTAAAAATATTAATATTTATTCTACATAATTAGTATTACTGGAAAGATGTTTAGATGCAGTTTTTTTAACAAACTTATTTAGAGATCTAAATGTTACCTGCATTGCTACAAATCGAGTCAAATTTAGGATACGCACATCAATGACGACAGTTATTTAGGGACAGAGGGAGTCACATATTTTCCTTAGTTTGACTAATTTATAGTAAAACACATCTACATCGGTACTTGTAAATTAATTTAATTATATCTATATCTATATCTATATATATATATACCTAATACCTATACCTAATAATTATAATTATATTATATATATATATTAATAATAAAGAGGCAAAATTTCTTCACTGTTTTTGGTCTGGCCGTTTTTGTCAAGCCTATTTATATAGAGTAACTAGGATTCCCACAACATTCGGGGACCGATATGGGACTAATAGCCTGTTCGTTCCCCCTTCCCTTTCGTCTGGTCGATAGCACCAGTTGGAGCAAAAACTGATCGAGTTTGGCTGTTTCGTCTCGGTCCGAACCTCTTTGCAACGAAATCGGCCCGAACTTGAAGGCCCAGTCTCGGTAGCCCACGAGACCTCAGCGACAGTAGAGCGGAGACGAGCGCTCGTTCAGTTTCGGTCTGGGCGTTTAGCACCACCTCACTGGCTGAAGGTGGACGAGCCACCCCGTTGCTCCATATTTACCTGGACGGGGTCAGACGTGAGATCATTAAGGCTCGTGGACCACTCCCAAAATTAACAATTTAAACTTTGGTCTTTCTGTATTTATTTGTTTTCGAGACTGGGTCAGTTTTGACAAATATTTCTCCCTTGAAATAATTTTGACTAAATTTATTATTCTATTTTTTTTTAATAAAGAGGCAAAATTTCTTTAATGTTTTTGTCTGATCTTTTCGTCTGGCCCTCCCAAGTCCATCTATTTTACTCGCTGTTCTGGTAGCTCACGCGGTCTCAATTGCTATTGTCGGCCCACTCGAGGCAGCCACATCGCACCTGCTCAAGACAGCCCATCGATCCGAAAACGAACACCCCAATTGCTATTGTCGGCCCACTCGAGGCAGCCACATCGCACCTGCTCAAGACAGCCCATCGATCCGAAAACGAACACCCAAACTAAAATTACTCAAAAAAAACCAAGCTAGGTGGGGATCGAACTCTCGTCTCCAGCAATAGCGAGGAGGCCTCGCTCGTACCATCACGACACTTGATCTTTTTTGACTGATTTTTTTTAAAAAAAAATACGATGCTTAGCGTATGTGTGGGTGCGTATGTATCTTCTTTCACCCGTCTTCTCCTCTCCTCGTGTCGCCCTCGTCTTCATCTTCCTCTGCCACAAACAAATATTTTGACTGATTTTTTTTTAAAAAAATGTGATGCTTAGCGTATGTGCGGGTGCGTACGTATCTTCTTTCACTCGTCTTTCTCCTCTCCTCGTGTTGCCCTCGCCTTCATCTTTCTCTGCCACACGTCATCAGCCGGTCTCGCCGAGCTCCCTACCATCATCGATACACTTTTTACTCCTCCCCTCCCCCATGACGCTATGGTGAGCTCCGTCAAATCCACCTGACATCCTCGCTCCTCCTTGGATCGGCCACAGTTGCTGCCATCAGGGCCCTAAGCTCCATCCAACGGGGGCTCTTTATTATTAGGTATAGATTAACTGGACATTAAGCTAGGTCGGGATCGAACTCTCGTCTCCAGCAATAGTGAGGAGGCCTCCGTACCATCACGACACTTGATCTTTTTTGACTGATTTTTTTTTAAAAAAAATGCGATGCTTAGCGTATGTGTGGGTGCGTATGTATCTTCTTTCACCCGTCTTCTCCTCTCCTCGTGTCGCCCTCGCCTTCATCTTCCTCTGCCACAAATAAATATTTTGACTGATTTTTTTTTAAAAAAATGCGATGCTTAGCGTATGTGCGGGTGCGTACGTATCTTCTTTCACTCGTCTTTCTCCTCTCCTCGTGTTGCTCTCGCCTTCATCTTCCTCTGCCACACATCATCAGCCGGTCTCGCCGAGCTCCCTACCATCAGCGATACACTTTTTACTCCTCCCCTCCCCCATGACGCTATGGTGAGCTCCGTCAAATCCACCTGACATCCTCGCCCCTCCTTGTATCGGCCACCGTTGCTGCCATCAGGGCCCTAAGCTCCATCCAACGGGGGCTCTTTATTATTAGGTATAGATTAACCGAACATTATGATATTATTATCAATGTTAACCTACACTACGAATCCATCATAAAGAAAATTATAGCTCAATCCCTACCATCAGCGATACACTTTTTACTCCTCCCCTCCCCCATGACGCTATGGTGAGCTCCGTCAAATCCACCTGACATCCTTGCCCCTCCTTGGATCGGCCACCGTTGCTGCCATCAGGGCCCTAAGCTCCATCCAACGGGGGCTCTTTATTATTAGGTATAGATTAACTGGACATTAAGCTAGGTGGGGATCGAACTCTCGTCTCCTGCAATAGCGAGGAGGCCTCCGTACCATCACGACACTTGATCTTTTTTAACTGATTTTTTTTAAAAAAAATGCGATGCTTAGCGTATGTGTGGGTGCGTATGTATCTTCTTTCACCCGTCTTCTCCTCTCCTCGTGTCGCCCTCGCCTTCATCTTCCTCTGCCATAAACAAATATTTTGACTGATTTTTTTTTAAAAAAATGCGATGCTTAGCGTATGTGCGGGTGCGTACGTATCTTCTTTCACTCGTCTTTCTCCTCTCCTCGTGTTGCCCTCGCCTTCATCTTCCTCTGCCACACATCATCAGCCGGTCTCGCCGAGCTCCCTACCATTAGCGATACACTTTTTACTCCTCCCCTCTCCCATGACGCTATGGTGAGCTCCTTCAAATCCACCTGACATCCTCGCCCCTCCTTGGATCGGCCACCGTTGCTGCCATCAGGGCCCTAAGCTCCATCCAACGGGGGCTCTTTATTATTAGGTATAGATTAACTGGATATTATGATATTATTATCAATGTTAACCTACACTATGAATCCATCATAAAGAAAATTATAGCTCAAAAAATTAATAGAAAGGAACAAATATAAATATTTAGGTATTTAACATTCATGTCTTATTTTGTGTTAATGACCTTCTTTGATAAAGCTTATGATCAGTCAAAGTTGGCCAATGTTTTTCTATCACAACAAAACAACAACAACCGTCATAAATCATGCCGAACAATCCTAATGTATTTTTTCCCGTTACAGCGTACGAGCATATGTACTATGAAATTAAATTTTTGAAATGGATACTTACATCACTTTCATTTTTTAAAACTAAACCCAAAAGAGTTTATTTATAGTTAGAGTTTAAAAATTTAAACTTCGGATTAAACTTAACCTAAAAGATTTTTAGAGTCTCTTTCTTCTCCCGTTGCAACGCACGGGCATTTGTCCTAGTTCACTATAAAATTACATTGATGGTGTGG
Organism: Coix lacryma-jobi var. lacryma-jobi; assembly: GCA_009763385.1. Classification (NCBI taxonomy): domain Eukaryota; kingdom Viridiplantae; phylum Streptophyta; class Magnoliopsida; order Poales; family Poaceae; genus Coix; species Coix lacryma-jobi. The sequence goes on along the minus strand of CM019823.1, from coordinate 51,340,085 downwards.
GAGGAGGTATGTACCCAATATAGTACCTCACATCACGTGTTATAGCTGTCAGCAAACATGCATGTCGCAGTCTCGCAATATATAACTTATAGGGTTGGGAAATTTTCCAGCACCGATCCCCGTCCATGTTCGGAAACGCTACTGAATGTGAAAAGGAGGTTCTCGAAATTAGAACGGAAGTAGGAATATCATTTTACTGTCTATATTTTTTGAATTCCGTATGTGGTCGGAATTTTTCTAAATTTGGATCCGGAATTTTACAGCATTTGAGCTTTGACTTCTTTTTTTTTGAAAAAAATAATCTGTTTGCATTTCCAACTCTAAATATATGTGTTGGGATCACACTTGCCCTACCTCCGCACGCGTGCAGGGGGTGGCGAAGGTGGCCAATCGTCAGAACCAAGAACGAAGGTACACGGAAAACTGGAACGGTGATGCTGTGGCTCTATTTCCCAAAAAGCCGTCCCTATTACACTGTTCATCTGGTATTTATAGGGGATATCAAACGGCGCTGACCAAATTACAAAAGGGTACAAGAAAGATTCATCTACGCTATCCAACCAAGAAAGATTTCTCTACGCTATACAACGGAAGGGCAGAATCGTACAAACACAGACAATATAGAAACTCTAGCTTGCCTCTCATATGTCCGCCGCCACCTGGCTCGCGCACACCTTCGCAGGGACGCGAGGGTTAACTTCTCAGCTTCATCAGTCGCGAGGCGCGCGTTCGCTTGCTACCCGTTGAGCTTGACCCTCCTTGCGAAGGTGCGCGGTACGCGCGAGGGTCGTTCCTTGTTCTTCCCACGCTTCTTTCCTCCAAGAACCGTGAGATGACCCGAACGCCGAGTCGGTATTCGAGGGTTAGGAAATAAGGCCCGAGGGGCTTATTAAGTGACGAAGGTTTTCTCGATGGAACGCAAGGCATAACGAGGGTTGCCTCCTGACTCAGCCTACGCGACGACACTGCCGAGGGTTCTATCCCCCAACAATATGAAATAATATATCTGTTGTGATCGGTTCGACGAGCTCTTCGCAGTAGTGTACTCTAAATATTAAGTGCTAATTTATTTTCAGCAAATATATTCGTACATATGTAGAAAGATGAGATTAAAAACGATCTAGATAAGATAGGTGATAAAGCAGAGTTGTGATTTGTGAAAAATATATCCATATTGTTGTCCAAATGTTCTCTTGCACTCATGTTACATCATTAGGGTCATTTGTGAATTTATTTTTGTGTGTGTGAACCTAGTTATGTGATCTGAACTAAGTTGTTACGTGGACTTAATTATGTGTGTGAAATTATACCAAATCATTTTTTTTGAATTATTTTTATATATGATTGTGATTTTGAGTATAAAGAGTGGTATCTCGGCTTAAGTTTCCAGCTTTTGACCGTTTTTTTTTGAATTTTTGACCGTATTGATGGGTTGTTTCTGCATATCCACATATCCCGATTCAGGTTTCACCCATATTATTCGAAGTCATTCCAATTTTCGCTAAAAAATATAGAAACTAAAGTAGAAATGAGGTTTTTCCGTTCGTTTCCATCGCTAACAGCTTGTTATGTGGTCATCTCCATGATTTACATTTATTGAAGATCTATTTAGTGATTGTGTTGTTGATTCTTATACTAGTCAGGTTCGATACTGTCGTTTGACATATTATATTCTAAATGTGTGTTTAGTGGGTCTCTATATTATCATACAAACATTTGGATCTAAGATTCTCTCAGAAAACGTTTCCGACGATAAATTAGATCACTTTATGAGATTATTTGGCTGTTAGGTTAGGTTGAGTCTAATCAAAAAATATTATTTTACGTAAAAATCGAACAAATGAAATATGTGTTTCATAAAAATCCATTTTTTGAATGGGTGAATAACAACTTAGATACAACCCATTTTGACTTGTGCGCTTAACAAACATTAACCGGAAAATATGATATGAGAAGGATGATTTAGAATTAGTATGAAACCACGTCTGAGCATAATCGTTCTAGGCCATATAGTTAGTTATCATTAGGGCCATCAATCATGGGCCTAGATTAATAAAGAGTTGCTATTAGGATTCTCAAGACTTAGTCAAGTCATTGACCAACCAAGATCAATCCTAATATTCTTCCTCTTGATCGAGAGCTTAGTAATCAGCAAACGCACAAATTATATACCACCAGAATAACCCAGTTTTAATATCAAAACAAAGAAACAAAAGTGATAACAACACCGTCTAACTTAATCCCTGGAATGTAGCAAAAAGGTATATGATAAGATCGATGCAGAGAGGATTACTAATGAATTTCTAGCTCCAACCATGGTAAGAAGTGCTAGATATTGCTTGATAGGGGAAATTACGTAGAAGTAACACAATCAAAGTATATTATCTCCTAGTAATGTTGTGCCTACTAATGGGAGATGGTTGTGGCAGAACCTCCCAATAATGTGGCCCACCTGCACACGTCATCGTCATACGGAGCCAAATGACTGTGCAAATGAAACACGTTACTGGAAAGATCCGTCGGGTGTCCCTGTGGAGACCCCGAATTATCCACGAGCCACAGGACCATCATCATGAAGGTTGGAATAATCACAACATTACAACAGTTGATACAAAATACCGTCGAAGTGCGGAAGCAAGATAGATCAATTTTACAAGTTATGAAGATGTTACTTTTACATAAAAATAACTGGTGTTGCGGAAGTAGAGTAGTAGTACAGAACCACACTTAGGCGGAGTACCTAAGTTGGAGATGAGAGAGCAACCAGATCACATCAAGCCCACTGACATGATCAGGATCAACGTCACCTGTTAGAAACCTGCAACAGGGGTTAACAAACCCTGAGTACTGGGGTACTCAACAAGACTTACCCGACTAAAGAAAAAGGGGAGGAGACTCAGGAATGAAAGGCTTGGGTAAGGCTTGAACAAGATCAGGAGATTTGCAGAAAAAGCATTTTGTAATACTTGTTTTTATTTTGGAAAGGTTCAAGTATTCCTCAGTTCTTCATCGTTCATGATTCATTTTACATTTCAAAACAGTCCTAGTTGAGAACCACTCCCTGTTGACAGTCAGTGACTAAGTCTCCATAACCGAGGAGCAACGTTAATCCGGATAAAGAATACTCAGCTGAGGATCCCTATTCACACTGCATATGTAGCACCCAAGCTTGCATATGCCAACTCGTCTTCCACGATTCCTCCAATATTGGGCCCGGTCCTACGCCACCCGGAAGTACAGTACACCACTCCAATCCGGGACTCGAACCCACGTGGGTACATGCTACTTCCGCCATCTCTCCACTCCCAGTGCGCGGTTGTCGGTCCAATAAAGGATTTCTCGGAGCCAGAGCTTTCCGTAGTATGTGAATAGTTGCAAGTCTTAGCCAGCAGGCCCCCATACAGGTGGTCCCTATTTTCCAGCCAGCAACTGCGCCTTGGTTATATCTCACCCAAGCGCAACAGTCCTGTCAGTTTTTCAACCCTGTCCCGGTCGGTGTCAACTGTTGAGTCCCGGACTACAACATGACGGCACCGTACGCAAGGACAACCTCTTCTCGACAATGACCACATGCTAGCTAGGCAAGCAGTCATCGAACGGGAAGTAAAACCAAATTCCCATAAAGTTTCTTTCAGTGATCACACTTTTGAAATTGGCATTTTTGCAAATCTTTTATATAGCAACACTAAGCATTTTTGCAAATAATTTTTAAAACGAGTCAGGTTGATCTTCTGGTGGAGGTAAATAATGCAGGTAATAGGTCATCACACAACTCCTATAACCTAATGCAGTAGATTAACTCAAAAGCATTTTAAGGAAAACATTTTATAAATGGAAGGGTTAAATGCACCGGGGCTTGCCTTAAAGAGAGCGGGCTCGAGGGCGGACTGCAGGAGTCGGAGCTCGAGGTTACTTCGGGGTAGGTTCGTCGGCGGCTGTCTTGACGTTGACGCCTTCTGCTTCGGTTACTATACGGATGCAATGATGTATGCTTATGAGGATGCTGACATGCACAAACAACACATGACAAAACTTCCTATTAATCCTAAGTCATTTTAAAAGGTTGTTTTATGGAGTTGCTTCAAAATTTACCAAATTAATCTCATAGGTTCATTATGGTGTAACTAGTTAACAGAACAAATTTCATAACCTAAGGAGCTATACATGATTTACTAAAAATCTAAAACTATCCATTTATTAATTAAAAGGGAGATTTTTCATTTTTTAATTGTTGCAGAAAAGTCAAGTTTCTTATTTTTCTAAAATACTACAGGGTGTAAAGAGTCTACCATAAAATTTTCAGAATTTTTGGAGCAACACAGAAAATCATACAAAAAGATGAAAAGGAAACACTATTCACATTTGCTAAAAGAAAAGGAAAAGGAAAAACGCACTGTGCAAGACGGGACGTTCGCCTGACAAGACGCGGCTGCTGAAGCTGCTCGGGAAGGCTCGGGCGAGACGGCAACGTCGGGCTCGGGCGAAGCGGAGTCGCGGGCTCGAGCGAAGCGGAGACGCTTCGGTTCGTCCGAGGCCGGGCTGGGAGGCTCGGGCGATACGGAGACACGGGCGTCTGGCCGAGGCCTGGCTCGGAGACTTGGGCGAGGCGGAGGGCTCGGCGAGGCGGATCTTGACGGTGGCGAGGCTTCGGTGAGGCTCGGCTACTTTCCGAGGGTGGTCGCGGCTAAGTTTTTCGAGGGCGGCCTCGGCTAACCTGCCGAGGGTGGCCTCGGCTAATTTTTTCAAGGTAGCCTCGGCTAGCATCTCGAGGCTAAATCTGAGGCTGACTGCGGATTCGATCCGAGGCTGAGGGTGGGGCTCGGCTGCTCGAGGGCGAGGCTCGCATGCATGCTCGAGGGTGAGGCTCGAGGCTGTGTGGTCGGTTCGCCGGAGTTGGAAAGAAACTGCTGTGCCGGCGAAGGAAAAGATGGAGGGGCGAGAGCGGTGGTTCAGGGAGGTGGGGAAACTCAAGGCGAGGGCAGTGGCGGCTTCGGCTGGTGCTGGTGCTGCCTGGGTTAGCGAGGAAGTGCTTGGTGATGGCGAAGGGGAGCTCGGGGGTTTATATAGGCGCGGGTGATGCCGGGGTCCGGCGAAAAGGACTGTGGGGGTCCGGAGATCGACTGTGGGGGGGGGGGGGGGTCCGGCAATCGGTCTGCGGGATCTGGGTGATGGACCGCGGGGGGGTCCGGGCAAAGGACTGCGGGGTCTGGTGCAAAGGACTGAGGGTCCGGGCGGTCGGCTGCGCTGGCGCTGGCTTCGGGCGACACGGGTCGGACCAGCCGGGTTTCGCGCTCCGCGCTGTAGGGGCTCGGACGAGGCGAGGTAGGGGTCCGGAGAGGGAGCGAACGCCAGGGTTCGGCCGCGTGCAACACGGGCGCGGGTCGGACGGGCTCGGTACGGCTGTGCGGCGCGGCGGTTTCGGCGGCCGGCAGCTGCGGCTGTCTGCTGCTGTAGGCGGTTAGGGGAATGGGTGAGGCCTAGACTAGGTAGGGGCTCGGGCGGTTTGTGCGCTCAGCGCTGGGCCTCGGGCGACACGGAGCGGTCAGCCGGCTCGGCGCTGTAGGGGCTCGGTCGGGACGGAGGTAGGGGCCGGGAGTACGGGCTCTGGTTGCGCGCGGCACGGGCGCGATTTTGGCGTGGCTGGCACTGTGCCGCTATTGGCCGGGGTCCTCTGGCTGTGCAACACAGTGGAACTTATTCCCTTTCTTTTGAAATTTTAGAAAAACTCCCAAAACTTGAACTACACAAAGAAAACTCAAAACACCAAAGTTGTTTAGAAAAAGGAGATCTACAACTTTGTCAAAACGAACATTTTCAAAATCCAAACAGTTTTGAATAAGTTTGAAAACAGAAAAGGGAACACTTTTGGGGATTTTAATAAATTCAAAATTTCTTTTGATTTCGTACTGAAACTCGAAAATCTGTAAACATGAAAGTTGTTCCTTTTATCAAAACCTACAACTTTGCTATTTTACACTTTTCCAGAAACTCATTAGTTTTTGAACTAATTTTGAAAACCGAAAAGGGGACAAAGTTGGAATTTGAAATAACTCAAGATTTTATACTGCAACTTGAAAAGCTGTAAATACCAAAGTTGTTTCTCTTGACCAGATCTACAACTTTGCTTTTTGAACCAACTCTAAATTTTGAATAGTTTTTTTGAAGTATTAAAAGAGGGGTAAAACTACAAATTGGAAATCATGGTTTTTGCAAAGAGATTTGAAATCAGATTCTGATTTTTTGAACTTTGGTCATCAAAGCACAAAACTGAAAAAGGAAAACAAAGAACTAGACACAGAGGTGAAATTACGATTTTGTCCTTAAAGTAAAATTTGGGCAAAAGGGTTTTGAAAAGGGATCAAGCATAGCAATTAAGCAATTCAAATGCATCACAGAAATGATTAATGCTTAAGATGATGACATGACAGGTTAATTATTATTAAACACCAGGGGTGTTACAGTCTTCCCCCCTAAAAGAAATCTCGTCCCGAGATTTAAGAAGTGCTTTAAAGGCTGTGGTTGAGTAATGGAAAAGGAAATGTGTCATACTTGTTTACTCGCAAGGAGTTCACAAGGCAACTGGGTTGGGGTTGGGATTACAACCGGGATCAGAACACGGTTGCAAGTAGCAAGGTAGGGGATTTTGAGTGGAGCAAGGAAAAATATCAAGAGTCAAGAGAGAACGTATATTAGTTACGGGCTATAATGGATCATAACTGTGGACTTCAATACCTGCGCGCACCCACGGAAAACTTATGCAACTCGGCACACAAGATTCTTCGGGTTCCGACGCGGCACTGTGGTCACTAATTATGGCACCATAATAGAGCATAACTTCTATAACTCTCATCCCATAAAGAGGGAAATTATAACCAAAAGTAGGGATTGGTCATAACTACAAGGAAAGTGGCTTTGAATTTCCTTTCGGGCATCCAGAAATGAAAGCACTTTAACGGTGGACTTAGAAAGAATTATGACGATAGACCTGTATAGTAGCGAGCACCTGATAGTAACTCCCTATGGTGGCCGTCCATAGGTGACTCCAGGTTCCTACGCTTTTATCCGGTCCATGGATCACGGTCCTTTCAAAGAACACAATTTCAGTAACTTTCAACCACCATTCGTCGTTTACACGACATCAGCAAACGGTATGTGCCAAGTCAAGGCATGACACACACATATCAAGGAAGAACCAAAGATTTACCCTGGTCCTGGTTTTTATGTGGTAGAGTGTATGAAAGGTATCCAAAAGTTCTCAAGGATCAGAACTTTATGGAGCAAAGTGGCAAGGGTAACGGAATTTGGGGACGATCAGCCATCGGGAATCATAACTGTTTTTAGAATTTAGAGAAGAAGCACCTTTTAACATTATGCATGATATGATGCATGCTCGTCCTATACGACCTTTCACTGACAGGAGATCTCTGTCTCCACCTGTTAGTTAGATATAGGGCTATACTTTATATACTAGCTTCACTGACTTGGTACCTTCTGTCGGAATCACGAGTATAGTCTTCACGAAGTCTTCCAGCAAAGCAAGAAACTTAGGGGAGGATCATTTTTAATTTGTTACTTCCAAAAACTTTTAGGTTAAGAAATCATTTTGAAGTTTTTCAAAAGTAATGTTGCAACCAGTCTTCCCTTGATGACAATCCTGCTCCGATACCATTCTGTGGCAGAACCTCCCAATAATGTGGCCCACCTGCACACGTCATCGTCATACGGAGCCAAATGACTGTGCAAATGAAACACGTTACTGGAAAGATCCGTCGGGTGTCCCTGTGGAGACCCCGAATTATCCACGAGCCACAGGACCATCATCATGAAGGTTGGAATAATCACAACATTACAACAGTTGATACAAAATACCGTCGAAGTGCGGAAGCAAGATAGATCAATTTTACAAGTTATGAAGATGTTACTTTTACATAAAAATAACTGGTGTTGCGGAAGTAGAGTAGTAGTACAGAACCACACTTAGGCGGAGTACCTAAGTTGGAGATGAGAGAGCAACCAGATCACATCAAGCCCACTGACATGATCAGGATCAACGTCACCTGTTAGAAACCTGCAACAGGGGTTAACAAACCCTGAGTACTGGGGTACTCAACAAGACTTACCCGACTAAAGAAAAAGGGGAGGAGACTCAGGAATGAAAGGCTTGGGTAAGGCTTGAACAAGATCAGGAGATTTGCAGAAAAAGCATTTTGTAATACTTGTTTTTATTTTGGAAAGGTTCAAGTATTCCTCAGTTCTTCATCGTTCATGATTCATTTTACATTTCAAAACAGTCCTAGTTGAGAACCACTCCCTGTTGACAGTCAGTGACTAAGTCTCCATAACCGAGGAGCAACGTTAATCCGGATAAAGAATACTCAGCTGAGGATCCCTATTCACACTGCATATGTAGCACCCAAGCTTGCATATGCCAACTCGTCTTCCACGATTCCTCCAATATTGGGCCCGGTCCTACGCCACCCGGAAGTACAGTACACCACTCCAATCCGGGACTCGAACCCACGTGGGTACATGCTACTTCCGCCATCTCTCCACTCCCAGTGCGCGGTTGTCGGTCCAATAAAGGATTTCTCGGAGCCAGAGCTTTCCGTAGTATGTGAATAGTTGCAAGTCTTAGCCAGCAGGCCCCCATACAGGTGGTCCCTATTTTCCAGCCAGCAACTGCGCCTTGGTTATATCTCACCCAAGCGCAACAGTCCTGTCAGTTTTTCAACCCTGTCCCGGTCGGTGTCAACTGTTGAGTCCCGGACTACAACATGACGGCACCGTACGCAAGGACAACCTCTTCTCGACAATGACCACATGCTAGCTAGGCAAGCAGTCATCGAACGGGAAGTAAAACCAAATTCCCATAAAGTTTCTTTCAGTGATCACACTTTTGAAATTGGCATTTTTGCAAATCTTTTATATAGCAACACTAAGCATTTTTGCAAATAATTTTTAAAACGAGTCAGGTTGATCTTCTGGTGGAGGTAAATAATGCAGGTAATAGGTCATCACACAACTCCTATAACCTAATGCAGTAGATTAACTCAAAAGCATTTTAAGGAAAACATTTTATAAATGGAAGGGTTAAATGCACCGGGGCTTGCCTTAAAGAGAGCGGGCTCGAGGGCGGACTGCAGGAGTCGGAGCTCGAGGTTACTTCGGGGTAGGTTCGTCGGCGGCTGTCTTGACGTTGACGCCTTCTGCTTCGGTTACTATACGGATGCAATGATGTATGCTTATGAGGATGCTGACATGCACAAACAACACATGACAAAACTTCCTATTAATCCTAAGTCATTTTAAAAGGTTGTTTTATGGAGTTGCTTCAAAATTTACCAAATTAATCTCATAGGTTCATTATGGTGTAACTAGTTAACAGAACAAATTTCATAACCTAAGGAGCTATACATGATTTACTAAAAATCTAAAACTATCCATTTATTAATTAAAAGGGAGATTTTTCATTTTTTAATTGTTGCAGAAAAGTCAAGTTTCTTATTTTTCTAAAATACTACAGGGTGTAAAGAGTCTACCATAAAATTTTCAGAATTTTTGGAGCAACACAGAAAATCATACAAAAAGATGAAAAGGAAACACTATTCACATTTGCTAAAAGAAAAGGAAAAGGAAAAACGCACTGTGCAAGACGGGACGTTCGCCTGACAAGACGCGGCTGCTGAAGCTGCTCGGGAAGGCTCGGGCGAGACGGAAACGTCGGGCTCGGGCGAAGCGGAGTCGCGGGCTCGAGCGAAGCGGAGACGCTTCGGTTCGTCCGAGGCCGGGCTGGGAGGCTCGGGCGATACGGAGACACGGGCGTCTGGCCGAGGCCTGGCTCGGAGACTTGGGCGAGGCGGAGGGCTCGGCGAGGCGGATCTTGACGGTGGCGAGGCTTCGGTGAGGCTCGGCTACTTTCCGAGGGTGGTCGCGGCTAAGTTTTTCGAGGGCGGCCTCGGCTAACCTGCCGAGGGTGGCCTCGGCTAATTTTTTCAAGGTAGCCTCGGCTAGCATCTCGAGGCTAAATCTGAGGCTGACTGCGGATTCGATCCGAGGCTGAGGGTGGGGCTCGGCTGCTCGAGGGCGAGGCTCGCATGCATGCTCGAGGGTGAGGCTCGAGGCTGTGTGGTCGGTTCGCCGGAGTTGGAAAGAAACTGCTGTGCCGGCGAAGGAAAAGATGGAGGGGCGAGAGCGGTGGTTCAGGGAGGTGGGGAAACTCAAGGCGAGGGCAGTGGCGGCTTCGGCTGGTGCTGGTGCTGCTTGGGTTAGCGAGGAAGTGCTTGGTGATGGCGAAGGGGAGCTCGGGGGTTTATATAGGCGCGGGTGATGCCGGGGTCCGGCGAAAAGGACTGTGGGGGTCCGGAGATCGACTGTGGGGGGGGGGGTCCGGCAATCGGTCTGCGGGATCTGGGTGATGGACCGCGGGGGGGGGTCCGGGCAAAGGACTGCGGGGTCTGGTGCAAAGGACTGAGGGTCCGGGCGGTCGGCTGCGCTGGCGCTGGCTTCGGGCGACACGGGTCGGACCAGCCGGGTTTCGCGCTCCGCGCTGTAGGGGCTCGGACGAGGCGAGGTAGGGGTCCGGAGAGGGAGCGAACGCCAGGGTTCGGCCGCGTGCAACACGGGCGCGGGTCGGACGGGCTCGGTACGGCTGTGCGGCGCGGCGGTTTCGGCGGCCGGCAGCTGCGGCTGTCTGCTGCTGTAGGCGGTTAGGGGAATGGGTGAGGCCTAGACTAGGTAGGGGCTCGGGCGGTTTGTGCGCTCAGCGCTGGGCCTCGGGCGACACGGAGCGGTCAGCCGGCTCGGCGCTGTAGGGGCTCGGTCGGGACGGAGGTAGGGGCCGGGAGTACGGGCTCTGGTTGCGCGCGGCACGGGCGCGATTTTGGCGTGGCTGGCACTGTGCCGCTATTGGCCGGGGTCCTCTGGCTGTGCAACACAGTGGAACTTATTCCCTTTCTTTTGAAATTTTAGAAAAACTCCCAAAACTTGAACTACACAAAGAAAACTCAAAACACCAAAGTTGTTTAGAAAAAGGAGATCTACAACTTTGTCAAAACGAACATTTTCAAAATCCAAACAGTTTTGAATAAGTTTGAAAACAGAAAAGGGAACACTTTTGGGGATTTTAATAAATTCAAAATTTCTTTTGATTTCGTACTGAAACTCGAAAATCTGTAAACATGAAAGTTGTTCCTTTTATCAAAACCTACAACTTTGCTATTTTACACTTTTCCAGAAACTCATTAGTTTT